>CAESWR010002615.1:93041-115444 GCA_903171835.1 Mullus surmuletus | reverse complement strand
AAGTAATTTAAGCACAATTTGATTGACCATGATTGTGGTCGCTCATGTCTAAACATTTCTGACTAGCACAAATGAGCACCTTAAGAATTGTGCATGTTTAGTATCATCTATTAATTAACAGTTCTGTCAGCAGGTTTTCTTCAAGCTAAATCCAATATGATATGAATGTTGCATTTATGTCTGCGAGCCGCTAATACACATTCTCCTTCACATTTGATTTTCTTTTTTCACAACTGATTTTTACTTTTACCTTTTTCTGCATGTATTGTGTCCTCATCACTCTCTCCTTGCTTGTCATCATTAAAATATATATTTTATCTTGTTTCCTTATCTCTCATATCTATCTTGTTCCCACTTTGAATATATCAGCATTTTATCTTCTGGGGAAATTATATCAAGATTTTAAGAGTATCAAATTCTGAAAGACTTAAGGGCCGCTCACAGCAATAACTATAAAGATAACTATAAATACATAGTTTTAAAAATCATTGTAACTCAAGTGGAAGACAGACTCCACGCCACAACTAGAACGATAGTGGAGGACGATATCCTTTGTATCACTTTCAGAGCGATTTGATGAACGATAGAAATACTGACAGCCAATCAAAATCCATCTGAAATGACACGTCGAGATGCTCAACATGTCACTGCCTCACTCACAAACAGTGGCAGACTGGCCACAGGGCAATGTGGGCAAATGCCACAATAGAGGCGCCGCTGTGCCGATCCAAGGGGGCCGTGCAGATCCGAGCCGTGCACCGCGCCGCTGCACTGATCAGTGGCACACTTATCCCCAAGTTGGGATAAGTGTACTGTAATGGAGACTGCGGGAGGTGTGCGCATGACGTGCGTGGCGTAACCTAGCAACATAGCGATATCGTTCATCAGTGTGGATGCTGCCAGCGCTATCCTTATAGCTATCTTTATAGCTATAGTTCTTGGTGTGGAGTGTGCAATAAACACCAATGACAAAAGTAGCATTCCACTTTCAAGGTCCACTTTCAAGGTCATGACGTCAGCGAGATCAGGACATCCACATGGTAGCTTGAAAAATCAGATGAATTGCTCAGGATATCGCAATGGTTCCACAGACGTCAGGGGACAAGACTCAGCCAAACAAAAAGACTAAAACGTCCGAAAAAGGAATCTTCCTGTTTACGTGGGTTAACAGGAAAAAATGAGATGAAAGTCTGTGGTGAGCTTAAAATAAAAGTTACAAGTTTTCTTGAGTTCAATTTGTCAATATCAAAGAGTCAGTTTAGAGAAGTTGCGGCAATAAACTTGATTTTGGAAAGTTTTGAAGAATATTCTGCAAACGACTCAGAGTCAAAAATACTTAGAACAGAAATCTGGATCAAAATTTAGATGGGAGCAGCTAAAAAGTTGCAAAGAGGTTCCAAGGAAGAGCTGCCGAAAAAAAGAAAATGCAAACGAGGCGCAAAAGAAAAAGCAGAAGATCTAAGAGAAGAGCCAAGAAGCTAGAAGAGGCGAAAGGAGATAAGATATAAGAGCGCTAAGAGAGAGCAGGAGTAAGAGAGGGCTAAGAGCGCGGACAAAGGATGCGCGCAAGTTTTATCCCAGTTGGGCGTGTAGCTAGGAAGAGTATCTCATTGGAGAGTTGCAGATTTTATGGCAGCAAAAGGGTGGAGGAAAGAAATGGGGGAAGCATGAAAAATCCCGCCAAAACCAGAATGTTCAATACATTTGATTTCCTTTGTCTCCAAGAAGTTAAGATTATCCACATTTCACTGATATAATCCTAACTAAACACTTTCTTACTGATATTCTTAGGTTGCTGAATTAATAAATGATGAATATCAAAAAGGGAACATGTACATTGATTTGACTACATGACAATAAACATTGTCGAACATTGTCTGCAGCGTAACATATATAGAGAATCTAAACCATAGATTGTACACTTCAAATACATAAGTATGATTGTGAATCACATGTGTATTTGAGGGTGAAATGGCCTCTGCCTGTGGAAAAAGTGTCTTCACAGTTATTATTGTCGGTCATCGGGGTCAGTGTGACTCTTTGGGTGACCAGCTAATTAAAACTGAAAATTAAGCATTTAGCCTACGAATGTCGTAGAACAACCGGAGTTGGACGAAATTCAACGGCTTGGTAAAATGGTTCAGATTAACACCGAACGCGGGAGATTACATATTTTATTCAGTGAGATATACATTTGTGGATGAAGGTGATGTCCATTCCTTTGTCCTGGTTTTACGACCGAGGTCTGGTGTTGCTTCCTTGGCTTAAAAGGAAGGTTTGTTGTTCCAAGTCTGATTCTTCTGGGTCTGGAATGAGTGCGTTTGCATTAAAGGTCAATTCTTGACCTCTGTGTCCA
Source organism: Mullus surmuletus (assembly GCA_903171835.1). NCBI lineage: Eukaryota > Metazoa > Chordata > Actinopteri > Syngnathiformes > Mullidae > Mullus > Mullus surmuletus. Next base: position 113,088 of record CAESWR010002615.1, on the reverse strand, counting down.
GTCCAGTGAGCTTTATTGCTGGTCCGAGGGACCTCCACCTAATCTGGCGAGGCTCATGTTGACATCTTTAGTCCTTGGTGGGGAAAACAAGTTGTCTTTAGTTGAAGATTTGGTGGATATGTTAATTCCAAATGGTAGGAGAATGGCCAGGTCTCACAGTCTGTCCTCTGTGATCATGGTTGTGTTAAATCCCAAGGAATGTAGCGTTAAACATGAGGAAAGGCGAAACTCACTACATAAAAAAAGAAACATTCAAACAGGGAGTTCTCCAATAACTCTCACCTCCTCAAACAGACTGCTCTCTTATCTCAGGTTGAGCCATGACCGCCTTCACAAGCTAAAATGGCTCCCTTTTAAACCTATAGCCTAGTAGGAGAGCTACTAGGCTTACCAGACATCATGCGACACAATTAAACATTGTATGCTTTAAATAAAGCTTATGAAGCTTCAGTATGTAAAGAATAATAAATCATATTTTCCCCTACACATTCCTCCTATACACAAAATACAAAATAACAGGGCTGGCATTTCCTATTCAATCAATGGCCAGGTAACGCCCTCCGTTTGTCAGTCAAATTTATGAATGAGACACAGCAGGTTGACGATGTAGCGTGCTTCAACACGTGATGAGTTCAACAATGTGTGTGTGTGAAATATACATGTATGCGAGAACAGAAATAGAACAACTAAGTGTGCACCCTTGGTTGCGCCACTCAACTGACGAAAAAGGAGATAATGGCGAATGTTACCAGTGCATAATGAACAGGGAGGGGGCGGAGAAAAACATTGTGTGAGTGTGTGTGTCTGTGTTTGTGTGTGTGCGTGCGTGTGTGTGTGTGTGTGTGTGTGTGCGTGCATGCGCGCGCGCGTGTGTGTGCTGGCCGTAGTCAGGGAAAGACCGCACTCAGTGACGCAGCCGCTCCGTCACAAATAATCACTTCCTTTAAATTGGAGGCACTTTGGAGGCATTTTCAAGCAGATTAAATAAAAGTACCATAAACCTTCAAAGGGGGAAATGGGATTTTGTACTAATTGGTAATCCATTCACTAGTCCTACTACTACTACCACTACTACTACTACTACTACTACTAATAATAATAATAATAATAATGATAATGATAATGATACAGAATGATTTTATTTGAGTTAGCTTTTTTACTGTTTGGTTTTAATAATGCACAGACAGTCTCATTTGGAACTTCGACAGGATATGAACAGCAGACTTACTTTGTGAGTATTCAACTCAGATAGCACAATTTGGATTTGCAAACATGGCTTTAAAGATCAGTCTGTCCTAATCCAGTCTTGCATTCTGTCCATCCCTGTCGGAAAGTTCCCCCCTTTACGCAGGTTACACTTATGGTCATGAGACCTCTTCATTATCAGCCATAAGAACAAGACCAACAGGAAACCTGTATCAGCCTTCAGTGGTGAAAGGTATCTTTTAACACATTCAATAAAACCTGAAATTAAAACCAATGTTTTTTTGTCTGTTGTGATGGAGAGGAAAAACTTAACACAAATGTATGATTTTTGTTCTTATAATTTGAGCGACAGGTCCGAACCACCATGACTTGAATATTTCAACAATCACTGTGTGTGAATGTGTAGGCATCTGCCCAAGTGCTTGTAAAGTATCTTATCTGTGAATTACCTCTCTATACTTTTAACTGCTGGAGTGTATTTCCAATTTACCCAAGAGTCTATTAGCACTCAGTTTCAATTACTGTCGCTCTAATGGATGTTGACACTGAATCCACTCCACTTGCAAATCCAGGAAACTCACTCCTTCACACGAACAGGAATGTATCTTCAGCAGCTGCAACAGATACTTTTGAGATTTGGTGTGACAGCACGAAACCAGATGGCTTGGAGAATCTGACCCACATCTTAGGAAGTTAGTGGGGATGGTTAGAGGCCTGAAGTCGTGACAGAACTCACAAGAAGCCATTCAGATTCATAGTCAAGCAGCACTGCAGGCTCACCCATGGGACTAACCTTATTGCATTTCCAATTACCTGCCTGGTACTGGAAGTGCAATTGGATATTTAGGCCTTGATTGTGTGGGAGTATTGTCTTTGCTTGTCCATTCTAGTTGGTTAAGTTCTTTGATGTTCACCAAATGGGAGGAATACATTACATGAAACACATACAAGAAAAGGTTGAATTGTGTCTCTGGAAACCAAAATAAATTTGTAATTTACTGTGTCGAATATTTGATTCACCAGCCCATTCTGCATGCAGGATTGTGGCATTTCTTTGCATCAAATAAAAAGTGGAATGTCTATTTGATTTGTAGACTAATGAGATATGGTAATGGGGCAGACACAGGTGCTTGCAACATAAGCAGGATAATCTAAAGAGTAATCCAACATTATCTACATTATAGTGGAAAACCCAGATTTGCATAGTATGCAAATGAAGGACCACTTGAGAAAACACATGCAAAGAATCAAAACGCAAATGATGAAAAACTGCGTCATCAATTTGAAAACAGTGGCACAGTGCAGAGAAAACATGCTGCAAATGTACAGCACACAGCACAGAAACGTGGCTTTACAAGAGGTTTGTTGCAGTAATTTAGCAGCATCAAATTGCTTTCTTACCAGTGCCAAGAGAGAACAGCATGCAGCGCAATACATGAGACTGCAATTGAAGGATTTAACTGTTATGACCCACCACTTTATAACAAGATCTCTCCCCAATGCTAATGCGCTCATTACGATTATGAATACGACTTCAAACTTTTCTGGTGGCCCTAACTTGCCCCTCATTAACACATTTCCTCTTCTTTTTTTCTGTGACTAAGGACTGAGTCTGACCAGCATTAAAGCAATCAAATCAGAGGACTCAGAGAAAATAGCAAATGATTTCTGATTTCTCCACATACAGCACAGTTGCAGAAAAGCCACTTGCACTTGTCAAGAGCTCTTTAAAATCCCAGCAATGTTGGGAAATGTTCCCTTAATATTAAAGGTTCTCTGTATGAGATATTCAACTTTAAACCAGCATCAAACAATTAATTGCTAAAGAAAAGTGTTTGTGCTCTTATGCATCTATATATCTATATCTAATATAGTTCCTTTAAAGTCTAGTTCTAAAATATTTTTGGATGAAAGAATTTTCATCACATTTCATACAGCGAAACGTACAGTATAACACCGACATTCACTTAGATACAAACTGTCTCAACTCACACTTTCAGTACATTTGCAGTGTGTGTGTGATAGTGCTGGCTAAGCTTTTCTCATGATTACATCTGCATTGCCCGTAGAAGCAGTGCTGATTGTCAAGGATACCATCTCATTAAGTATCAGAATCTGCAGGATGCTGCCACGCTTATCGCAAATTTGAATCAGAGTAATGACAGCCACTCTGTGCAAACCATTTCACAAACGGGGTTTTTATTATGCATGATTATGTGTGTGCTACATTTGAATTTCAAATTGAAACTGAAAAGGTACAATCAGATTAATGCAATATAACAAAATTTCACTTGAAGTACCAAAAACTGTAAACACAATTTTACATTTAAAGCTGTTTGAAAAAGCACCAATAACTTGTCAGAAAAGCACTACATGACATACAAATAACAATTAATGATTTAGACAATTATTAATAAATAACATTTTTATCAATATGTAATAATCATATTATTGTTAACAGGTACTCAAGCCTTGGAACAAGGGTGCTTCTCTAAGAGATTGTTCATTTCATTTTATGAAAATCACAGAAATACTTGTCTATTTGTCGGTCTTTTTTACACACACACACACACGCACACACACACACACACACCTACCTATCTTTCCAGAGCAAGTTGATGTTGAGTACAGGACAAAATTTGACTAGTAAACAATTGTCTGTTTAAGATTTGTGATCATTTGCATAAAAAAAGACTAAGCTGATGCTACCTGTATGTACTGACGTACAATCAAGTCATTCCTCAACTTTCACGATCTGGAGACAGTCATTCATTTCCACCTGTTTGGAATCAGTCAAGCATCTCTCTCCCATCTACAATTCCCAGGTCCGAGAAAGGCTTCTGACTGTCATCTGAAAAAGACTACATATTACCCCTGTTCTGGCATCCTTCTACATGTTGCCTGTAGAATTCTTAATCATTTTTAAGCTCCTCTCACCCTCCTATAGAGCTTCAAATGGATTTACCCTATCTAATATCACTGAACGTCTATCCACATGTTCCCCCTCGAGACCCTGAGTGTCCCACATTTGAAGTTGCTGCGACCTAAACTATGGAACAGCATGGCCCCTCACATTAATTCTACCCCTTCCATCCATTGTTTTGAGTACATGCTCTAACCTATATTTATTAGCATTCCAATCCCATGACCAACTGCACCTGCATTTTGTATCTTATTAAAACTATTGTTGCCAATAATTTGTACTTTATATTTGTCTATACAGCACTTTGGTCAGTGTACGCCGTTTAAAATGTGCTTTACAAATGAAATTGACCTGCTTCGATACGACTTGACCTGAGTATTTTTGACTGTTTATGTCCCATATTGATCTAGGTATGTTCACAAACTGTTGAACGCCTTTGGCACTAATTTGTCATTTCAAACACCACGCAGCAGCTACAATCACCCCTCTTAAGCCCCTGGTAATTTCAACCAGCATGACTGACAGCTCATTGACAAGTGAAGAGAGAGAGAGAGAGGGAGAGAGAGAGAGAAAGAGAGAGAGAGAGAAAGAATCAATAATCTTGCAAATCAGAACTGGCCGATGCTTTTTACATCCACTTGGCTGTTTACATCTCAGAAAATGTCAGAGAGACCATTTGCTTCATTGTCTTGCTCTAATCATGCAGAGGAGGGTTTCTGGTGTTTTGCCTGGAACCGTAACGGAGGCACTTACCCTCTGTCAGTACAGCAAACACAAGGGAGTATACTGTATACTAGGTATAGACACAGAGATATTACACCACCCTACCCTGTTCCTCAATAAATGTGGCTCAACTCAGGCAATTTGGATTTATATGTTGGATATCCATTTGTATTTGTCATTCTATCTCATACAAGCTACCACTGAATAATTCTATATTATAATGTATATGATTGTATAGCATCTTTTTTGGTGGCACTTGCCCTGCCTCTACTGGAATTTGAGCAAGGTGAGAGGGAGGTCTTCACTACATTCCACCCTGGCAACCAGCTGAGTTCCTTTGCACCCTGACAAGTTAACATCTCTATGCAACCATAAAGGCACCCTGAAAAGTTCCCTTGATTATTGAGGATTACTGGTGCAAGTGGGAATTGGGACATAACTTTAATATTTCATGTGCCAATACATGCTGTATAGCCTGTGCATTATCAGTGACTAGCCTATGAGAGCAGTGATCTGAGGTTTATACCTTGTCTTAAAGATTCATGGACAGAGCTATCGTCAGTCACTCGATCAAGAACATAAAACTGCCCTCATGCTTTTCCATTGTAAATCTCTTCTCACTCTCCCTGAATGGAAGAAGACGTGAACATTGTAAAAATGTTGCAAATAGGTGAATGGAGGCCATGATTCAATATGAAAAGGTGTTTTCCGGATTTAACCTTTAAGATTTGAAAAGGAGTAGATACTGAGGAAATGTTCCTTCTTCGATTATACACAGAGACAGTCCACAATCATTGCATACTCTATTACAACAAAAAATCACCTTTGCAAGAATTGAGAATAATACTTAATTCAAGTTTTAATATGAGTGATTTGTGAGAAGTGCGTGAATTATCTTCCTCAAACCTTTCAGGTGCTGGACAAGGCTGTTATGCCCCAGTCTATGGGAACCAAGGAAGTAACAGGATTGGTCTCTCCAGTTTCCCACTCCCCAATCACGGCTGAACAATATGGTCTACTCAAAGCCACGATAGCTTTTAATTTGGGTCAGAGAGAGTATGTGCCAAAACAACAACCAAAAAAAGAGCTACAGCAGACCGATGAAATATTTCAATAATTGATTAAAACTCACACTTAATAAGAGTCCAAAGAATCCCAAATCATTGCAGAAACCCCAAGCTGTAAATGTGCATGAGAAAGTGTGAGGAAAAAAATGTTTAAAAAAACAATTATTCAGAATGTTTAGCTCCTTAAAAGTGCTTTCCTTGACAACAAATGCTCAGAACATTACTTTGAACAGCTTTTGTAATATGTTCAAGAGGAGAGCTTTGAGAGGATACATAAATATTTTTCAAAGCCCTTTATTTTTTATTCTATTTTTCATTACATTATTTTGACCGATTGCTTTCACAGTTTGATCTGTTTTTACAACTGATTGAGAGGCTGCAGCCAAGTACAGAGATGGCAGGACAGAGTGATGCAGAATAATATAAAATAACTATACAAATACAAGAATAACATTTCAATTTCTGTCTGTAATTTTACGATGTTTGTATGCAATTCAAGGTATTCTTTTACAATACATTCTGTCAAGTCCTTGCAGGACTAGATGAGGACAATGTGTTCTCTTTGCAGTATATTCTATATGTGCAGGGAATACCTCAGTACTTTCCAATATTTCCCAGCATGCTTGGCCACACACGACCATTTGTGTCTCCAGACTGCAAAGTCATGATCCATGTTTCCACACCTTCTTTGATGGACCCTCATCGTCCTTTTTTAACCTCCAGCTGCCTTTTCATGATGGGTCGGACCCTCACGTGGTTTATCAGCTCTCACTGACAACGGGAAAAGGCCAAGAGCTCCCCGGCCTCTGGTAAAGTGAACCAGGAGGTTTGACGCCTAAGTTTCCATGAGGTGGATTGCTTGTAATCAGTGGCGGTTCTACATTTAAATACGCCCCTTCAGGATCAGTGTATCTGGATCAGATATACCCTTTTCTTGCTCTTTGCATTTCTTTTTTTTGCACCATTCTTTTTAAGCCTGAAGATTCCAGCCCACCAGAATGATGAGTATTTCCAGTAGAGAAAATGTACTTTCTCAGCATCTAATGTACACAAGTGTGAGATTTATAACAATGATTGACAAAGTTGCATATCTACATATTGCCGCTGTACTAAGTTGGAAAGTTCAAACAAAAGAGAGGTCCTTCAGTATCCTTAATCCTTAAGATTTATTGTATAGGGAAGCAGTGACAATATAATCAAAATGCGACACATTTTAATTTTTTTGCACCATGATGACATTCAATTATCTGTGGTGCTGGCAGTATATAGCTGATGCAAAGAAAATCTGTATACTTCAGAATGGCGTAATGTTACAAAATGTGGCGAAATAATTGACAAAATGTCACACAAAATAAAAGGCAATCATAAGGTCCCTCGCCAGCCATAATCAGCCATAAGCATTATACAAAATGTCATCAGCAAAAAACCTCTGCAGTCAGTAATTGGATTTTACAGCAGGTAAAAATGAGATCTACTCCAGTTTATGCAACGCAAGATAGAAATCCTGTGTGTGTATGATGAATTATTTCATAATGTCATTTGCTGTCTAGATGTGTGATATCTTAAATGATGAAGGTTGTCTTTTTTTTTTGTTGGGATGGTAATAATATTTCCGGAGAGCCAATTCGATTTGAAAGTAATCTGGACGTGTTTATGACCGGAGGAGGATGTCATTTGGAGGGATGTGATGAATCAATAATTTTGCAGTATCACATCCAATTTAGCAAATCCACTTTCTTCAAATACTGTACTCCACTTAGGTTTTAACCTTATCCCTCACTGCAGGCCTGCAGTTCATGAATTTAATTACTTCCTCAATCTGATTTTTCGTATTACTGTAACCCGATAAAGGTTGAATGTGTGGATATCAGAAAATTGACTATGTTGGATGCTGCTGTGGTTTAACACAGTTAAATACTCAACTTGGATTTGAGTATTCTGGAGTTGTGGAGGCAAACTAAGGGGCATAGAGGGGCTAAAGGATGAGTGCTGTAAGTCAGGTTTAAAGGATTTTTTTTTAATTATCTTCCCAGTTCTATAGTACCTACAGTATCTATAGTAATTCAATCTTCAAGTGGATGAAGGAGATATACCCTTTATGGCTCATGGTTGATACTTTGTTTAATCCACTTCTTTTACAGTTTTACTTATTACATCTGAGCCCTGCTGTAGAAGTTGGCTCCAATTCATGCACAGAACCATTTAGCGATTGTGGCAGCGGGGTGTGGTGATGGCACCGGCTGCTGGAGGAGGGGGAGGAGTGGCTCTGCCGGGGATCAGACAGCTGACCAGAATCAGGTAATCAGTCAGCTATATAAGCATGTGTGTAACCTGGTTCTGGTCTCTTGCAGTAGGCTGGGTCCGGAGAGAGGGCCGGAGCGGACAGAGACCGAGACCGAGACCGAGACCGAGACAAAGCGGCAGAGCCGTTCCTCAGCCCGACACGACTGTTCATTTATGTTATGTCTGTTCTGTTTTCCCTTTGTGCTGGGCCATTGAATAAACGGTCACCCGGCCAACTGAACCTCCCCGGAGTTGGATTCCTTTCCCCTGTGAGCCCCGCGCTCACAGTGATGTTGGTTCTTATCAGTCAGAAATATGCAACATGAATGTGTCTAAATGATTAAACTCATAAAACCAAGATACCGCTACGTGTAGAGATCGAAGCACCTGCTAGCAGGTCAACAGGTAGGTCACATTCTGGACCTTAATCATACTATTTTACCAATATATAATCTTATATGAGCTTGCATGATTCTTTTCTAACACATTATCCTCCTGTAGCAGAGATAATTGGCTTCAATGCTAAAAGACCACACCAGCCGGGGCTTAATCCAGGGTACCAGGAGCAGGGCACTCCGTAATAAAGTTCTGTTCACTTCTATATAGCAATATAGTTCTGTTCAGTTTTCTGTCACAGGGATTATTTGGGTTTAGACCTTCGTGTTGAAGAAAAATCTTTCTGCTCCTTGTACCGCCATGCTTTTCCCTTTCTTCCTTGTGAAGTTGTACACTATATAAGTATTCACTCACCTATCAAAGTGACTGGATTGTGGTGTTCCAATCAATTCTATGGCCACAGGTCTATAAAATCAAGCACGTAGGCATGCAGACTGCTTCTAGAAATATCTGTGAATGAATGGTTCACTCCGTTTCCATGGCCGAGGAGCTGCATCCAAGCCACACATGACCAAGTGTGATGCAAAGTGTCTGATGCAGTGGTGTACAACACATCCCCACTGGACTTTAGAGCAGTGGGGGGCGCGTTCTCTGGAGTGACGAATCACGCTTCTCCATCCGGCAATCTGATGGACGAGTCTTGGTTTGGCGGGTGCCAGGAGTACAGTACTTGTCAGACTGCATTGTGCCAAGCATAAAGTTTGGTGTAGGGGCAATTATGGTGTGGGGTTGTTTTTCAAGAGCTGGGCTTTGCCTCTTAGTTCCAGTGAAAGGAACTTTCAATACATCAACATACCAAGACATTTTGGACAAATCCATGCTCCCAACTTTGTGAAAACTTTTTGGGGATGACCCCTTCCTGTTCCAACATGACTGTGCACCAGTGCAAAAAGCAAGGTCCATAAAGACATGCGTGAGCAAGGTTGGTGGCAAGTCCCTGTTGATTTGATAATTTGGTCGTTTGGATATATTTCCCTTCACAATTTCTCCTGGCTTGGTGCTGAAGCGGATAGATGCTTTCTACCTCAGCAGTTTCCAAAGCTCGGAATAAATATAGGACACAAATGATGTATTTCTATGAATTGCTAGGGTTTTAAGAAGTGTTTTTTCTCTTGCTCTTCTCCAAAGTGGGGATTAATTGCTTCTGTTTTGCAACATTTATAATGTTCCAGATAAAGCTCATGGTGGCCATCGAGTTCAGCGAACACCCGTGGTGATGTTCTTCTCCTTGTTTCTGTGTTTTTGCCCCACATTGATGTTGTGCTGTTGTGTCTCAGATTGAAGTTTTTTAGATTTTTTTGCCTCTTTGTTATATTCTGGTTTCTTTTTAAACACTTTCCTATTGTCTTGATGTGCTGACATGTACATGGATGTTCCACATATGTTTAATTGTCTGAAGCAAGCCAAATGAGTTTTCTACTTATCTGCTGCCTTATTCGGTTTACGGCACCACAGCAGTTTAAGCAATAAAGGAAATGAATTAGTCATTTCAACATTTGTACCTTTTCAGCAACAGTTCATATGCAGAAGTATTTAAATCATTTTAGTATGTCATTGTCCAGTATTGTGTCAATTATATAAATAGGATCAGACAATGTGCGGAATGTGGTGATACCTTGTTTTATTTCCATAAATATCTGTATATATGAAATACACTTTTCAACTTGGGAACCCTCATTGTCAAGGTTGAATATGGCAGTATGACTGCACACACTTTATGGTAATAGGCTTACTTGATCATAGATTCTCCAAATCCTCCAAAGACGTTTGCTTATGTAAAGGTATACTGAAAGTGTTTGAATCTATTTTCTGTTGCCTCTCTCCAATGGGATTCTTTCACAAACATTATGTATTATTTAAAATGTTCCATATTTAATAGATGCTGCCACTAGAAGTCCCATAGGAGTACCAGCATCTCAGACCAAAAACAGGGGTTCGTGGATTGCATCAAGAAAGCAGTCACTGAACACTTAATAGAAGTAGTTTTTAGATCCAAAGAGGGAGCTGCTGAATAGTGTATTTTTACAGGGCAAACTATAAGGAATAAAGAAGGGAGTGCATCTTTACTCATTGCTTAATACAACAGAGGTTCACTACAACGTACAGAGAAAATTGTTTGCTAATTTTATTACTTCACTTCACTTTAAGATTGCATTGGGCCCACGTCTCCATGGAGTCTCTCCTGGTACTCCTGCTTCCTTCCCACATCCTATAAGTTGCTCAGTGTTGTTTGAATGATTGACTGTCTCTATGTGTAATGCCGTTGATGAACCAGAGACCCGTCCAGTTTGTACCCCACTTTTCGTCCAATGACTGCTTGTATAGGCTCCTGCCACCTGTGTCCCTGAATGTATACCTCAATGTAGCATCAAACAACTAGATGCAAGAGAGTCATGGTGTCCTGAGCAATGTGTGTTGTCAAACTCCCCGTATTTGTTTGTTTCCGAGCTTCCTTGTTCTTGGTTTTGACAGACAGTCTGGTCGTGACTGAAATGCAAGAAGATATTAACCCTTCCTTCATAAAGTGTGAGCCAGCATGGTGCGTAATCGAACACTATGAGCATAGCAGAGGTTGGCGCTGCGTGACACTGAAGTCTGCTACAATCAAGAAAACACGTTCCATTACCAAACAAAGTTCTAATAAAGACAAACAGTGCACAAAGCGAGGGGAGAGGCCTGCCCCTGTGCTTTGGTCAGAAATGCTGGTGCTCATGGCAACAACCTGGTGGTGAAATATTGTATATAGCTGTTTTAAGCAGTTTGGGAAAATGGGTGGATTTTTCGTACCTATCCCATCTAACGTACATCTTGGCAAAATAACACCCAACCAGAACTAGCCCCTGTTGTTACAACTGCACATATACAAGGTTTAATTGATTTATCTGTAATAAAAGCAGGCTAAAAAGACATCTACCTGTCATAGCCCATGGTCTTTCTTATAAGACTGCATAATCTTTGTTTTAGTTTTTTTATTTTAATTTTTTCTGATATGACTGCTGAAAATTGTGCTACCCTACAATGAAAATTGTACATTGTACATTAAGGATTTTGCACATTAATGAGTGCAAAGTCATTAATGATTTATTCTGCACTCTGTAAGAATCTAATTTGTTGCCAGTTTTATGTGTTGGTCTGTATGGGGAAGTTATTGATTAGACAGGGCAGGAGGATCCCTGAGGACAGCTGAGCACATTGTGTTATTAGAGGTGCACTGCTGTTTGAAAGTGGGGAGGGGGAGCACATCTTATGACTGCCACTAACACAGGAACCAGTAATTTGATTTTTTGTTTTCCAAGTTATTTTTATTGTGTTTCAAAGTAATATAAATGGAATTGCAATAAGTAAGTCTGGTTCCAATAGTGGACACAATGAAACGATAATACATAAAGTCAAACCCCCAAATAGAGTCAGTCTTTTTTCTTAACAAGTAAAAGGTTCACTCATGTTGAACTCATTTACTTTACTGTGCCCAATAATGTGCTTTTAGCTAGATACCCAGCTAGCAGGGAACGCGCCCACAATATTGGCTAACATTCTCTATAGGCTCTGTTAATGTTTTAAAGAAAACATTTTTTATCTAATGTTAAAAGAACAATATAATGATGTTTATTATTTCAAATAATGTTCCTGTATCGTTGAATGTTAACCAAGATAAAATGTTTTGGATGTAAGATTTGCAGGATGTTTTAGGGATGTTAGTGAGGTAAACAATTCTCAAAGAAACATTCAAAATATATTTTCAGGATTTTATCTAGGCCTCATATTACAAATAGTATGTTTTTGTAATGTCATCTATAAACAAAGGAACATTGTTTTACTTATATAGCACTCCAAGGATATTTTGGGGACAGTGTTTAGGTAACAGATTATATAGAATGTAATTCATCAAATGCTCCAACAATGTTAAATTATATCTCATGAAGAACATTCTCAAAGTAATATTTGGAAAATGTTTTCAGGATGTTATTGATACCTCAGATTATGCCATGTTCATTTCTAAACATTTCTCAAATATAATATGATGACAACTGTAGAGCAATTGTCTAAAACATTTCTAGGATATTTTGGGGTTGTTGAGTAAATGGATTTTTGAATGTTCTTCAAAAGAACTTTTCCATAATGTTACAAGAAAACATGAATATTTTCAAAGCAACATTTGCAAAACATCTTAAGTATGCTATTAAGGTCTCAGATTATACTATGTTATTTATAAAACCTTCTTACGAAGTCATATACTACGGAGCCCCTAAAGGGACATGAAAAAAAAAGAGAAAAAAAGAAAACTTGCATGCGCACACGAAACGTGTTAGATCTCTGTTGGAGCGGGGATATCCCTGTGACGTCAGTTGCGCTCCTCAGGATTTCCTGTGCCCCGCCTTCATGTTGGCCGCAATAGGCCTTACTGTCAGTCCCAAAAAACACTTCAGATATGAAATCTAAATATGTGAAAATGCAATATGTGTATACTTTATATGGCTGATGTATGCTAATGAATGAATGGACAAGCGAATGGTCTATGCTATTCACAATAGCTGCCTTTCATTAATGATAATAACATGAATAATCCTCGTTGTGTTAAAATAACACACACACTTACACACACATACATAAAGACATCTCGTTCAGCCCCTTTTAAGACCCTTTGTCTCCGTATCTGGGTAAAAAAGCATAAATCAAAAAAATATTTGGATCATCTGGGGCCTCATGTATCAATAATTGCGTGGATCTCACTCACTAAAAACCGGCGTTCGCAAGAATCTTGGAAGTTGCGCATGCAGAAAAACATCCGGATGTTTCAATATCTGCGATGTGCGAGCGCCGGAATCCACGCACTTTTACTTGATACATCCCAATCAGCGTGGAATTGAGTGCGTGGCCGGGCCCGCTCTCGTTACGCCCACATATACGTATGCAATTTTATTTAAATAGGGTCTCTCCTGTCTACGCTCACAAAAACAGGTCAAAGAAAAAGAAGTTCACGGCATTCGAGCTGGAGGTGCTGGTCGGGGAGGTGGAGGAGAAACAAAGGATTTTGTTTGGGAGAAAGTTTGCCAGAGAGTGAACACGGTGGGTTCGGAGCAACGCACCCGGAGATTGAAAAAAAGTGGTTGGACGTCATGCGACCAGACAGGTGGGGGTCAGGGAGAGGAACTTCAGGAAGAACTTCAATCCACTTTCACTCCTGGGGTTATCACAAACATTTTTAGAATGTTTTTAGAGAACATTCAGAACGTTCTGGGAACTTGGGGGGTGACATTTAACCAAATAAGAGTGAATGAACTTAAAATGAAAATAGATCAAATATGAGTATCTTCTGGGTTTCATTGTTGTATTGCAGCATGGTTAAAAGCACCACCACCAACATTAATATTTTAATGTTTAATGAATCTGAAAACCTCTATCAAATTATAACATAAAATAATGACTGCTCTAACTTATTGAAAAGTTCATGGATTTGGAGATGATTTCCTTCAGTCTTTTCTTTCTTTAACTAGTGAACAGCATATTATATCGCACTGACCATCAAACAGAGACGCATCTGATTTCAGGTTCAGGTTCAGGTTTTTTTATCAGGTGATGACCATTTTCACAATATGTTACTCTACTGTAGAGGTTTTCACAGGTGTGGTTTACCAGAAGTTCTAGTCTCAAATAAATATTCACTCCCAGCAGACCACACACAGTGAAGCTCACAGTGACACCTTTAATAATTTAGGACCATCGCTCATTCTGCAGCTTTAAATATTAATGATTACCCTTCCAATTTTTTTTGTTTTTATTTGAGCTTTTGTTTGTTTTTGTCATGCTTACCTCATTCACAATGTATGAAAACAGCAAAGCCAACATTCACAAAAAACAAAGTTAAAATGTATTGTTGGGCTATTCATTAGGCGTGTTGTAGAGCTTATTTATTTTCTTGATTCTCTTCTAAGTGACATAACACTGATGGGGACACAAAGCTGGAGCTTGATCAAACTGCCTGGCTGACAGATGCTCTATATGATCTATTAAACTGTAATTCAGCATCAAACAACTATTATCTATATAAAGGTGCAGGAGTGATAGCGTCCTGAGCATTGACTCCAGTCACAGACCCTCTGTGTTCATCGATATCTGGCCTTTTGTTTCACTGCCCGGCTGCACATCAACAGCTTACATTACCCACTAAGAAGGTAATTATAATCTTTATGTATATAGTGACTTTACATGTCTTTGTATTCACTTCCTCTCTTTATACTGCATGTCCAGACACAATGTTCTAAGGACATTTGGTTTGCAAGTAACTTTGCAACTCAAAGCATACAAATGGACATTTTGGCTTTGTTGATAAACTGCATTCACATTACCAGAGAAATGTGACTGAAGGAGAAAGACGGATATAGTTAGAATAGTTGCTAAACATTAAATTGATGATAAACGTAAGCATGCAAACAGTGTAAAACCCCTCACATCAGGAAAGCGAGCTGGCAAAAGCTGTGGGCCCAAAATATAACCTGAACCAAACTGGTTCTGCCCTACATAGTCAGTCTCCATTGAGAACTGCTGATGTAGTCTATGAGTATATGGGTGTGCGCGAGAAAGTACGCAGGAACTTTCACCCATATGCGTGTGTTTACTTGCATGCATGTCTGCACATTTACGGAGTGACAGTGTGGTAATGAGGGGGGATGTCGGAGAAGAGGCCAGCTCTGATGCGCTGTCACTGTGAATCTTCTCACTGTCTGATCAGCTTCCTCAGACTCACGTCTCTCCGGGCTTCGGACTCTCCAGAGCTTCAAGGACAACAGAACAACTGGGTGTACGGAGTAAAGTATTTTTTTTGTATTTTGTTATGATGTGCTTTGTATTGTATGTAGGGTTCTCAAAATGACACTAATAAGAGGATAATAGAGCCTATTATTGACATTGTATGAGTCTCTAGCATTGCAGTCTCTGGTCTGTTGTGCAGCACAGAAAACAGCATCCATTTTTAGAGCCAACTGAGCGACATGGGACTGTGCAAAAAGGCTTTTATAATCAAAGGCACATGGCAGAGAAAAGGAACAAAGTTAAGATGTCATGTGATGCTTGTACCTCTATCCCCTGACTCCACTTCTGCCTGTGATCCTCCATATTGCTCTGTTTTAAATGTTACTTTCCACACCAAGCAGCAGAAATAAAGCTTCAACGTTTAATAATGCATGACTCAAGTGTCTTTTTTCACATGGATACAACCTTTCACATCCATATATTTTGCAGAAAACAGCAGCCAGATTTAGCCACGTGCCTTTAAAAAAAACGCATCCTTGCACTGTTGCAAAGAATATCAAAACCACTTTACTCAAGTATGAGCAGAACATTCACACTGAACCCTTTCTAAATATTTATACTATTTTGACTAAGACATGGTTGATTTCCCTCTCTGTTGTCTATTAAATGAGCCCTCTCCCTTCTCTACATGTGTCCTCATTCTATGTGGTCTCCATTTCCTCCTCACTTTCCCATTTCCAACGCACGGCAGAATAATTTTCTGGAAAACATCAGCGAAAGAAAACCACACCCCAAATTGTTAATAAAAGCCACTGTGCATGGTGCATCAGTTTGCTAGAGAGAGGGGGGGAAGACACTTAATTGACCCAAACATTTATTAATTTACAGCCAATTGACTGTACACAATGTCATTGAAAAACTGTTGACTGACTCCTTGAGAAACCATTTAAGTGGACGAGACTGCAAGTCTAAAGTTTTTTGTGTTGTATTGAATATTTTTGTTTTTGATTGCAAAAATATTCATTCTCTTCCCCATAGAGTCTTCCCCATAGAGGAGACAGTGTCAAATGGGATTTATGAATATATTGTCATTCTGTATAACTGTGGTTTCAAGTACTGACTTGAGTTTGGCAGTTAGCCAGGTTGTTGACTGACTAGTTTTTTATTTTTATCACTATTTTTATAAGAACATGATATTTTTTTCTGCAAGGTTGTGCACAAGTCTGAGGAGATTTGGTGTTTGAGTAGTATAGGGGACACTGAAGATGAATTAAGGAGGAGATTATTGTAGAGGTTAGGACAATTAGTGTTGGGTGGCATGGCTCAGTGGGCAGACAGGCCTTGTCCCCGGCCTGAGGAGTTCATCAAAGCATTGCCAGCATGGCAGCTTCCACCATGAGTGTGTGAATGGGTGAATGGAGGTCATGTTTTCTGAAAACACTTTGACGAACCTTTCAGATAGAAAAAAGCTCTTTGTAAATTCACCCCATTTAGTGGAGAATCAAGAATCAGGGGTTAAAGACGACCAATGAAAAACTGTTTGGCCAGGTCCCACTTGACGATTCAATATTCCACAAGAAATCGACATACTTTGTGACCACAGAGAGCAAACGGACATAGGCCGTTGATGGAGCAGGAAATGAGGAGTCTTACACACAAGCCATCTCATGGCCATAAATGACATTTCAAGGAAATTAAATGAATATTGTAGGGTGTAATAATTGGTCGGAGTGGCTCTTAGACATCAATGAAAATACTTGTTATTTGAAGTTTGTTGACTTAACTTCATTATCCCACAATCTTTTTGGATGGAGGCATGAAGAAACTCATCACATACCTCATATCAATGTGTGTAACTTTTATTTTTGTCCGAGCAGTAGCAGAACAAAACAAAGTCAAAAGAGTCAACAAACTGACCACCCTGGGAGCAGCCAAATACCTGGTGCAGCTCTCGCGAGTTCCATTGGCACAGCTCCAGCCGACATGTCTTGCTCTGCTCGAGGTCACCCCAGCAATTTCATAAAACTTTAGTAATTAATCGACCTTGAAGCCCCATCCCAGCATATTATCCATCTCCTTGCGTCCCCACATATAAACGAAACAATTCACATTGAAGAATTGGACTAAAACGTATCGTCTGATCAGCAGCGTGTTTGTATTTATTCACAAGCACTAAAACTGAGTCTTATTACAATGTCCACCTCGACGCCCGATCGCTGAATATATTTGTTTAGGAAGAATATTGCTTCGCTTCTGTTCCAATTTGCTTGTGTAGAATACCTATCACAGAGTGGGTGAGAAGAAGACTTGATGATGTGTTTTGTATGAAAATGAACAGTCAAGATAAAGAGACAAAAAGGGGCTTTTGAAAAAGATCAATGGGGAGCATCATGTTTTAGAGAGTAAGAACTGATTATGCATATGCACTGTACTGTTTGTTCATTACACTGTCATAAAATGAGCCAGAAGTGTTTACAAGAGGAACAATTCGGTTGCTTGGACTTAAATAAACTATGGAGCAAAAGGTGATTTTGTTGAGTGGGCTGCCGATGTGCTACCTTCCCACGATACAACTAGACACTGTAATGACAGCAGAATCTCAGTTTTAAAAATGGAAATGAAGCACTGCACATTTTTTGATTTCTCAAGATGTCTGACTTTGCATATGAACTAAACCAGGGTTCGCACTGAGACTATCTAGTCTGAGATGTGCATGTTGCCTCATTGTACGGAAAATTGTGATGACCAAACTGCATTACCTATCTGTCAGGAGGAGATAAATTAACTGTCAAGGAATGAAAAGATGTTTAATTTATGACAATAACATCTGATACTGATACTTCCATAATTAAACAAGTTTGAAAGTTAGTGAGAAAACATCACTTTCTCTGCAACTTTAGACGCTTGAGCTCCATGCTGATGTGCTCACACGTGAAGAAGCTGTTCTGTAGAGGATTGTCTTCTTCTTCACCAAGCTTCTTTTGAAAAGCTAAATTGACCAAAAGTAGCCTGCTGTTGAAATTTGCACCATGTGGGTCACCTCCAGGTTTTTGGTGTAATCCAGACAAAAATAAATAATCCTGCATGCAAAAGAAGTCCATAGACCAATCACCCATGTGTCTCATCCCATTAAACCAATCAAAACCAGCTCTTCATCGTAGAACTCTATAATCCTCATTCATAACGAAAAAATAACAAACCTTTTTAACACCTGCATTTCAGAGAATTAGCACATGCAACTCTTCATCCATGATCATCAAAGCCAGAAGTCTTGCCAAATCAGCAATACAATTGCTGACATTCATTGTCATTGCTTCTGCTGCTGAAGCATTTTCAGTGTTTTTAAAAGGGGAAGTGAACTAATAAGGCAGGTTTCTGATTTTTTTTTTTTTTTTTTTTGTTTGGGTCAACCTCTTTATATCAAATACTCAGCAGATTGCTGGCCTTTTGGTTGCAGACGTTCAGAAGAGCCAATAATTTACAGTAAGTCATTCAGGTCACTGTAATAAACCACCTCAGCACAGCTTCAAATAACAAGGGGACACTAAAATCAGTGAACGGGACTCAGAAATGCATAACTTATCTTCAATAAAAAGTTGAACGTTAAGAGCACCAACTAGACTGGAGCTTAAATGTTTTAGGGCAGAATATAAATCACAAAAAGACAGCAATGCAGAGGTAATTTCTGACATTAACTGACATTTCACAAAATTCTGAATACAGATTTACAAAATTTCACATTGTGGTAACCATGTAAATGAAAAAGTCTTTATCCCACATTTTTCATTATTTGAGTTCGAAGTTCAAGGCGTCCTGATAACCCGGAAAAATTCACTTGCATAGAGGGAATGAGTGTCCCTTTTGGCTGCCTGTATCAACATTATTTCCCCTTATTTCTGTCTTATCGACTCACATCCCCTTCCAATAAAAATTTCATAGAAAAATTGCTTTTAAAATGCCTTGAAGCCCAAAAGCACATTTTCTGCTCATTATTCTGACTTGTCAGCTCACAAAAACCTCACTAACCCGAGAACATCCTCCAAATGGGGATCATGAAAGCATAGTAAAAGGGGAGACAAGACTTTCACTATAATAGATATTCTTGGCATTGGCTGGTTATTTGTGGTAAGTTTTCTCTGATCAGGGCAGGTGGTGTGTACCTTGGAAGGGTACGGGGCCTCTGATGTGGCCACTTCCTGGCTGGTTGTTGGTGGGGAACATCCATTGCTGAACCACTATCCTTGCATAGGAGTCGTGCCTGGCCCCTGTCATTGTTCCCATGGGTCTTTGGTGGCCGTCTGGTTCCTCTGTAGGTGGGGGTGAAGGGTGGAGGCTGTTTGGCAGTCAATGCCAGCTGATGAGTTGTTTAATGCCCACAATAATGTGGATTTCAGATTGGCTGCAAGACTAAAGTGCATCATCCTCCTAATAATTGGTTCTAATGTCCTAATCACAGGTTCAATTTAACCTGAAAAATCGATGATTATTTATTTATTTTTTTAAAGCTGAGAGTTCCATCCTTGAGCTTGAGCCATCACCAGGTGTACCAGGGAAGTGTTCATATAATTCAGATTTTTTTTGCAGACATTTCCATGACAAATCAATGTCATTGCCAGACAGGCTTACACTTATAAGATTGTTGACTCTGTATATTTACTATATAGTTGATGTCACTAACACAAGAAAGTGCTGCACTGAA
>CAESWR010002615.1:78212-90867 GCA_903171835.1 Mullus surmuletus | reverse complement strand
ATGTCACTCAACAGGGTCTTTCTCTCTTACATGATTGCTTAAAAACATAGGAAATGGTTTCTCTATATGTCTTTTTTTGGCCTTTTTCATAGACGTGAGCAAGTGTCTTTCAAAGATTAGAGTCTGTGATGCAGTACTCTCATCGAGTCACTGATGAGACTGCTGCTGCAGGTCAAGAAACGACAAATGACCTTATTTCCATAACAACACAGTCCCTAACCCTAACTATAAATGTAGCTCAGCCTGGGTCAGCTTGGCATGGTTCATTGGGTGGGTGGGTTGCTGACATTGAATGTTGTTGGGAAAGTAGGATTGGTCAGTTGAATTAGCTGAAACACAGTTCATTTAAAAATAAAATTAACATGTGGAGATCCGAATAGTGTAAGGATCTTTGTTTCATTATGTTTGCATTTCCTGTTTTATTTTGAAGTTCGATTTCATGATGTTGGTGTAGCACCGGTATCAAACCACTTACTGCGCCACTGGACCAGTTCTAGGTTCTAAGGAGTGGGGAGCAAAAATAAATAAAGAAAATACCTTCAAATCACAGAAACAAATCAAAGTGGACCACAATCATTTCAAATCATATTCAAAATATGATCCCAGTATGAAAATAAAAGTATGACACCTTCCATTCAAGTTCAAGTCCAAATATGAGACAGAAGGCATGCTTGAGACAGCTTATGACGGAGCATTTCCTTGTAAACAGCTACATCTACATCTACAGCTACAAGCGTCACTTGAAGGGGCAGCGACATGAATTCACTGTCGACATACTTTTAATCTTAAACGTTAAATTATTGTTGTGATAACATGTTTATTGATCTCCAATGAATTAATTGACATTAAATGAATGACCTTTAACTTTCAAACTTATTTATTCAGCTTTTAAACTATTTATTCTTATTTATGTCATATTTTAACATGGGTTACATTGGTGTTTCGAGTTTGACTTCCTGTCTTTGTTTGGTTTCCCGCTAGGGATGCAACGATACCCTTTTTCAACCCGATCCGATACCGATACTTGGATCTGAGTAATTGCCGATCCCGAGTACCGATACAGATACTACTACCACCAAAACAAACCCCAAAAAACTATTAGGCAAAATGCAATTAATTGGATGACAGGTTTTATTTTATTCTCTGCTTCTTACAACGAGTGATGATAAATGAAAAATAAGCATTTTCTGTGAAATTTTCTGGGAATTATTGCAGTTTCCACAAAATATCAATTAACTATTTTGCACTGTCTCCAGGCGGGCCGCCACTCCTGAATCCTAGTCAGATTTCTTTTTTTTTCAACTTGCGAGCACTAAGGTAAACTACAGATAAGTATTACCCCTTTCACACCGAAATTCGCGTGTTGATGCAGATTTTTATCACCAGGATCGACCCGCCTTTGCTCGGCATTAGGGCGCTTGCAAGCTTCCAGCAGTCGCCGGTCTGAGGCGCTGTGAGGGCTGCGTGCCTGTGTTTTTCTCTGCCGTGCGTCATCACACTGAAGCATATTGATCACGGAAGTAAAGAAAGACCGCGGCTATCAACACGCGTCAGCTAAACACTAATAAGGAGGCAGCGTTTCTCCATGCAGAGACCCTCTGACATGTTCTCCAAATGCATGGATGTCCGTCACATCATCCTCCATAGTGTCGCGGCAGCACCTGGACTTTTGACCCATGCCTGATCCGTGCCTGCTCTGTCGACCTGCTCTGTCTGCCTTATTCTGCCTGTTTGTGTACGACCCAGCCTGGATTTGGATTAAAGAGATTGCCTTTAGAATTGAAACCTCTGCCTTTACTCTCCCTGTTGCTCTTGGGTCCATTCACCCCGGTCCGTTACAAATAGCAAACAGGATGTTTTCTACCACTCCGAGATGAGTATGCACTCCTTCCCTTGATGAAACTGGGTAACACACTTCACTCTTTTCTTTTCTGTTCCTGGAAAGTCCTTGGATCCGTAATTTCCTGCATAAGTGTCCTACCCTTGTGTAACAAGTCAAATAACTGAAAATACATTCAATATTGTTGGAAGAGGATATTCATCATTTATGCGAGGCAATGTAAGTTAGAGTTTAAAAAATGTTCACCTTTGATTAAATTCTTCTTCCCCTACCCAACTTAAAAAGCAGTCCGAAAAACCTTGTTGTATTGCATTTTTCCTTTTAAGTTTTGTGATGTTGTGTAAGTACTATTTTCAATATCATGAGGGCCGTTTGTCAAGTAAAAAATAGAAACACACACAAACTCACACCATCCTCCATTTCCTTCTGGGTAGAACAATACACATCTAAAAGTGAAATCAATGAGGTGTCCATGCAGGAAATATATTTAAAGCCATAACACATACACAAACACACACACTCTCAACCTACTCTCAACCTACAACTCCTACATAACTCTTGCGCAAGAAAGTTGTTACCTAACTTATTTGCGCTGTTGTTTTTTTTTTTTCCTGGCATGGCACTGTGTATTAAACGCCAGAGGAATTACATATTTTGCAAACATATTTTTGTGTGAGAAGCTACGGTTTAACTGCCTTGGAGAGAGGCTGTCATGGAGTCAATTCTGCACTGGCACTGCAGATGAATTCTTGTAGCACTGGATAGATGAATTGTCCTGAAATCTAGAACACATACCGGCAGAATGTGTCTTGAGAATTCTTACAATAAAGTGTAGTTGCAGGTAGATTTGACCTGAAATAGTGTATGACTATATTTCATCTTTTGCATATTTTATCCTCTATAGTTTATTGCTCTTATGGTTGTGTACTATATGACTTAGATGAGACTCACACAGAGCACATTATCAAATGGTGTAGTATACAACAGAAACCTTTTAGAGCATTACGCATTATTTAATCTGTTGTTTGCACATGGATGTACAAGGTTAAATTGCCATGTTTCATGCACACACAACACATATTCATCAAAAAATATGCAAGTCCAAAACAAAAGTAAAAGACTATGTTGATCTTACTAGTTATTTCTTAAAGCGTCTTGTTCTCTTTCAACCAGCTGACACAAGAGAATGAGCCATTAGTCAAAAAGAACAACAACTAATTTACTCTGTGTGACCATAATTTACACAGAATTTGCTCCTTGTAGGACACTTGAAACTACCAATTGACACCATAAACTGATAAAGGAAACTTTTAATTAACAAATTAAAGGTTCAGTTGATTGTAGATTTTGATGTTGCCTTCACAGGTGATGGTCCCTGCCTAGTCATCGCAAAGCATGCAGACTCTTCCTTAATCACCCTTTCAGAACTGGGCAGCATTTTTCCCCCTCCTGACATCCAAACCACCAGTGCGCCGACTTCCAATCACTCTTTCATCCATTGAAAAGGCTCCCTTCCTTCAGTATTCCGCCTGCCTCCCCTCTCTCAGACAACAACACGGCTGCAAACCCCCCCAGTCCCACAACAGGGCTCGCGCTGCTGTCATCCCTCCTTAACGGCTTTCCCAGGTAGGCTCGCTCTTTTCCAGGTGCTGCCTGGATCATTAAGGGACCCTGTGGCTTGAGCTTCTGTCGGCGATCATTTCCAATTAGGTCTCCATTTTGCTCCATGTGTAGCATTGCACCCGTGGGGGACAGAGGTTCATACTGCAAAATCAATGAGGTGGGGAGAGAGACATTACGATGAGCGGTCATATGGTAACCCCATCGCCATGAGAGAAATGGAACACGTATCAGAGGTAATGGACTCAGAGTGACTAATTAAAATGAGCTTTTGGCGTTGGGACTGATGTTGATTCTGCGAAAATGAAAGCTGGAACATTGGCATTTGGTACTGAATGGCTTATCAACTCATAATCACCTCTCCAGGTAAGTCTGACTTTGAAATCTATTTAAATTATCTGAGGTAAGAGTGCACTCACAAAAGGTCCCTCTGAAATTGCACGGTTGATGATGATGGAAATCAAATGTATGTAGTTGCACTCTATTGAAAACATTGGGTCCTCACAAAACACATGGTAATAAGGCCTTTGCCTGTCTTTATTTGAGCTCATGTTGTTTCTTTTCTCTTACACAGTCATCGGTGCATATATGGTCCAATTCTTCTCTTTGATAAGGCAAAACTAGTTTCCTGAACAACTGTTTTATACACAAATCACACAAAAAAGTGTGTGTTAAGCTCTGATTTGCACTTTAAAGCAATATAACTGCATTCAGTGTTGCTTGAAAGGCTCAATAATAATTTTCCAAGGAATGATTTTTTGGGGCGGAGAGATTAATCATTGAGCTTCCCTTCTTTGGACCAAAATGCTGTTCAGAAGAGGGGAAGAGGTGCTCTTTGCAACATCACAAGTTCCCTCTGGAAACAGACCTCATCTGCAAGTCCTCGTATGAGGAAATCTCAACAGTGGAGAACCATCCTGAGAACGCACACATAGATCCCACTGTGAGACAGATGGTGGAACAGTCAGCCCTCCAGCTGAAACTGTTTCTTCTAAAGTGAAAAGTGAAAACACACACATGCATCACTATGCAACGTGACATCTTCGGGAAGCAGGACAGACTGTGAGGACACTAACCTCGCTCACAGAAGTTGTGTGGCCTTCAACATTTGCTTTTATGCAGTGGCTCAAGTATGACTTCATTATGTAAATAAATAGAATTCAATGATGGTAGCATCAAACTTCCAACAACAGACATCTACCGAAGCAGTCTCCAATCACCACAGGGTTAGGGCATCTACCGCAATTCAAAATCCTAAGGGGCCTTTGAGGAACTGTGTCTTTTGGTAACAAAATACTCACGGTTTTCATTTGAATATCACAAACAACCAGCTCATGGAAATCCAGATCTTTCATAATTCTTCCACTGTGTGAACTGAAAATGAAAGCCCACCAAGACTCCTCTACCTGCTGTGTGAGAAGGCAGTGCAACATGTATGTCACAACAACACTTCCATTATCATCCACAGCTGTTGCAGTGACCACTAACAGCAGATCTCCATTTTACGTGCCTAGCCATCGTTTATTTTCATTTACATGCAAAGCTTCCACCCCACAGAGAATTAAAAAGGGAAAAAAGCTGTTTAAGATGATTAAAATGTCTCATTGTACAAGAGGCAACACAACGCAGCCGTACATCTGCTACATTGTGTGTTTTTGGTTATTTTTGATGTGAGGAGGCGATGTGGATAGGATTATGCACAGCGGCTGAAATACTGTAAATACAGTATCTACATGAATTGGCAGTTCACATGCAAGGTTTTATTGCAAATGCAAATGCAAAAGCTTGCTTGTTCTTGATTTTCAGTATGAATATAGACCGTGAATGCGGGGGCCTCACAATTCTTCTGATTTTTTGGTGTCAGAAAAGTTACATATGGAGTGAATCCGATGTGTGTGTGTGTGTGTGTGTCTCCCTAAAATTGAATTGTACCTTCTATCCCTGTGCAAGGTGCTGGGCATATCTTTGAATATGCATTAAGAAACAGTGCAGAATTTAGTCTGTCCAGCTCGAGAAATGGAAGGTTGATGTGATGTATTCACCATGGCAGACCTGAATCATTTTGTTTTGCTGCATGTTTGGTAAGATTAGTGGGGTATTTCCCAGTGGGTTTTTTCTTTTTTTTTTCTGGATTCATTCGTCATGGTGATCATATATTAAAACTGCAGCATGAACCGACTAGAAAACAGGTAATCTCAAAATGAAAATGTTGTAAATGATGATCATGTAATGTAAATTTGATATTATAATAATGGCAGTGCATGATTTTAGGTCAGAATAATTTCATTCGAAAAGCAAAATGACTGCAAAGAAGTTGCTGTTAATGACAAATGACCAACTGTCAAAGGAATCCTGGTACACTTGCCATTTCCTTCCTTTTAGTTTTGTCAATCATACGTAGCCAAATCGGGATTTTAGTACCGCAATTAAAATTAATCGCAAAGGTAATCTTTGGGCCACAAGTACTCTGCCAGATTAGAGTGGATTATATTGGATTATGCCCATTGACCTGATTTACTGACCGACTGCCTCTTGTTATCTAAATCAGGCATAAATCTGACTCTCAGCCAGTTGGATTTAGGGCTGCAGGAGAAACTGTAGAAGCTATATCTAGGCACCTGTCATTTTTTCTAGCTCAGTATGCACTGAGGAAGATTACACAGTAGGCTGTTTCCATTGGTGAAAAAAAAACTTTTTTTTATCATTATGTTGCATGTAACAGAATGGTGCACATAGAAATTGCCTCTGAGATTAATCAATTTGTAAGATCTGGGTCAGTGAAGTGAAGCCAAAAACAAGAGGTCAGAATCCTCTTCTGATCTCTGGAGGCATAAATAGTCAGTGTAGCATCTACATGCACACATAAAACTTGGTACATGAGCTCAGAATCATAGCCACGTGATGAGGCACCTCTATTTATCTGCCAACAATATTGCACCGTTTTAAGACCTTTTTATGACCGCTGCAGACATGAATAGAAATATGTGACAAACATAAACAGTCAGTCAAGCATATAATTACAGCAATATTTAGTATTTCTGTTTTGGGTGTGCACGTCTTTATTGGGGTCTCATCTAATTTTTTATACCTTTTTTTTTTTTTTCTTCAAACAACAGTTGCCCTTGCAGTGATCTGGTAAATCTGCTGCATTGCCTCCACAGCAAAACAGACAGCAGTTTACCCGTCTCCCTGCTCGTTCAGCCTCTAGCCCACCTCAATTTAATTGCTCAGCAGCTTTATCATAATATTTAGAGGTTACAGTTAACAAGATGGCCAATTAATCCAGAATACTAATCAGGCCATAATGAAGTGTCACTGAGATGGCAATAACTGCTGGCTGATCCACAAACAATGACAAGGCTGTAAAACTGACATTGGCCCAAATTAGCCTGGCTGATTAAAAGAGGTTGGAGGTGGCTTTGTGAAAAATGACACAGGATTTAGAATAATGTCAAGAACATTCTCCTGAGCCAACAGCCAGTATGTTTGACATTTCTCCTATGGTTCCTCTACCCCAAAGAGTTTCCCAGTCCCCCTAGGGTTATAACAACAATAAAAACAATACAAATATTAATATGTATTATTCATAGCATCATTATTGTTATCATTATTGTTAATGCATTTTACGGTACTTGCTTCTTGCTTTTAAGGTACTCAAAAACAAGATTCCACTCAACTCAAATTCCATATTAGGCCAATATCTTACATCCTTCATATAAGGATACATTTGAGAGTGCAAAGCTAAAATAAACAATGGGTCTACTGTGTGTTAATAACCACAACAATCAATCCATGAGTACTAAAACATACAATATTACATACTGGATGTTACAAAGATCATGGATTGCAATTATGTTATCCATTGGCATCATCACATTGCAAAGTAAAGCAGACTGGAAACTGAAGTAAAAAGGCAAGTAAACTGTACTCAGCTAATTTGTCAAAGTTGTAATTGTCATCGTCCATCACGAATCGCTTCATTTGGAATCATTGACTAAGTAAGTGAATGCAGTCCGGCTTCTTCTCAACTCCCTTCATTCCCGCAAGCAAGGATGTGAGGATAGGGGTATCGATATCTTGAAAAGCAAAGTAAAAATCATTGTTGGATCTATATAAATAAGTGTTTCTCTCGACGGTGTTTGACAGGGAACACGGGCATCAATAACTTCTAATTATGTTGTTTTAACACCGCAGGCAGGTGTGCATAGCCAAACAGCTGCTGCTTGCTGAGGATCTAAAATCATCAGAGCCAAAGAAATCTGACGCTGACGCTTCAAAAGTGTTATCAAAAACATTAAGTACATCATTTTTTTATTCCGCAAATACAAGTCAATCGAATGGGCTATTCTGCTCACGTAACCGTCAGATGTTAACGACATATGGAGGGAATTACAGAGCAGACACACATAGGTGTATTTACACTGCGGATGTGGCTTGGAGCTGTCTGGTGGTATTGATGATCTGTACAGATCTGGAAAGCAGAAAGAAGAAGCAAATACAAAATGCTACCTGATGGAATGTTCCAATCCTCATATTGTGAAACTACTTTAATGTTGTCTTTTTAAGATACGATGGATAATGTTAAACTGAAAGATACAAATGATGAGTTTTAGTGGTGTCATTTTCATTATCCTTTCCAGTGTGATTGTGTTTTGTTTCTTTGCAAAAACCCTTGTTATATAAGCATTTTTTGATTCATTTCTAACATTTCTACTCGACACTTAAGGGTCTAACCTGTTAAATGACTTTATTTGAAATGACCAGCTTCCAAAGAGTCACCTTCCGGTGGCATGGTATGGTGCTGTCTAATTCATTAATAAACAATCTCAGTCTGTTCACTGTGTCACTGACCAGAGGGTGGCGAGTCAAAAGACCCAATCCTTTTATTCTTTTTATTTTGTAAGTTAAAGATCCAGTTTCTATTAAATCAAAATGTATCCACCTGGACTCAGGCTTCAGCATATGAAGAACTCTAGGGAGGATTGGTTACCTTCAGGAAAGTAATTCTTGACATTTAAAGATGGAGAGGTGACTTTTTGAATAATGGAACAATTTTTTTATTTTTCTATATTTTTTTTTGGTCTCGCATATATAAGTGCTTTGGGAATAATGTCTGGAGAGCAGAGCATAAAAAAAGAAGCAATAACAAACAATATTAAGCTCCAACAAGCTGAAATGAGGATGTGATGTATATCACATTTAATAAAAGTGTGTATGATGCACTGTACATCATAACCACATTCCCGTTTGTTGGAGCTTGATTTTTTTTTTCTCTGGTGTTAATTTGGCCAATTGCTGCAAAATTGATAGCACTCAGCTCTTACCATTAAAAAGAAATAATTAAAGTCATTTGTTTCAGTGGCAGAGAATCCGGAGCTCATCTATTTTGTATTTCTGGATGTCAGGTGACTTTACCGCATTTCTGTTTGTTGGAGGTAGATTTCTCCTGTGCTGTGTTTTTTTTTAGCAGGATGGAGGAAGGAGAGAGAGGGGGGAGGAGGGGTGGCGCTGCTGATAGGAACAGGGAGCGATGCATTATTCATACAAATTAGATGCCGCTACTCTTGTGTAAATCACTGTCCTTCTGTACGAAATGCAGAAAGACAGAGGATGGGGAGTGCATTGTCCACTCCTCCCACTGGGCACCGCGGCATCTGTCTCAGAGCGGCACACACTCGCCAAACACGAAGCATGTGTGAGGCTTTATCTGTTCGCCTCTGATGGGCTGCCAAAATCCTGGGCTGAGGGGACAGTAAGGCAGCCATGCGTTGCCACCCCTCCTCAGTCCACCTCCCTCTGCAAAAGCTAGTGGCCAGTCACTGATATGAGTAACAATTTCCTGTCTGGATGCTGACATACACACACACACACACGCACACACACTGCAGCTGGTTATGTATAAAATATAGGCTCCTAGTGTGTACATGAACACAGATACACTTTTTTGTGACGTCTCACCTGGCCTGCAGGAATTTCTTGTAGACCCCCTAAAATGGCATCCTTCTACTGGCAGCGCTGGATTATCATCCAAACAAGGCATCCTCTTTTCGATATCTTTGCCATTTCCAACATTCCCTTGACTACCGCTCTCCCATTGCTGAAATTTGCTTTGTTACTTTTTTTCTCCTTCTATCCCAAACTTTTGGTTGACTTCCAAAGTGGGCGCTGGTCTCTTTTAGAAGGCTGGCAACACCAGATGCCGCATCTGTCTGCCTCTGCAGTCCGAGAAGCGGTTGACGGGGCAGGAAGCGTGTCTCAAATAGATTCACTTGTGAAATTCCCAGGGAGCAACCGAGGGTTTCCTGGCGCCAAAATCATTCCAGTTCACTGGAAGTTCAGCTGCCTAAAATTCAAAATAAAAATACAAATCCTTTACTTAACTGTAAAAACCAGAAAGCTGCATTATCTCCTCTCATGAGCTTGAAGCATCCACCACTCTATCGGTGGAAGAACGGCACAAATGGATGAACAAATTCTGTCTCCTTGTCACAGTTACAAATGTTAAAGAGCTTGAAAATGTAATTCATTATTGTCATAAAGTCCTCTGACATTTTCAATTCCATGTGGAATGTTGGTATTCAGGAGCATTCGCAAGTTTTGCTTTGCAGTTGCTCAATTAAAATTGGGCTCATTTAACAACTTGAGTGCTTGAGAGCCAGAAAGGCTAAGTGGTTTTCGATGGCAGTTAACAATGTCTCCAAGACGGTGAGGTGAGAA
The DNA here is from genome assembly GCA_903171835.1 of Mullus surmuletus. Classification (NCBI taxonomy): domain Eukaryota; kingdom Metazoa; phylum Chordata; class Actinopteri; order Syngnathiformes; family Mullidae; genus Mullus; species Mullus surmuletus. Next base: position 80,690 of record CAESWR010002615.1, on the reverse strand, counting down.
ATGATGCTCGGGTTAATGAATATGGTCAAGTGAAAGCTAAAACTCAGTAATTAAGGGTTTAAGTTAGCAAGTAAAGGGGGTGGATTTGCTTAATCAAGAGCACCAAGCCTCCAAGAGCCCTTGGATTTCAGTAGGAAAATTACCTTCACTTCTGCAAAACTCAATTTAACCTCTTGCGGATTTTAGAAGTAGTACCAACATTACAACCTTCCACAGCTCCTGAGTCAAAGGTCACATCTCAGAATCCAAGTGTGATCGTCTCAAACAGTGGTGGAAGTGGTCAAACATGTCAGGGTAAAGAGACAAGACATGAAGCAGATAAGATCCTCTGTGTCATTTTTTATCTAGAGCCAATAGCTGCACGGTGAAAGCAAGGACAGGAGACAGAATGACATTGTGGTTGTTGTTGTTGTAACTCAACACGGAATTCTAAATAAGGCGTCGAAACTGATATAATCGACTGCAAACCTGTGCAATAATGAATTGGAAAATACATACTTGCCCACTCAGAATGCTACATTTAGCCACCACCAGCACCATACTCTGCGTAGAGAGATCTCTCCAGCAGCCTTCTGCCAACACCAGGGTCTAAAAATAAATGCTGAATTGTACAAAATTCCACAGATCTGACCCCAAACATCAGATGGACTCCTCTTTGTCCCATGCTATACTCCACCAAGTTTATTATTTGGATGTTTAGTATCATCCTTCTGAGAGGAACATTTGATTTATATGTTTGGTCTGCAAACACAAATGGCAAAACAGCATGAGGACATGACACCGAATCCCCTGGTTTTACTCACGGACAAACATCCAAGTGTTTGTTTTGCTAGATATGCAGTATCACCCTCAGCATGTGACTATCAAGCTCTCTTTTATTGATTTTACATTCAGGTGCATTGTACTGGTGTGCTGAAACACGTCCAACTGCAGACACTTTCCTACTTATGAACTGAGCATCATTTTAAATTGACTCTAGCTGATTAAGTGAAATAAATAATTTAGTCAACAGTGTAATTACAGAAAAGTGGGCAAACAAAATTGTTGCAAAGTAGTGAATGGGCTTGATTGGTGTGCTTGTCCATTAACTGTGAAATTAGCCTGGTATCACAGGTATTGGCTTTAATGGTTATGTCCTTTTACAAACACACACACATACACACAAACCAAATATTAGTCACTGCCATAAGTGTGTGTCTTGCTCAGACAGGGGCAAGAAGATCAGTTCTATACATCAGTTTTATAAATGTGGATTTAATAGCAATCTTGTAGTCCGAATTCCCCAGGTAATCGGTTATCCCAATCTGAGCCAGCAAGAGCTCACACTGCAGGCAGTCAGAATAACAACTCAACTTGTCAAAGCGTCGGCTCAGGATGTAAAGCGACTAAAATGGTGTGGCTGTTGCATCTGAAACCCACGTGCATTTGCAAGCACCTACAGCAATCTGTTCACACACAAGATGAAGAAATGCAGAAATTGTTTCCAAAAAACCTCAACTAATGAAAGATGCTGTTTGCTGTCTGGTATGTGTCAGTTTTCCTGAGTTACAGCGATGTGCGAGTTTGGTGCATCTGGCAGAGTCTGGTATTTCTGACAATAATCCTGTGGATCTGCAGCCAGATTCCGATAGCAAGACTTTATAGCAGACACCTCCTTTCACACTGTAATAGATTTCAAAATCCCACAATGCCTTGCTTCTGATTGAAACCCAGTGGTAGTTTCACAGAGCTTGCCTGTAAAACTACATCATAAAGGTATAACTTAAATTTGAGGGGCACTGACGGATGAACACCACTTCGAAAAATGAATTTCGAGTCACATTTTCAGCAACAACAGCAAAACAAATAGATAAATATAGTAATAAAATCAGGCAGTCTTCTTTTGTTTCGAATGTATGTAATTTTGGTCTATAAGAGTAAGTAGACAAATGTTAACAAATATACAATGAAGACGATGTGAAAATAGTAAGAAGTCTGTCACCATATTGCCTGTGCAGTTTTGTAAAATGTTTATAATCATGGTACATATTGGACTTGTAGCTCCAGTTTGCACATGCAGTGTTTTCTTTGTATGGTTAGAACAAGGTAACATGATCTTAAACACAAGTTTTCTTGTCTATTGCTCTGGAAAGAAAAGTTTAATTTCAACTTGTTCATTGAGTTTCTTTCAATTAACATTAGTGCGCAGCTAAATATTGCCAGCATCGCAAAAGAAAGTTTGCTAAAGTCTTTCAAAAAATAATGACAAGCATTCAAAATAATGCTCAGCATCTGCTTCAGTCTGGTTACGTTTAATCAAATATGAGAATGAAGGGCGCTGATCAAGAACCATAAAAACAGCACAGGACGCTCTGCCTCATATATGAGGCTTCATTTCTCCAAAGGTGTGAAAGAAATGGACATTGTTTCATTTTATTATCCTAGATTTGTGTTGTTACTGTGTTCTGCCGCTTACGTCAAATCAGTCAAATCAGTCAA
>CAESWR010002615.1:28551-63073 GCA_903171835.1 Mullus surmuletus | reverse complement strand
TCTTTTTTTTTTTTTTTGAGTTGTGAAAATGAATAGTAAGGGCTGCCAGGGGTAATTAAGTCTGTAAATGAATGAATTCAGTTCAACTCAATTCAGTATGACACTAATTCATCACTAGGCTATTACTTGGCACTTGGCACTATATGGAGTATGATAATATATATATATGTATACATATAAATATATATATATATATATGTATATATGTATATTACATATACATGTAATATAGAGTACACTGCGCTTCTTTATATATATTAATATGTAATATATTAAGATATATATATAGAAATGCAGTGTACTCTACGTAGTAGAATGTATCAGCTACAACATCCACTACAGTCATTTAATGGCCTAGCAAATCTGCACTAGAAATTTGTTGACATAACATAATAAGAAGTGACTCATTTTAGGGAGTTGGCTCAGTCTTCCAAAGAGGACATGATTAAATAAAATTCTACTGGTGTGGGAGATTGGGGCACAACACACATTCAGATGCTAATTCTAAGCATTTGTCTGTGAAGCAGTGGCCCATATAATTCCACTTTGTGTGGGACTGTCCTGAGGAGCAGCTCAGTCTGAGGTAACAGGAATTTGTCTTTGGTCTGTGTAAGCAGTATATTGAGGAATTGTATGTGAATATTTATGCACTTTTTTGCAAATAATCAAATCAGAGATGACAACAAGCTTTCTCGCTTTGCATGCCGTAGCAAACAAAGCTCTCTGCACTCACTGCTAAGTCCTCATTTACAGCTCATGTTTTCTACCATGTTCAACCTGAAACAGATATCACGTGTTGCACACATCTTTACCTGAATCACTGTGCCAAGCATTGCTGGGGTCACATTTTGCAAGTTTTGTGAGCTCAGTCATTCTAATGAAAAAGTTAATGATTAGTTGGCACCGATGTCACAAGCAACACTCCAAAGAGTTTACGATTTTGGTAATAGTTGTATGTTGAGTAATTACAGTTAGCTTACCTGAGTCAGAAGCACACACTCCGAGGTCGACTACACTTTCGCTGGTCTCTGCTTCGTTCCAATAATGTTTTGCCATCTTACCTGGATCTTGGTTTATATGGCAAACTGTGGTAAACAACTAGGTCTGGCGCTTTTATTTCCGGGTCAGCGGAAGTACAGCTCACGTAGTTGAGCTACCGTGTTTGCATGCGCACTTAAATCGACTTTGAATCGAGCTGTCTGGGGTGGGTGACTCAATTAGAATTGGCGTTCTCTGGTCCAATTGTAGTCGAGCTACAGCGTTTACATGCATTTATGGAGTCGAGTTACTGCAGTAATTCAGTTTTCTTGTGTGCATGTAACCGCACTTATTTTCGTTCACCTTAGTGGGAGTGCTAATTGTTGTATGCTTCACGCCTTTGTGTCTGCACAATGCCGGCTCCAAACCTACCACAGAGAAGCAGAGTGTGTAACCATGTATGTATGGCAATTGCACACTATGTGCATATTAAAGTATGCCCAGCCCTTGTTTGTGTGCAGCTCTGAGCATGTTTTGGTGTGTACCTGTGTGTCTTCCTGCTCCGGTGGTGGTGGCTGGTGCTTGATAAATAGGCATCCAGATGTGTGTGAAGCCTATCTCTGGCTGTGAGGAATATTGGCTCTCCTCGCTACTTTATCATGGAGCGGCAGCGCTGACAGAAACCCTGACACAGAAACGCTCCCCGAGAAAGGGAAGTCGGGACAGCTTGGTCATAATTAGAATTAATGCAGAGATGTGGAATAAGGAAATGAGCCATCACAACTCAGATCAGCTCTTCATTTCAATTTTATGCTTGACTCGTTGAATTTCATGGGTAATAATGGATAGGCAAGAGTGCCGATCATATTGCTTGTGATGACAGATAATGTGCGCTGTTTCTTTATGCTCCTGTTGGTAGAACAATGAGGAGAGAGTGATATAGAAAGAGGAGGCGACAGACACATGCAGTACATAATCCTCATTTTTTGTTTGTCTTGTGAAACACACCTTATAGTGGCTCGTTTGCACAAGAACTAAACCATCGTTCCCTCTCTGATATGTGAACATTTGGACAGTCACAACTTCAGCAATCTCCTGCGTTAGAAAATGCACACACAATGTGATAAGAGTATGTTGACAGAAGCAGTAAAAGGCAGAGGACTGAAAAAAGCTCACATTCCCATCGAAGGGTTTTAATGTAGGAAATGTACGTATCGAGTTTGCAATAGTGTGAACATGTGAGCAATGTGGAAGCTACAATTATCTATGCTCAAAATAATCAGGTTATAAACTATAAGTAATCCTGTAATATTATGATAGATGTAATTGGAGGGAGGATTAATGTTTGAACCAATTTGTTTTTGCCAAAGGACTGTTCTGTGGAAAAATAGTGGTTAGAGAACCTCAACACTGGCTAATCACTAACGAAGATAGCCATCTTAGATTCACAGCAATTACCGGGACTCTGATATTGACTGCAACACAATAACACTGTCCCTAAAGACTTTTAAAACACTATGATCTAACCTACCAGTGCTAGACTGAAATGGCATTTTCTAGGCGTATCTGCACATTAAATATCAGGGACATACTCATCGGGTGTGATTGAACAGTACCATCAAATAGCCAGTTAACAAAATAAAAAATGTAATATCTGCCAAACCAGAGCTCCTCTACTTCCTGCATATATATAAGTCATGCTGTTTCCAACATGCAGGCTGCACAGGCTTATCAAGTAGCTGAATATTTTTACTTTGTAAGGTATGGGTACCCTGCATGCTATGGTTGACCAAAAAGCAGTTGATTGACTTTCTGGAAATGTAAACACTGGCATTAGAAATATACAGAAATATACACAAAACAAACGACATGAAACACAACGGGTTAAAACTAAGGACAAATATAAATTCATCATTAGAAGTTACTGTGCCCTTTTGGTCCCCCCAACCTGAACTCACACTGAAGAACAACACAAGGCTCTGCCATTTAAAGATGAAAAAACCCAGTTGAGACCACCCATGGTTAAAAGGAGAGCTCTTTACATTGTGGTTTTTCTTTAACTTTGCAGCATACCAGCGCTATTAAAAAGAAAGGAGACAGAGGATTGTGGGTTTTGACAACCACATTTTATTAATGTGCATTTTTCCAAAAGTCCCACAAGAGACCACGTTGTCAAAGAGACATAATATCTTCCTTGTTATGGATAGTATCAAATGCTGGCAACCAGCTCATGGGTCTTCATTTCATTACACCTCTGTGCTCCCTGGGAAATCTCAGTGAACGCATATGTATTGTGCACCTGAATAGCTTCCCTTGATAGCTGTCATGTAATGAGAGCTAGAATTAATTTTAAAATGTAGCTCAACCCTGATCCAAAAGGAAAATGAAACAAAAAAACAAAACAAAACTGAAGCCATCTTTGTGATGAGGGGAAAGAAAGAAGAGATTACAGATTCAAGCTAAATTATTCAAAACGTACACTCACTTTACATTACAGTAAATGAATATTTAACAATGACCTGCAATAGGTCTTCTTTTTAAAGAAAAAGAGACTTAAAAAAATACAGAAAGGAATGGTTAAAGGGCACCTTCCAAGCCAAATTCATTTTGTTAAGGTTTTCTTGAAACTCTGCCACCTCGCTCTGTCACCTCATTCTGCCACCTCACTTACTTACTTTTTCCACTTTTTGCCCACTGTGTGCTGAAACGAGCGGATCTGAGAGTTGGAAACTTGTGACATAGAAGTCACTGGCCACTCCCCTCGGCTGTAGTGGAGGCTGCTGTCGACCAGCCCCCCACATAAGAGGAGCCTTACTATTAGCTGGAGCTAGTGTTAGCTAAATGGTAGTAACTGAAACAACAATTATGAACAAAAAAATTAACCAACCATTGTGAAACGTCTTGCTGCAGCCGCAGAATCTGAACATGTCTGTGTCCGATTCTGGTTCAATTAGGTACGGTTGAACGACAGCGTTTCTTACGCTTACACCAGTGAAAGCCACATCCCCTGCCCAATAGGAGCGTGGAGTGGGCGTGGCCAGACACAGCTCATTGAAATTTAAAGGCACAGGCACAGAAACAGCCCGTTCTCAGGAGAGCTCACTAGAGCCACTTTTAGACTGGCTGAAATTAAGTACCAAGGCTGAATTTGCTGGAAAAAGCTTTTAAAATAATGTTTTGGGGCTTTTGGCAACTAAATGAAATTGTGTCAAATACCCCATAGAAGGTGACCTTTAAGTAAATAATTACAGTCATTTCTTGTTTTTTACCACAATATTTTGAGCGGTATTTCAGAAATGGAGTCTTTAATATTCTGCTTTGATCACTCAGGAATTAATATAAATGCAGCAACACTTAACAGAAGTGTGCGTGGAAAAAAAGGCAGAAAATGGCTTGCAATACTTCTCTCCATTTGATTGTATTCACTAGAGCTCTGTACTAGGATGGTCCTTCCAAAACAGGGAGAGTGGGAAGACACAACTCAATGCTACAACTATCCCAGATAACAACTGTAATTCAATTTTCTGGGTTTTGTTTTCTTATTCCTTTTTCTTTCTGGGGCAGCATGGTGGATATTATTCATCTAAATTGAGTATGCCATTCACTCTCCAGGCAGAATGAATTAATGGGTTTCCGACTACTTAAATATTTTTTCATAACTGACAATTATTCAGGAAACTTAGCAACAACAACAACAAAAAATCACATCCCAATTACACATGCATCATCCTTCACACTCCAGCAAACCAGGGAAAACAAGGAAATGATGATCAAACCTTTGTTTGATGCAGCATCTTGCAATGCATGATTACTGTCCAGAACAGTCAGTAAAGGAAATCAAGACCACACAGAGTAAACATTGTAAAACCCTGTGCAAATCCCATTTCCTCTGTATACCACTTACATAAAACATAACCTGGACGACCTGGATTCCAACCTGATCCCCATGACGAGTTGTCAAACAGCCCCTTTGAAGAGGGAAGACTGGAACTCTAGAATGCTTCCACTGTCTTGAAATGCTACAGACTTAAAGTGCTTCCAAAGGAAATGTTTGCATGTTATGGAAGATTGGAAGATGGTGGGTGGTACGATGCCTCTGCATAGAGCCTCTAATTACATACAATTTTAGATTGCATCAGACACCTACTCTGACACTACAAGCGAAACCTATATGGGAACAAACCATGCTGCGACTTCAAATGTCTTAATAACATGAAAAAACTTGAGTGGCGTACTTTGCAAATGTTACATATTATTTTTTGAGTGCTCTTCTTCAACTTTCACTGCAGAGCTTGATCTTGCTCTGATCTCTACGAACCAAAAAGTAAACAGAGTCTGGGCGAATGTGTATAGGTGGTCCAATGCCTCATCATTGGACACTGTAGGAAAATGTGGCTTTAGGTCAACTCTATACTGTGCTGTTAAGGGAATGTGTTGTGAAAATCATACCTCCATTGGGCCCTCGTACAGTCTCTACTCTTACTTAAATCTTCAAAGGTGTTGAAAGCTAACTGTATTCTAAGACAGATGCTATTAAATCTTCACAATCACCTTGAACCGTTTCATGCAGCAAACAAATGCCTGTAGAGGTTTGTTTCACTTAAATAATTTAATTCAGTTTACTTTGCCAACTTCTTTGAATGCAATGATACGTTTTCTATAGTTTCTAATGTAGGCAGGAGCGTCATACAGATGCTGCTGAGGACAATTAGTGGCGGACATTAGCCCATCTGGTCAGTCACAGCTGCTATGTGTGAAGCCTCCATGCATCAGAGGAGGGCTCTTTTGATTTACAATAAGTATTCCATTAAAACATGACTTGTCTGTCAAGAGGAGGAATATTCAGTGAGCTGTAATTAAGTGTAGCCCAAAAACCTCTATACCAACAAACCCTTAACATTTCTATTTCTGCAAATGAATTAGAATAATGATGCAAACTGGACTTCTGTTTCACCTGCAGTATACAATTCTAATTCTAATACATGTAGAAGGAAATCTTTCATGAGACCATCGCTCACGTAACACTACTCACTCTCTTTGTAATAAATCATTACCTTATCATATGCAAACAGTAATGGAAGTGGATATTTCAGTATTCCAAACATGTGGGTGTTGACTGCTCATATTAACAATGAAGCCCGTGGGGCTCAAAGCTGATTTCTCCACAGGGCTTATACTAGCAGGATTTCTCCAAAAGTCCTTTATCACCTGTTGAGAGACACTGAGCGTGGGCACTGTGCAACAAACAGAGGTAGATGCCAACCAGCTGTGTAGCCCCGGCGGACATCATCTCACTGACAGAATAAGACATCACAACGGCACCGCCTGAGAGCTGAGCAAAGAGAAGAAGGAGTGCAGGGACATTAAAAAGCCTTGTGGTTCCGCATGCGCAAAACGTGGACTGAATGTGTGTTCTATAATTTCATACTTTCTGACTCTGATGCCCTTTTCTTTTTTGAGCGAAATAATAGGATGAACACTGTGGACTCTGAGGAGAAAAAAAACACTCATCAGTGTAATAGTCACATGATTTTTTCTTGCATTTTTCTTGTATGTGCAAGACAGAACTAATGAGTTGACAAAATTGTTTTTTCTAAATCAATTCTAATTTCAACTCATATGTACAGTAAAGTAACCTGCTAAGAACCTTCCAAGTCTTGAATCACAAAAAGTTATTATTTTGATTCTAATGTTCTTAGAACACAGTGACCCATCACTCCAAAAATCTTTTTTATGCAACCTGTGAACAAATGCATTAGGTGAACAGACACCTGGCATTGCTTTATCAACTCATTTGTATGAATTGATAAACTTGACAACTCATCATGTATAACACAAATACATAGTGTTGCTTAGTTGGTAAGCAACTTCTGTTCAACATTCATTGTCCTGTCCTACAGCTATGTAACTCATTGGGTAAAATGTCATTAACCCTTGTTATTTTGTTTGTGGAAATTTTGCATTGTGTGGTCGATACTTCTCATATTTATTGCTGTTTAATTTACAGCATGTAAGCGAAGTCATTATATGGTTTCAATTATACTGAATGATGGGGGCCGGCGCACTGCTAATTTTGAGGACAGCGGGAGCTATGGCTAACATCACGAGGGGTAGATCTTCAGGAGACGGAGCCAACACTCACCACCTTCAGCAACACCAAGGAGTTATTGTTCGGCTTTTTCGTCCTTTTTTTATTTGATTTATTGAGCATGGATGTGTTATGTTTCATGAATGTTTGAGGTAATTGATGAACCATGACACATTATAATCAAAAGCACTATTGAATAGGTTTATTGTGGACCTTATAAGGGGATTCATTGGCATGACTGGAAACCTGGTTATGACTCGGTGTGCGTGATGGTAAAGGTGTATTGTACATAATCATTCATATTAAACATCATCCCAACATCGATGATTTACACTGCATAGCTTAAGTAGTTAGGAGGCTAACGAAATGGGGAGCAAGCTTCTTGACACAGTCCCAGGATTAATGATATTACAGCTAAATCTGCCAATACCACTCACACAAATATAGCAACATACATGTGCTGCCTATTGTAAGCAGGTTTAACTACTGAACCCCTATTTTGTTTATTGATTGTTGTTATTAATTGTTGTGATAAAGGATTTTTTCTTTCTTTTTTTTCTTAATGGTTCATGATGGAATGTAGCAGTACTATTAATCTAAAAAAAGCTGACAGTGTAGGTAGCCGGAGTAATTATGAACAAAGAGTTGCCATGAGGCCACCTTAGATGGACTTTCTTTACTGATTGTGCAGTATAATGAGGGTGAGATGAAAGCTGCAAACTGCATGTCATCATAAAAGGTGACTTCATATTCAGGTGGCTGGGGGATGTATAATATTGAATGGCTCAAGCCCCTAATACAGTAGAGTAAAGCTATTAATTCTGAGTGAGTCACAGCAAATAAGCAGGCACAAAACAATACATACTCTGAATGTATCGGTGCCACTGGGAATGCTTTTCATACGCTCATGCATTATCCTGTACAACCGCAAAGTCCTTGGGTGCATGCGTAAGGTCGACAAACGGATGACCATCTATATGGCTTTAGGGCAGGAGAGTCTCCCCAAAACAAAATGAATTGTATTAAAGGTCATGTTTGCTTCAATGAGCTCTCAATAAAGGAATGAGAGCATCAATTGTTTTAAATGCTCTCTAAACTACAAAAAAAAACATTCCTCACAAAATTAAACTGAGATTAAATTACTGAGAAAAACAGAACAAAAATATTATTCCAACGAACAATCCACAAAACAAATTACTCTGAAAAACGGAACAAAATACTCAGAATACAGCTGGTACAGTTGCTGGAAAATGTCCAGACTCTTTGATCAGCTTATTTATTGCTACTGGCATGTGAAACCTATTTAGACAAATACAAAAAAAATCAAGGCAATAAAAAATAGTTACCAAACCTGCCTTTAAATATACCTACTTGCAGATATTAAAACATTCAACAGTTCTAAAATGTACATAAACAATCATTTTATGTCTATTTGTTAAAATATAATATCAATACTCAACATTCTGAACAAAGCTCCATATTTTGAAGCTGCAACGTACACACTGAATTCAGTAAAACTTTGTATGCTTGGCTGTGACCCCTCCTTAAACTGCGTGTGAGCATGTTTGTGCTCAGACCACTGCAGAGATTCTCCTCTGCCAGATTATCTTCCTTCTGCATTTGTGATTTTGACCCAGGATGACAGGTGAATGCAATTAGCCACCTGGTGGGCCAGAAACACCAGCAGCGCTCTAAACCCCCAGGACCAGATTTGAGGAGCGGTGCTGGATAGCATATGCACAATACACTTTTTTTGCACCAGGTTGAAATGTGGGTCATGAAAACACTTAACAATTACATGCTTACATGAGTCCCAGGTGTACTAGTTCACCATCTTAAATGACAAATCTACAATCCTTGTCAAGTTATGTTAAAGATGAATAAAAAGAATTAGGTTGTGGCATTCAACTTTAACTCCATTGAAAGGGGCATTTGTGTGAGAAGTCTACTCTATCAAAAGGTGTTTCAAGCAATTTGTGCCATAGATTCAACGCAACACCTTTATAAAGTTCTGATGGTTACATCTGACTGGATTTCGCAGTATGCAAGGCAGCCTGCTACCCTGGACATTCCGACCCACAATCCTCAGCACACCATGCCTACAACGTAGCATCACCTGAGGGGCAGATCCAAAGAGCTGGCAGGTTGCGCACCTGGCTTCAATCATCTCATCAAGCACACACCTTAAACTAGGGAAAGGTTGCAAGAATGTTTGCCCTGTTTTACAGTCAGGCCCAGTCGGCACCAGTCAGCACTAATCGGGGACAGTCTGCACAACTTGGCGATGCATACATCTGTTAGTGTGTGATGGGGTTAACACCCGAATTGGCGAGTGTGTGAGGCAAACAGACCCCTCCAGAATTTTTTGAGGCGACTCTGGACGCGGTTTTGTAAACTGTCATCCCTGCAAAAGTTGGTGGGTTCAGGTGACCTCAGTTGCTTTGACTAATCGCGTTGTGTGCGATCCTTCGTCTGGCACAGTTGTTAATGTGTGTTTTACTCTAGTTTTTTACTTTGCCTATGAAAATCTGATGAAGCCAGCTGGTTAGTGTCTATACCAAGTCTTTTGAAAACCATTAACAGCCGTGAAACTCGTGTAATGCCTCCCCAGCTTTAGAGTCAGCATCACAGTCTGTCAGGTCATAGTAACCTCGGCTGTAACTAGCATCAAGCCAGTTGCTATATCAGTGTATTTCCAGTGAGCTGCAAAGTGCAGCTCTCTCATTCATCATTCCGGAACCCATTCACATTCTGTGAAGATCTGGAACAATAGGTGTCAGAGCATGTTTCAATGAGTGATCACATTTTATTTGGCATTTCTCATCACAAAACACCCAGTAATACAGAATATAAACAATATTTATGAAATTAATTTATGCCCACTATCACAAATTGCTTAGACCTGGCAGGTGCATTAAACATATCTAATCAACAGTAGAAGATACCTTCCAAATCCGCATTATAAAAGATTTTCAAGTTTGTCAAACTTAAAACCTGAACAGAACATTTTGCATTTTTCCCATTACTTTATTTTAAAAATCTACATTACTTCACAGTCTGTTGACATCAAAACACATTTTAGAGGAACTCCATTAAACCCCCTCTCATTAATTGCCATTGCGCTGGAGTGGGTTCACGAGTTGAGTTCATTTCTGTTTAAGAGGATTTTGAAGTATGCTGTAATTAAAATGCACTCTGGCTTGTTCTTTTTAAATGGTTCGAACGGTGCATACAAAGTGGCCAGTTGTGTGACATGCTACGATTCTCAGCAAAAAGATAAGCAGCTCAATGAAAACACACACACATAACATGAATCCTTTTGTGCTGTATAGACGCACAACCTCGTCAGGCCCATGTGGTTTCCCATGGATGCCCCGTGGAACAGATGTTCATTCAGGGAATGCAGAAATCTACCGACTTTGTTCTGCAGAACAATGTCATGTTGTGACCTTCTGTACTGAACAATGTAGGAATATGTTCATGTGCGATGTACCAGTGGATTTGCTTTTAAAGTGGACCCTCCATACTATGTGAAATTTGCAGTACATTGTTAAAAAAAATCATAGAAAAGATTTGAACTAAGAAAACCGGAATTTGAGAATTAACAGCCCGGTCTATCTCTCTCTATCTCTCTCTCTCTCCCTCCCTCCCATCCCATCCCATCCCATCACATCCCTTCGGCTTGTGTGTCAAACCAAACAAACATTGATTCAATATTTGGTGGCAGCAACTCTCAACCCAATCATTCCCAGGAGTCAAGTATGCACTAGTATGATGAGCCAATGAGCCAAGGGTGGACATTTGCTGCACAAGCGTATGTGCTGTGTGAAAAAGCCCATAACAGATTCAACACAAACTTTGATCGGATAGGATGAAGAAAATATAGAAGATAGGAATACTACAAACGTAAATAAATATTGGCTTGTTTAGCATATAGAAAAAGGGAAAATGGAGCAAGAGGGTCAATAAAGATTATGACTTCATGAGTGTGCATGCTGAGAGTGGACATTATCTTACATCATTAATCCCGTTTGGATGTAAATCCTCTCAGTCCGCTGCTGTGTGCTCTGGGAGATTGCACAGAGATGACCCGAATGACAACACACTGAGACCAAGTGACAGAAACAGTGACAAATTTACTCAATTGAACACAATTCATTATACAGGCTTCAAATCCATCTTTGCAAATACTATTGCATGATGTGGTGTAGAGTGAGTCATGCCACAACAATCATAAACCATTCATTATTTGAAGTTTCATTTAAAAGGATAGTTCAGTTTTTTTGAAGTGGGGTTGTATGAGCTACATATTGCCACTAAATACATTAGATGCAGTACACAACTCTCTCCTCTTTCTCAGTAAACTTAATGCACTTCAAAAAATGTTTATGTAGCATACTCTTAAACGGTGGTATTATCTTTAGATGGGAGTTCTTGTAGAAAATAGCCTGTTTATTTGCTACAATACTTCCATGTTGGTTGTGTCCCAAAGTTTGAGCAGTTGTGGCTTACAGAGGGAGAGGAGAGAGCTGTGTACTGCATCTAATGTACTTAGTGGCCATACGTAGCTCATACAACCCCACTTCAAAAAAACTGAACTATCCCTTTAAGGCTGTTTCCTATGTGCCTGATGTCACAATCTGTACATTTTTAGTCATCGTATACTTCATCTTGCATTGACCTTGTTGTAGACCAAATGAAATCAGTAGGCGCAATAATTATCATTGACAAAATTAGTAATTAGTATGATTTTATAATACAGCCTGGTTAGTACCTAGCATTTAGATGGTAAGTACTCGGTACTACCAATTGTGATGTAACTATGAGCGGTGATGCTGGAATCAGGGATGATGCTGGTATTAATACACAGTGGTGATGCATGCATCATACCTGGTACATCATTGTGCCAGATCAGATAAGATAAACCCACCTGAAACCTGAGGTCTGATGATGATGATGATGATGGATGTCCAAGGCTAAGGATGGTAGCAAGAAGGAAGAGGAGCAGGGAAGGCAACAAGACGAAGGTGCTAGGATTGTATCTGTCAAGGAGAATCGTGCACTGCTGTGCCACAAAATATAATGAGAGATGATGATGATTAACATTCATTTATTTTTGGCTGTCACCACAGCCAAAATGATGTATTTAACAATTAAACTAAACCAAAGCCAAGTTCAAAAAAGTAAATTCAGGTCAACGGAACAACACTGCTCACAACACCAACCACACCTGCAAGAGATGGAGAGAGAGTATGGGTGACAGGAGGCGCCTTTTGATATGCTGATGAACGCTGCGCCCGAGTGCCACCATGAAGCATTGATTGAAATGGATGGCAGATATTTCACAAAACAGTCCAGGATCCCATTTAGATGCTCTCGATAAAACTCAGCAAAAAAGTTAGTTTTTAGTGGTAAACAAAGCACTGAGACTCGATAACATTATAAAACAAATTGCGTGCTTTGCTCGGGCCTAGTCAATGATATGGGGCCATGGTGGCAAACAGGAGAGCTGCTCTTGGAACCTGATGAACAATTCTATTCTACTACAGTGGATATACCATAGCATATTTCCCCCCTGTTCGAATAAGATGAAATGTATAGGGGCTTTAGTTTTTTTTGGTACACTATGCCTGAAAAAACAACAACAACAACAAAAGTGCATTTGAGTTTCAGATGCAACACTAATGCTACAGATAGATATTTCAGTATTACTGTATCCTCCACTAACCACACATATATGAGAAAGCTTTGCTTCTCTTGACCAAATTTGCAGCTACGGTTGTAGCATATTGGTGAAAACTGTGGGATCAGTATGTATATCCCTCTGGGCTTAAAGAGGTTAGTGGTGGTACAGAGCCCCGTGGAGCTTCTTTCCAAGTCGTAATAACATTTTGCTATGCTTTTCTAGAGTTCTGAATGAGTTAAGAGATTCATTCAAAATTGTGATTTATGTTATTCAAAAAAAAAAACTGTGTTGTGCATAAATGTATGATAATAAGTAGTAATAAGACAATGGACAAGAAGGATGCATGTCTTTTCTCTCATCCTATCATTTATCACTATACCATTAATATCAGTTTTCATCCATCACAAAACCTGCAAATAGATGTTTAGGATCAATACTGAATCTTTTGTTCGTAAACCATATTTCTCTGCTGACTAAACATCACAGGCTCCCCCACGTGCTGCCATGCACACACACTGACCACTGCTGCATTTGGTTTGCCGTTATTCTGCTCACAGGCGTCTCCTGTCAGTTCAGCAGCAAGGCTGTTCATTGACCGGGTGCCTCGGAGATGCTTAATTGAAATCCCATGCATCAAACACGCCTGTTAGGAACCTTCATCCCGGAGTTGGTCCCTGCTGCTGATCGGTGAGATGCTGACCTTTACCTTGAAAAGAAGCACCACTTTTTGAATACTCATTTATTGTGTTATTTCACGTGTAAAGACACAGTTGGAATAAAATAATAACACAAACGAGAGCAATCTAATCAGAAGATTTCTTTCTTTCTTTCTTTTATTCTCTGTAACTTTCGTTAAGGTTACTGTAAATGTCAAACAACAGCCTCTTCAGCATGGTTGCTCCACTGAACCAGCACTTTCTGGAGAAATGCCTGAGGCTTACACAAAACAGAGCTGCACATGTCTCGTATTTTGCTTCTTTTTTTTTTTTCTTTTGGGATGTCCTTTAGACACACTTATGGGCGCTTCCACAATTACTGATTATGGAAAAGAGGCTCCAACATTTGCTGCAGGCTCTGAGGCAAAAATGCTGATTAGAACTGAGTCAACACCGTTTCTATTTGCCCAATACAAGTGCTGCTTGTAACCAGAGTTGCTCTACAAATGATGCTCAAACTTCAAACTCCTGCCTCACTAGTGAAAGGTGTGAACGTGTTTCCGGTGGAAGACCTCTTCAAACTGCATCGTAAAGAATGGACCCGAGGACTCTACTCCACACGGCTAACTTCAATGCCACACACGCTGATCTTGGTGGAGTTACACAATGCTTCATCCCAGCACATGACAGAAACTAAAAAAGGGCTTGAAGAAAGGACTGCAACTAAAACTGCATCATACCGTGAATGATCTTTTGATCCAGGATGTTATTTGAGGATTTTTCTATGAATATATAAACAATGTAATATATAATATAAATTATTCTGGCCTCACAGGCAATAGCATATTAAGCCCTCACAAAGGTAAAAACAGGTAATGGATTAAGTAACTTAGTTTGGCTAATTAAATCCTCTACTCCTTTCAGTGACTCAATATAAGGAAGTAATCTAAAGAAAATGTATTATTAATAATCATTCTTCCAGCTAAGTCTTTTTGCACAAAGTACACTTGAAGTAAGGCAGTTTGTTCATTATTACTATTAGATATGATATGATTCTATAACTGTGCAATTACCAGTATTTAATTTTAGCTTGCAACTGATAGAGAGAGAGAGAGAGCAATCCTGATGTGCAAAGGGGTGTGTGGGGCCATTTGAGCTGTCTGTACTATTTTCTCGTACTTTTTGTGTTACCCCCATTCAAGGCGACTAATCACAGCGTCTGTAGCCCAGCTATGTTTTGACAGCATTGCATTGACAATGTGCTGGGAAACAGCACATTGTCAATGCACAGTCTATTGGATTTGTCTCTTACTGCAATATTCAATTTAATGTAGCACATTGAGGTTAACTGTGGCAGATATGCAAAAATGCCTTTTAATAAAATTGCATTGTTACAAGGTCACTCCTCTTGTCTTTACACTCTTATCAATCATCTCTTTTTCTCCTCCCTGGCAAGGAGTACTGGGTAGCAAAATCAGAGATTAAGTTGGGACAACAGCTTTGCTAGCAGTTTTTGTGCCCTAACACAGTATTCAGAGGATATTCCTATCATGAAATACGGGATGTCAAGATTTGCAGATATCTACACGATGAACAATAACAACAGCATATGATGCAGTCATATAAAAAGGTGGCTAATGTTCAGAAAGCTGGACAACATACTGTAGCTGGTAAGATTGGAATCCAGTGGAAACAAATCAAAACAAACTGAGGGTTTTGGGCTTTTGTGGTCCAAAGACAGCACGCCTGCAAGTGTTTCACTAAAAATAGCAAAATCACTTCTGGAGCTGCACTTTGTTGAGGCGAATCCAGTACACATAAAGTATGTCAATATGTACAGTATTCATAGCAATAAATCATATTTGTAATATATATATGGTATTTGTAATATTTATGTATCTATTTTTTTACTTCCTTTTTGTTATTTCCTCTTGTACATCGGTTTCTGCACTTTTTATCTGTACATGCTGCTGGGGCAGTGTAATTTCCCCATTATGGGATCAATAAAGAATTTCTACTTCCCTTTCTAATTACACACCAAAACACTGCGCCCAATATACTGCAGTCCAAGTGTTGCTGGAAATGTCAGTATAGCTACCTTTAGCTAATATTCATTGTGTGAACAAGATGTGTCTCGTCATGGGTTACTGCAACCGATTAGGAAAAACATTTTTGGCTGAACAACGGGTTGTTTACTGTGATCCAAAAAACCAAGCCAAAAAACATATGAATCTGCATGAAATCCCTTGCATATTTTAATGGTGTGGGACATATTTAAAGTCACTATGTGTGACTTCACACCACTGCGGTTGAATTTGCTTTGTCTGAAAGCCAGAGACTGCTATAATTTCAATGGTAGGGAAATGTGATTAATTTTTCAAGCCTGATTGTTTACACGATTACACTAATTACACTCAATTCATCTGGAGAACATGTTTGCATGACTGAAAGAGCTTTCTACAGAGCAGCATGATCAGTGCAATGGAGAGGCACGGGGGTGGGAGGGTGCAGCAGGCAATAGGAGCCGCAGAGATCTGATGACAAATGAATGGGCTTCGACAAAGAGTGAGTTGCAGCCGTTACGACAAGTGGTGACAAGCAGCTGGAAAAGCAGCTCACGCATAAGATATTTTTTTTAGATATAGAAAATGAAACAGTATAAAAATCGGCCAAGAGCTTTTTTCATTGAAGCTATTTGCATTATTTCTTAACCAAAGTAACTCTCATACGGCACATGTTTCTTTCTCTAATATGCAGAAATAGCAATTTGCCCTTTTCACCAACAGATTGGCAACACACGTTCCAAAGCAGCTTGTGAAAGACAAAAAAGACTCACTGTGAAGGATACCTAATTCCATACCCACGGAGAATGTATGATGCAAATTTAATGGCAGTACCTCTGCTGTATGCATATAGAGTGCCTACGACAAGACAAGACTGACCAGGGGGAATACATCTATGCATACTGAATGCAGAACACAAATATTCCATTTCTGTCCATCATTTTTCCAGATAAAGCATTATAGATAACCCAAAGGCTGTGGCTTGAACAGAAGGCCCCAGGAATGTAGCCACAACACCACCTGCATACATCCAGACTAGTAACATCAGCATCCACTGACGCACTGCATGTTTTTGACTGATTGAATTGCAGATAAAAAGTCCAAATGATTATCCAGCTTTCTCTGCTTCATTCTGTTTTGCACTTAGTTGCATTTTCTAAAATACGATAACAGCAATGTATTTGATGGAAATCTGGAGAAAAAAAGGGAGCAACTGCAATCATTTCACACTAATGCTTAATGATCAATCCATGCTTTTTCGTGAAGAATTTTGGTGTTGGGTGGGTTACTTGAAAAAAGTGGCCTTAACCTTTGCCACTTTCATCTAAAGCAGAAGGGACTTTGTTGCATTTTATGTGAAAAACTCTGTATTTATAACCATCCCTCATAGAAATGTAAATACCTTTCATTTAACACTCCCACCATGAATAAAAATACTCATTGTAATAATACTCAACAATTGTGAATGCTTGTGAGTTAATTGATGAGTGAAGCCGCTTATGGTATTCCCGGTTACTCTTGCCCATGTGTTGCACCTGCATACCTCGGTATATTAGTTGTGTCTTCCCTTCCAGAACGTCATGTCGTTTACATCCTCTTTGACAGTGTTTTCGTAAGTTGCACGATATTGACATTTGCCTGTGTCCTTGACACCCGGGTTGGAGGTTCAGCTGTTTTTGTACCTATGCCCTGGTTGACTGGATTTTATGTTTTTGTTTTACTCTGGTCTGGATAATCCTATTAGGATTTTTTCACATTCCCTGCATCAAGTCGTTTCCTTTGTTGATTGTGACACAAGCATAAGCAAGTATGAAGAGCAACAAGGTACAGTATTACTGTCTTCCTCAGACTTATTGTCTGATGTTCAGATATTCTGCTTTGCTTGAAGGGTTTTAATGAAATTTTAATAGTTCAGTCTGTAGATTTTGGAGGTTTATCATTGTGGGTCCACATTGAGCACACGGTGAGATTTTCCCCCAAAAAACCAACAGCGTACTTTATCGTCCAAATTAATTTCAATTGATTTAGAATCTTTACAAAGATGATGCAGTTATTGCTTTAGCTTACCAGTTCATTACAGCGAAACACTGCGCTTGAGTCTTTTCAGGCGCTGACTATTCCCAGCCCAATTATGCTACCCTGAAACAGTCATAGTAATTGTGCTGCTCTGAAGGCCCTCATGAAAAATCAATATCGATGTATTTTCACTCCTGTCACTGTATTCCTCCAGAGCACCTGTCAAAAAAATTGCTTTCCAGCGGCACGGCTCGATAAACTCAAATTTCATCTGAGTCCCTCTTAATCCATCGCTATTACCACTCTGCGCCCCTCCACGTCCCTCTGGATTGATTCATTTTTCAAAAAAAGAAAAAAAAAATACTGGAGGTAAACACAGTGAGAGCAAAACAGAAGAAATTAAATTATGTATGGGTGACAAAGTCGGTGATGTTGTCAGAATGTTCATTCGTTATAACATGCATCTCCATGGCCGACAGTCAGATCAATGGAGTGTTTAAAGTAGCAATAAAGTGCTGACTTGTTGACTTTATGCGATGTGAAATTAATTTATTTGCTTGAAGCATCGATGCTAACAGTTAAATATAGCTCAGTGACTAACTTTGTTCCCTCAAGTTATTGATATTCTGACCTTTGCCAGTGGATGAACACAAATGGTTGATGATACACTCTAGCAGCTGCTGCACCAGAGACACATGAACTGTTAATCCATGGGAAATGTTTGATACCAAGCTCAGAAAAATATGTTAATACATTTGAATAAATGGATATTTCATTCCTATTCGCTTTTGTCACTTTATTGAAAATGTTACTGCTAAAAGTGAAAGTGTTTGTACATATAGTGACAGAATGAATTTCGTTTGAATTTTGTTCAGGAGCGTAATTTTACATCAGTCTCTCCTTTCCTGAGCAGTGGGTGATGTCAACAACAAGCGATGGTATATCCGGATGTATGTGCCATGAGTGTAAAAGCCTCTGCCTTCACTCAGATTTGTAAGGTTTGCAAGTCGTGGGGAGGATGACAACACCATAAGAATATGAAATGTGTGAGAATGTGGAAAAAAGGTGATTTCGCGAGTTTTATCACTGCGATAAAATCTTGGTTACAATCTTGGTCAGACTTTACAGTTTGATATCGGTTTAGAGCCATGCTTGCTCATGAATGTCCTATAAATTGTTGGGGAAATGTAAGTAGGAATTATGTGCAAGCAGACACATCTACGATAGAGGTATTGAATTTAAATGTAGCAAAATGCACCAAATGCAGCTTCCATATTTCATAAAAAATAGTTATTTTAAAATTAAAGGTGGTACCTTATTATTGTACTTGAAGTGAGACAAAGTCTGACACCAGCTGTCTTTGTGTGAGTGAGCTCTGAGCCGCGTGGCGTGGGCGGTAGAGCAGCCACTGAATCCCTCAGAAGACTCAATACTTTTCTCTTAACAACCTCTGAGAGGGCAAGCCTGAAATCATTCAGCGCTTTTAATCTGAGTGCTTGTCGAGGCACCTTTGACTGGCATGCAGTTGGCATAAACCTTTATGGTGATTTTACACACATTTCTACATGGAGAAAAAAACAAAGCATTTTCATAAAAATCACCTCGAGAATGAATAAATTGATACATGTATCTAAGAGAGAGGAGCAGCTGGCCGAGAATTTGTTGTGGCTTTGCGACTTTGCACTGGCCAGAATAGTACATGAGCCAAATGGAGATTACTAAACTACCGGTACTTTGCAAACTGAATTCCTGTTAACTTAAAGTATTTGATAGGAATGACATTAACAGCGGATTGTTACGAGAAATATGCACGATGTCACCAGCCGATGTCATGTTGACAACATGGTTGATCTTCTTGTGTTCTCCTCATAATAAATTTAGATTCTGAGTGGTTGAATGTCTGCTGCTGAGAGAGAAGCACTTGGTCTTGCCTATTTTTTTCAAACAAGGCACTGAAAAACTGAAAATTTCAGAGCACATTATTTCCAGTGTTGTATGGAGTCCTTCCCCTTCCAATGCAGACAGGATGAAAGTATGAAAAATCAGATAGTTTATGTGTCCTAGACCTTTGTATTCACATACTGGGAGACACAGTGACAGTGACAGATGATTATGAAGAATATTACCCCACATAAGAGGAAATAACATGTTAAGATTAAGAATATCAAGAATATTACTCCACATAAAGACTATTGTTAAACTTGTTAAATCATCTGAATTATGTTACTCTTTGAATAACAACTTCAGTTTGAAGGGCAGACATGAACTCTGGTTTCTGGCTCAGTCTTCACGGTATCTGTCCACCAGTACAAAATGGTTTAGGGATTTATTTGGCAAAGAGCCCAACAAATCCATCACCCATCATCACTGCCATGAGGTGAGGTAACAAGGTGCCATAAGGTAGAACAACAATACCACCCACTGTGATCAAAAGGGCAGCGTGCACTTTGGATGGTTATTAAATCGGGATTATAAAGAATGACTCTGATCTGCTGTGAAAAATCTCTGTGATATAATGGCAGCTACAAACTTCAGGTCTCCTGAATCTGAATTCATGCGAGCTCAATCTTAGCTCCCTTTGATTCACCTCAGTAATTGGTTTCACTGTGATCTACAGTGGCCGTTAAGCTATTCATAAAGAAGAGCAGTCTTCGCCGCAGGGAAACCTGATGAGCAAATTGTGGCGTACAACCCGACAGGATGATGCTCTCGTTCAGAAATGATCCAGAGAATGAATTTGCCCTCTTTAATTGCAGATCATGATGAAACTGAAAACCATTTAATCCACTTCATCTGTCACTGGCATTATCAGAGACGTTTCCAAATAACCTGATCTGTAAAAGCCACCCAGCCGCATGTGGAAAATGTCTGTTAGGAAGCTTAATCCATACCTCTCCAGTGTTCCTCGTGAGCCACAGAGCGAGACTTAGTCTTCATAAAAAATATTCTAAACAGCCGCTTCACCCATGTGCATTTGCTCAGAATATACAGTATAAGCAGAAAATAAATGCAAGCATCAGCGTAAAGTCTACCTGAACAATGCACAAGGAGCAGCTCGTCATTACGGAGGCTGTCTGCTGCAGAAAAAAATGAGTTTGTAGAGTTCCATGTAGTTAATTGTATAGCTGACAGGAACTTGTATTAATTTATGTTATATCAATGGTAATATTCACAGCAATGACCGTAAATCCAGTCAGCGACACGTAGAAGAGGGATGAGCTCTGCAGCGGCTCATTATCCACCTGTGGATAATCAAGAATGAGCTCAACTGAAGAGCGCACTTGTATGGTCGTACATTGTTTAATGTGAAGACAATGTGAAGCTACAGGGGCAGAATATGAGGAATACAGGCGTGGACCAGGAGAGCACACAATTTAGTTGGTGACATAGAAAGTTAAGATGGACTGTCACAGTAGTGCATTTAAAAATGACATCTGCTCATTTTCCAATATTGCTGCTGTAAATTTCACCTCTCATCTTTAGAAACTTTTTTCTGTCAACAAGTACCGAGAACTCCAGCAAAAGCAGGCTGTCTGGGCTGATCAGAGCCTTCGGTGTGCCCATTTCATGTGGGGATCAGCGAAACATCCTGAGGCTCGCCTGTTTTTCACCCTAATAGGCACATAAATAGAGCAGCACAAATAGCCAGATATTGCAAAATGATACGAAGATGGCCCTGATGCTTCTTTGAGTTGAAACCCATTTAGTCAGCACTTTTTTGTGTTTGCTATCCCTTCATTTCATCAAAAGGATTATTATTTTGGTCCATGTCAGAATTAGAGAGGTTCACATGTGCTAGATGTTTCTCGATATTATATAAGAACCAATCTGGGAACCCTGACCTCATAGAATTTCAATGCTGTCAATTTGTCAGACCTATCCTCCCAATCACCCTTTGCATGAATGTACAAGGATGCACACAAGTGTTGTATAATGGAAAAGCTGTGCTGATGAGCCTTGGACAAGATGACCATCACAACGAAAGAGACCACAAGTGCCCTTCAAATTGCGAGTGAAATTCATTTCTTGTACAAATATAATCTCAAAGAGAAAGGATTTCCTGACTTCAGTCTTCGGTAGATTACCAAATGTTCCTTATGAGGTGGAAATCCCTGCAAAAGTTAACACATATTTTCTTATATCTCTATATATTACAATTAGATTATAGACCAAAAAGTGACAAAAATCACTCAAACAAACACATCTAATGTTCACTTCAATCACATCTTGAACAATTTAAAGGACGTTTGAAATCTGATAGATTTATTCTGCTACAGATGTTCACGTTTGTCTCAAAATGGCCTCCATATACTACTTCGATTTTAGTCATTAACATATATGATGCAACACAAATTATTGTCTTTAATTCACGTCTTACTAAGATTTACTTCATTGTGATGAACATATCAAACAGGGGGACTGTGTACTTGGGCATTCAGGATAAAATTCTGCACGATTACTTTTGATAATTCAGTCTGTACTTGTGTGACAGTTTGCATCCTAGAAATTGTTACTACCTTCAGGCAATAATTTCATCATGTTATGAAAGCGATCTTTTCTCACACCTTTTTTTTCTCCTTCGACCTTCCCGACTAAAAACTGAATGAAATCCAAAATAACTCCTCCATAACATACTCCGAATCTCACCATGTCTCCAGATTTGATAAGCCTTCCAATCCCCAGTGTGCATCGCTTGTCTCATCACCCCCTTCAAGAAAGGGACTCAGACAAAACCCAATGAATGAACAGTCAAAGAGTTGCAGCCTGGTAATGAGAGGGAGGGATGTCAGAGGAGAGAGAGGCTGGCCCTGATGTGCTGTCACAGAGGATATTCTCAAGGCCTGATCAGCCTCCTCTGCAGGCGAGACACTCATACATACACACACCATCGCACACACACACACACTCAATCACTTCCACAAGGCACATTTGGGGCTGTGTGCAAAACAAGGGCACACACTCCATTTCTGAATAAGTAGCAACTTGACTCGGCCTGTGACAATCCTGAGGGCCTAGCGTGTCACCCGGTCTGTCATTCCTCACTCCGTGATGCTGCTGACAAGGTCACAGTCTTCAAAGCATCTACTAAGCTTGTGACGAATACACTTCACTGAAAGGAGCTGTCTCATTCCATTAAGGCTTTGTGACAGCATCTGATTGGCAACCGGAGATAATAAACAATCCCAGACTGCAGCTTCCTCGTGGACAGTGTCCCAAATTTAGTGGAACGTGACATTACCTTTGTAAAAAGTTTGGATGGTTCTTTATCATGGGTAAAAAATGTCACGATAACGATATTATCACGATATCAGCAAATTACAATCAAAATACATGTCTAAGGTGGTATAAAGACAACAGTAACAGTAAATGAAGTAACTGCACCACCTTTCCATCAGCTAAAGGAGACTCTATTCTCTCGATTAGCGGTGGTCTCCTTCCGCCTCCTTCCTCCTTCAGCTGATGGAGAGGTGCGAGTAGTGATACGAAGGGAGGGAAAATAGTACCAGGTGATTGCGAGATTGGACTTTTTTGCAGCAAGGAATTCTCAGTGCAAATGGATTTACTCTATAGAAGGCATATTGTTTTCAACGCTTTATTCGTGTGTCCCCAGCAACTAGACGATCTCATACATTTTTCATGTCAAAAAATCTGAACTATCCCTTTAAGGAGAAAGTGAGCTGAACAAGATGGCAAAAGTGGCTATGAAGCAACCATACTGAAGCGGGTCGATGTGCTTTAATGAGTTTTCTTTTTGTGATGTTTGAATCTGGCTGTGAGTCACGAGTCAGCATGACTTATTGTTTCCCCGCATGGCCGAAGTGTATCGAGTGTGTTAGCATACAGCATGAGTTCACCAGTGACCAATTCTGTCTGCTGGTTCTTTCAGATCAAGGCGAATTCCCACAACAGTCACTTAATAGAGCAGAAATCCTCACTGCAATTGGATACAGTAAGATATAGATATTCAATTTTATTTGCACTCGATTCATGCCACTAATAAGTAAGTAAGTAAGTTATGGAGGAATTAAATGGTAGTTGAACAGTGTTAACAACAAAACATTCACTTTTAGGGATGAAAAAGAAAATGCCCTTTTCATTCAGTATTCATTCATTATTTATTACTTTCTCTTAATTTCATCCTTTCATCTCATCCGACTACAAAACAGGCATCCAAGAATCAAGACTTTTCTTATGAGCACCATCATATAGCTGCTCCCTGTCATATTCTCCTGACATGGCAGCAAAGATCTAATCACATGGGTGGTAATAATATTTATATCCCATTCCTTATCAGCCAAAGACAGAAATAGAGAGAAGCTCATATTGTCAAGAGAAGATCACTATCAACAGGTCTGTGGCCGGCTGCTTTCTCCGCCTCTGTGCTCACGCAGAGGCGATGCCCCGAGGCCTTCGCTGACCCCCCGAGTCCATATGTGACAGCGCAGCTTTCAGAGCTGCCAGAGATGGTAGTCATGATGAAGAGAGGGAGGAAGAGAGGGCACCTGTGAGGAATTGGAACCAAATTGAAGCCCACTCCCACCGGGGAGCAGGAAATAGCGCCCACACACACTGGCCTCGCTCACTGAATTATGGGCCCAAAACCTCCAGCCGCATTTCACTCACAACGGCAAGAATGTGATATATTTCCCAGCCCCGTGTTTAGGAAATAAAAGCTGAGTCATCGAGGTGTTCCTCCGTTGGATGTGATAGATATAGAGCTAAAAGAGAATCCAATGTCAGACTTGCATCCCTCAGGTGGGCAAACAAACGACTCTTGTGTCCGCCGGATGTGTAAATATAGCCACCTGTTTGTGAACACCTTTGCCACTACAGCTTTATGCGAAGATGATATTTCACCGCACGGCTTGTTCTATGCATGCAGGCCGAGAGACAGATCTAAATGCTCTGTTGCAGCTGTTCAAAGAGATGTTTCTTTTTTTGCCCTTTGATGCTTTGGTCCATTTTGAAATAAGATAAAGACTCAGCTGCCCCGTTACCTACTGTGAAGTTGGGCAGGTTGAGTTTCAAACAGACAAAGGTTTTTTAGTTGCAGTTTGACAGTACTATTGACTTGAGTGTTTGAAGTGCCACTTTTCATGCAATGGTGATTGGCAGAAGCTGCTTTAGAATAAGATGATATAAACTAAAAAAGAGGGTTTCGGTGAATAGTAAAATGCAGTGAATCAACAATAAATATAAGGGTAGAGCCAGATAATCTGCTGAAATCAGTATCCTAATGCACTTTTGACGGGTACAAGTATCATACAAAAGCAATATGAGGGCCAAGGGTAAGAACGATATAAAATGATTATATTGTAGTTCCAACAAATCTTGAGACATATAAAAAGTGAAGTAGGGCTAAAACACCAACTAGATGTAGGTGCGTGCATTTATTTCATCCTAAAGCTAGATTTTTTCCATTCTTATTATTCGAAAATACTTTTGAAAATAATTGCATCAGGGTAAGGTGCATTGTTTTTTCCATCTGAGGAAAGGCTCATTTTTAAATTCATTTTAGCACTTAGACTGAACCGCATTCATGCACTCTCCTTGAAAAGTCTCTGTCCAAATGTTTGATAAACCCTCAGTGCTTCCTGGTTAATCCTCGTTAACATGTTCTTCTCAACCTTGTCGATCCACCTGCACTGGGACAGAATTACCCCCAAAAAGCCCCTAAAAATCAAGCTAGCTTAATTAATACATTACTATAAAGTGAAATGTTAAAACATCGAATCTAGTTAACAGATTATTTATGATAATGAGTTAGAATGAGGATTAACTGAGAAGCTGCCATTCTAAACTGAGAGTAAAAAGAAAGAAAAAAAGCTTTTGCCGTTGCTTTATTTATCCACACAATTTTTTGCTGAATGCAGCTGCAGCCAGGAGGCAGATCAATGTGAGTGTAAATGATGAGCTGGAAGATATTATAGAGCAGGGAGAGAAAAGGCGGTAGAGGGACAACACTGAAGGAGGGTGAGCCATCTCCAGAAAATACAATAACTGTTAGAGTAAAGACTGACTTTGATGCAATAGTACTCTAACAATGGGCTCAACAAAAGCAAGACGGTTTTTACACCTTAGTGTCACGGGGTTCTTCCCAAGAAAACCAAAATAATATTGCCTCGCCAAGAAATGTCTTAACGTGCTTACAGAAGCCTTAAGAGGACATGATTTAACTTTTTTTTAAAACCATTTTCTTGTGATAATGACTTATCCTATATAAGCACCCTTTTTGACATGTCCTTATCCACAATAACATGTTTTACACAAGTTTTACTCTTTTTAGTGTGACTCACATAGAAAGCATATGGTATAACCTAGCAACCTTGTTGGACCTTTTCAGACAAGCCCTTTCCAATATATAACTGTAGGTTACGCACACACACACACACTAGGACCCTCAGGAGTCAAAATGACTCCATGAAGTTCTGCTTTCTACAAAGCATAAAATATAAAATAATTGCGCAATTGCGTTAAGATTGCTAAAAGCGGTGGTGTGGGTTAGTCAAGGGTGTCTATTTTTGTTCGGATCACTCAAGATGCATTTTAAAACCAAGAGGGAATTTTCTGGATGCTGTTTTTGGAACGCGTGCTCCCCGGAATGAAGGTTGTACTTTCCTTGACTGCTGTGTCACCATCATAGATCTGGGAAGTGGCAGCTGTTCATGTAGTGAGAAAACGCCTATCTTTTAGTGTAATGTCCCTTTGAGCAATCCCACCAATTAAAATGTGACAACTAAAAACAGTGAAAACCAAAATGTAAACATCTTCCAGCCACAGCAGTTGAAAACATGGAGATTAATGTTCTGATGTAAAATATCTGAAAAACTGAAATAAAATATACACATAAACATCAAATTATGCACAATTTGTACAGTGCATTCATGATATTGACCTGCGGCCCTACCATGGAGACCACCACCTTCAGCGACAGCCTCATAAAGTACCAATCAACACCTGACATGCAGCATCAACGGTGCCTGCCTCTTCAGTGGAGTAGAGAATGGTAAAGTAAAGTGGGTGAGTGCATGGTGGAAAGCTTTTCAACTTGTGGTAAATACAGTCTAGGCTGCTGGTAGAAATCACCTTCAGTCATCACTTAACACCCACTAGCAGAAGAGGGATCATTTCATCCATTAGTGGGACACTTTGAGAAACTCATATTCATTTTTGCCACATTTTGACCACTTGTTCTTTGGAATAACACAAAAAGTGGAGAACAGTTAATATCATATTAAGACTGATAAACACTTTTACAGACACACGCAGATGGTTACAGATGGCAGCTACTCTGAATCATTTTTGGCTGCAGTGAATTTCTGAAGGTATGTTCAGATCGGTTGTATTTTGTAAGTTGGCACATGTTGGAAAATATGTACTTCCATTTATTTCAATTTCTTTACATTTGTACACCATGATCTGTACTTCTATTTTCTTTCTTTTTCTTTTCTTTTTTGTTTTCTTTCTATCTATTCTATATGCAGTTAAACTTAACTTTGCATTTGTAGATACATTTTAATTTACATCGGGGAGGTATCCCATAAGCCTTTCTTGGCTTCTATCGCTCCTGCACAACTTCCAACTTTTTTACTAACCTTGATGTTTTGTATGTCTAATGTGCAAATAAACAATAATGATGAATTGAATTGAATTGTGTATACAACGTGTGCTTGTGAAAAATTATGCATTTCAGTCATACAAATATAGTGCTTTTCCAGTACATGACACAGGTTCTACTGTACACTTGACGGTACCTGGTGTGTTTCCACCATAGGATAGTACTGACTCTGAGTCGCTGGTTGCCATAGCAACGTGGCACAACACTGCTATGGCGTCATCTTAGGATGCGACGTGGCACCAATAATTCGAAGGTTGTTCTCAGTCCCTTTCTGTGCAGCCCTAGTCTAGAAGCAAAAGCTGAACTGTTCTAACTTTTGTCCTCTCTCAATCTGACTCAGTTCCAATCTCTTTGAATCACAAATACATCATCGATGCGAAACTACATATATTTTTGGCATGTGAACAGTTGCCCTCAACATGTATTTTGACATTTGGCCACTGAGTAATGAGCTGAACACATCCATTCACTTCACCATAGATGCTTTATGGGGCAGACATTCAAATATCACCTCCTTTTGTTACCGACGACCCTAAACACACACTGTTTATTCATATCAGGAGATGCCTGAGGATCCTTTTTCAGTTTTGAAAAACCTCCTTTCAGGCCGCTGCAAGGCTCCAATGAGGCGTAAAAGATGGGACAGCTGCACTAAAAAAACTGACACGGACCCTGGTGGAAGGGAAAAAAATCCAAAAAGGCCCCACATAGGCTGTTTTGTGGATGGGTGCTCCGTACACATGTAAACGATACACTCTGAACGGCCACCCCATCCTCACATTCATGCTGCTTCTGGGCTGAATGGATTTCCCAGAGGGACGTGGGGTGAAGGATAGCAAATGGACATAAGTGGGGGAGGTGGGGGTCGTTGGAAACTTTACAGAAGGAGGTTGTTGGGTGGAAGGGAACCTTTGCTCTATACAAGGATTGGCTAAAAAATCCCTCTGAGACTTGTGTTTATGTCTACATAATCCCTCCCTCCTCTTAACTCCCCTCCTTTCGACCTCATTCCTTTTCATCCAGCTTTTCAGTGAAAGGAGGTCTTTTGGGGGGGTAGAGGGGCTATCATATGGGAAATAGTGTCGGAGGAGTGGCAACTCACAAAACTGGTGGCAGCTATCAGACGCCTGAATCAGTCCTCTGAACCCCGACTGCAGCTGATACCAATCGACCCCACCACTATACCCCTCTTGCATCCCTCTGCCCGTCCTCTCGGTGGGTTCTCATTCACTCGGTTCCACGGTAAACGACAAACAATCCAGACAATGCTGGATAATCTGCTTTGCTGCATCAGGGACGTGCCTTTGTATTTTTTGGGACGTTGAAAAGAACCAATCGGCAGCTGGTTTCTGTGTGGGAAATAACAATAGTTTCAAAGAGTAACTCTTGCTTGGATGCATCCCTTGATTATTATTTTAAAGATTTTCAAAACACATTTGATCAAATGTACAAACCACAAGGACAAAGGGAGTAATTTCCCCAAACTGAGGCCTCATCTCCAACCCCTCACTCTGTATATTACTGTAGGGCTCCAAACAAAAAAATAGTGTCTATAGTATTAAAAATGTAGGATTTACTTTATTATTCATCCATGTACACAGCATAGGACAACGTTTGCTAAAAGATGTACCAACAAAAGGAAAACAATGGGATATGAAAATAACTAAAATAAAGCACATTGAAACTATACAAAAATAGATTAAAAATAGACATTGTTGCTGAAAATCTGTATTACATCACAACATCAGATGACTGATAATGTGGCCTTTGTGCATCCACTATATTACTCACGTGAATAGAAATATTGTGCAGTAAATAAATGTTATTACATGGAGTAGAGCAGTCTTAAAGCCACTGAGATCCTAGGTGTTCTACACTGTATACACCATGATGATCACAGGATACAGTCCAGTGGAATCTAGACAGAGATTCATAAAACAGATTCTATCCTAATGTAACGAGATGCAAACAAACAGTTGAGCGTAGCCAGGAACTATGAGAGGACACAGGGTTGATGAAGACTGATCTCTCCCAGCTGAGGCTGTAGCCATCAGCAGCAGGCAGCCTTTCACCCTTCCTACATTTTCTCTCAGCCACACACACTGAACGCTGAGGGCGTAGCTACTGTAGCTGTGTGTCAAAGCACAGCCAGCTCAGTAATGCTATCTCTGTTGGATTTTGTGAGGTGCAAGATTAATTTAACAGGACCCAATGTTTCAGTGGGACTTGAGAGTGTCTCCAAATAACCTGAAACAGCAAAAGTGACTTAGAAAAACACCAGAGATCTTCCTTCTATGCTCATTATTACATAATATGATGGTAATAATGTCCAGTTAGCAATTTACTGACTACCCAGTGTTAAAAGTTCTCCCACCGTGTTACCCCGCTTGAACTTGTGAAGAAATGTCTTATGGCATATCTAGGTCAGGGAGAGGCCATCACCACACAGTCTTAACAAGCAAGAAACAGGGAGTGATTTCAGTTGAAATGGGGGGGGGGCAACAACAAAAAAGCAGAACCTTTCCTGTGAACTTTTTAAATGCTGAGGTCGCCTTCGGCATTAATCTGCAGTGCACATGTTCTCCATGTGCACTGCAGGTGAGGTGTCTAATATTAGTTCAAGTTTAGAGTAACAAATTAAGGTAGAGTCAGGGCAGTCGTCCTCCCCCTGGATTCAAATTAATTGTCCATTAAATGAAGAACTTATGTCCTGAATAACAGCAAATTCCTAAAGGGAATTGGCTTCCTGCTTTTTCTTCAATTTAAGGACAAAGCAGAATTTGTGAGATTGGACTCGCAAGAAAAGACACACTTTGTGGATTCAGTCAACCGACAAACCCTTTTTGTAGGAAAAGACTTCTTCCTCTTAAATCAAACCAAACAAAATATTTTTCACCTTGAAACTCATCTGCAGGCTCAATTTAACGTTCAGATAAGAATGCACAAAGATGCATTCGAGTAGTCTTTCCTCAGTTCAGTTCTTTCTTTATTCACCTTCTTACCACCCTAAAATATATCCCGTGTTGTAAATACTGTAAACAAACAGCAATCATCAGGGATCTTAATGTTCACCAGCTATCCAAATGACAAATGAGCTGGCAGATCCTTTGTGTTGTTACATGGCCATCTGTAGCAAAATGTTCATAACAATTTGCCAAATGCAGTTTTATTATCATTACAGTAATGATTTAGTTATATTTATATTGCACCCTTCTGCTCATGAAATTAATCTCAATGTCTTTTACAAAGACACATTTTTCAAACGTCCAAAGATTAATTTAAGTATTTTTCACAGACTGAAGCAACTGAATACAATTGCCTCAATGAAATAAAAATTGACAAATATGAAATTAGCTTTGTTTGATATTTTTCTGGGTTGTTTATCTTCATTACACGGTATTCTCATATGAATTGTCAAAATTTGAATTCTGGAAAATTTAGACTATTTCCAAATTTGAAAAGGATCAGTGGCCCATGTTGCCTGCGTGTTACACCTCTCTGTGATTTGTCGCACTCCATTTTGAGGGGAAAAGATGCTGTTACAGTCTACACGAAACAAAGGAGCGTTATCCTTCCCTCTTCTTTGATGTATCCCTGCAGTAAGAATACTGAAACGCTGATCTTGGCATTGATTACCATGGCAACAAACAAAAATTTGGGTCAGCCTTGACAAGATGATCCTCCTATTGTTTTGTTTTGTTAATGTATGTTTCTTCATCAGCGCAGGCAGGGTAGAGTAGCTCCCCGGGGTGTGAATGATCCACCTGCTGGGCTCCATGTAGGATAAAATTCTGCCTTGTGTGAACGGCAAATATATACCTTTATCAATCATGAATTGAGGCCTTCCCATTCAGTTTTCTTAAGCCGCTTGTTTTCCTTAAAATGACAGATCACTGTGGACAGCAGTAGAGAAATCAAAGGTGAAAGGGAACAATCTGTGGACCGAGTTTTCACACAAACTCTAAGGTTTTCAGGCTGATTCTCATTTCATTTGCAAAGTGTCGAGCCATTGCTTGGTAATGCGTGTGTGGGGGTGGTCGGGGAGGGGAGGGGAGGGGAGGAGAGGGGGACAGATCTCGCACATTATGACAATAAAGCACATCCCCCAGTTGCCAACAGCCGTTCAAGCACCAGATTTCACTTCATTGCATTAGGCAGGTCAATAAGAACAGAGACCTTTAATTTGTCTTATCACTATAATTACACATAATCTCCTCGTCTGTCCGTATGTAAAAATTAAAATAACAAGGTTTGATGGGCATCCTGCAGGGATGGAATGATTTAACTGGAAGGCTTTTCATTCCCTTTTAGTTCTTTCAGATAAAGCACGGCGCTCTAATCTAGCATTTAGGACGTCTGTCACGCGGAAATGAATCATCCCACACACGCATTACATGCCAGTTAGAGCAGAAGGAATATTCATAGTGTTGCCAAAAAATGACTGACAACTTCCTACAGCTGACAAGGATGGGGGTAAAAATATTTTGAATAACTTGCGCTGCACAGGTTTCCACTCCTTCTCCTCTCCCTTTTCATAACAAATGGAAAATGGAATGTTAAGTGAACAATGCCAATTTAAAAGTGCCTTTTGAAGGTCTGCATCAAAATGCTGACTGGAGTACACCTTTGTAAGTTGAGTCATTAAGTCAGTGAAGTTATTCGCATACACCTGTTATACTGGTCTGAAAGCTTGCTGACAGGCCTGAGTGTTTATTTCTGCAGACAAAGTAAAGAACATAATTTAACTGGGATGTACACATTTGCAACATTGACAGAAAAGTTTAACCCTAATTACGATTTCACTCAAACTCGTGTGTTTTCCACAAAAACTGACATGATAGCATTCATGTGTTTCAAATTAACACCAGATTGAAATGAATACTAACTTCGCAAATGACAAATGCTTGGTGGTGAATGGGAAAAGCCTTCTGCTTTCGAGTTGAATGAGATTGGGTGAGCTAAGTACATAGAGAAAGAGTTGGGAAACAAATACACTCTCAGTACTTAACACAACATCTTGTGCATCACAGAATACCTGCCAGGACAAATTTGCTAACTTGTTTTGCTGTAGACTACCGACAGAAATGAAATATGTTTGGCTGTGACAGTATTTAGCAGAGATAATCACTGAATCTGTGGACCGTCTCCTCGGGCTGACGTTGAGACTCCATTTGGCTAACAGCTGTAGCCCAGCACACCGGCATCCAGTGTCCATGATTAAGGACACCGGATAAGGATAAGGATGCCCAGCCTCATCTGAAGCTCACATTAATCTGCTGTTGGCAGTGGAGTTTTGGGCTGCATTAGCATTGTTACAGTCTAGTTCAGAAGGTCGCTGCATATCTTTTAAAAACTCGGGCAGCAGCAGTGCTGGTTATAAGGATGATGCAGAGACTGTCCGGGATTGAATTCCGATTTTATGTTTGGTTTAAATTTCCCACACAAGGGGTTCTCAAAGCGGTAACTGAGCTATAATGAAAAAAATGCGGGATTTGTGACTGAGGTAATGACTGTGTTGGCGCGTGGCCAGGCTGCTGTTTTCAGTGATGCAGCAGCAGTGTGCACCGGTCACCTCACACTGTGGATTGAGAACAGATTGCAATCCTTTCAATCATCGCCGCAGGGCCACGCTGCCATGCCCCACTTACTCCTCCCCGACCACGTTGGCTACTGTCATTTTCAGCATAATTTTCTGCAGCCGAATCAGATGACCACATGTTCAGCTGATTCCTCCAGATGTTTCCAGGGCTGATGTGCCGGTGATTTTAAAACAGTGATCCAATACCCACCTACGTTACTGGAACGCCCTACTGTACAGTGAAAAGCCTGAATGACAGCCGACAGCCCCGACATCATGCACAAAACAATAAACACACACAATTGTATTTATCACTAGCAAGCTTTATCAGCTTATATTGGGGGCTTATCGTAATTGTTCAGGTTTTATGTCTGTTGCGACCCTATACTTTACTCTATCTCAATTGCTTTAGAATCCATGTTTTAATCCTGAAAAAATGAGTGACCAATACTGAATTCATACAAGATGACTGTGCACACTACAAACAGCTTAGACAGATCATTTTTGAAGTCTGGGTCTATGAAGTATTTTCAGCGTATTTTGTGCACCTCATCACTCTGCCTGTTTGAACAAGGTCACAAACTAACCAGAGCGCTACATTTTATCTATCTCTAAACAGCAGTTCTAGACAGCAGAAGAACTTCATTGATAACGCAAAAAAACGTTAAATTAAAAGCAATGAAAACCAACATTGTGTGTTTTGATGTGTCTATGCAATCCCGTGCGCATGTTTTTTTTTCACTGAGGCTCTTAAATTGTTTATCAAATCTGTAACCCCATACATATGGATGCACAGGACGACTCGGTATGCAGTGTCTATTTGATTAAAGAGAGCTTTGACAAAGCAGCCAGCACGGCAGAATGACAGCCAAAGCTCTGTGGGTTTACACTGCATAAAGCTCATCCTGAGGGACCACCGTCTAGTTGGAATTTCAAGCAGTCTGGAACGAGTAACGCACCACCGCTGCTGATGGAGTACTACCGAAACAGGAGCCTTCTGGGGTCACTTACATATTCAGTGTAGGGTGTGCAGATTGGGCAGCTCGAGTGAATACCAAACAGTAGGCCTACTCTGCTCTTACAATCACAGAGAGAGAGAAATGTGACAAACTTTACAAGAAAATAAATAAATGTTTATTTCACTCCAGCTGAACAGAAATGTTCCTTTGACTTTAACACAAGTAGCCATTAGCAGGCTTTGTCCTTCTTTTCTAAAACATACAGTAATTGCACCACCTGATTCATAAAAACAGCCATGTAATCTCGTTGCAGTAATTGGAAACCACAATTAAAAGACATTTTGATTAACTGCAATAAGGCCTCTGCACACTTCGGATTCAAACTAAGACAAACTCTTATTATCTTTCAGTCAAGCGATAAAATTGTCCTTGCTCTTCAGAATTAAGTCATGATCATTTTACGATTTGCAGTTCCTAAACTGAAAGATCTGAATAGTTGTCTTGTACCGTCTCATGGTTAACAACAATCAAACATTGGTAGACTGAGACATGGCTCAACTGTCTGAAAAAATATATTTTTTAGGGGCTGACTGATTGTTTCAGCGCAGTACTTTTTTTTTAATGTAACAGGAAACCTTGTACACATGATGTGTCTATGACTCTGAAGTTATGTACTAAAACTGCACTTTCTGATTATAAAGCTGTAATGTGAAAGTCCACAATTAATTCATGTTGACCCCTTTGAGTTTGTCTGCCCCCCCGCAGACCAGACATATGTAAATATTTGATTGAAGAGAAAAGAGAAAGAGAAAAAGTACTTTGAGGAGGGTAAAAGGATGCAAAAATGTTGATTTATTGCTGCCACGGCTCGAATAGCAC
>CAESWR010002613.1:0-11567 GCA_903171835.1 Mullus surmuletus | reverse complement strand
GGAAACGTTGCGAACGTGCTGCAAACGTGCTGCAAACGTGCTGCAAACACGGAAACGCAGCAAACACAGAAATGCTGCAAACACAGAAACGCTGCAAACGCGCTGCAAACACGGAAACGCAGCAAACACAGAAACGCGCAGCAAACATGGAAACGCAGCAAACACAGAAACGCTGCAAAAGAGAAATTTTGCAAACACAGAAACACTGCAAAAAGAGAAACGCTGCAAGAGGGAAATGCTACAAACACAGAAACGCTGCAAACACAGAAACGGTGCAAAAACACCTGTCACTAAACTGCAGTCTGGAATGAATCCAAATTTCTGTGTTCTGCAATCCAAACCTCAGATAACGTTTAGTCTTTGGCAGAAGCACACCTTCTGATACGCGCTGGGTGGAGGAGGTAACATCTTAAACACACAGCCTGAGGATCCACACAGAATTATTATAAGGTCTGGAAGACTTTTTTATCTTATCTCGAGACAGTTGGCGGTGCAACAAACTTTAACTGTATCATACAGATTTCTGTCAAATTTGTATGAACCGATATATGAACTGAAAAACACTTCCACACATTTCCATTATGGGTTGTGCGTGAATTTGGTTCATATGAACAATTTTATTTATGCACTTATTTTCGATCGGCTGGTGTATGTCTCTTTTTATTTTTTTTCTAATGAATTCATTTATTATTAATTTCATTTATTTATTTATTTATTATTATCATTGTTATTATTATTTAGGTGTGTTGTTTTGAGTACCTTGTTTTTCACAGTAGATCCATCGTTTGTGAGAGTTGAACAAAAAAGTAGAAAAAGTGATAGTACACAAAGGCACAGGAAGTTCTCAGAATCACCTGAGAGGAGGCACACAAGTCTGTGTGTGTGTGTGTGTGTGTGTGTGTGTGTGTGTGTGTGTGTGTGTGAGAGAGTGTGTTTGAGAGTTTCCAAGAACCCTCGAGAGTCAGACTTGTAAAGAGACTTTGCTGCTTTAACAAGTTTCTACAAGCTAACGCAGCCCAGAGAGGTAATTGCTATCCAAACGTGAGGTACGATGCCGTCACTTTAGGTTGTTTGGACCTTTCTGGTCCCAAGTGCCGGTGGAAGGACGAGGAACACACACACACACACATACTCGCTTAAGTCACTTTTGGGGTATTTAGGCGTTTTTAACCTACCTTTGGGGACTCACTTTGATTTTCTGGAGACTTACAGTAACCCTAACAACAACTACCTCCCTAACCCTAGCCCGAGAATTAAGGCTCGTCTTTGACTGACCGTAGCTCCTGACCAGAAAATTCCAGAAGCCTGGAAACAGTGCCCCTTCCCAGCTTTTAGGACGTGCCGAACGCGCTGGTATCTGTCCAGAGTCTCTACGACGCTCCTTTGCGGACATGACCTTTGACCCCCTGTCATTGCAGTTATGGTAGCCCTAACTTTGAAACACTTGCCATAGCTGCTGATGCAAATGTGGTAATGACACCAAACCAGGACATCACCCCCTATTTTCACAGCTGCCGAACACACTGGGCTAGATCCCGAGGCTCTAGGAGCCTCTACTTCTGAGATACACATGTTTAGATGATCACATTTGGGCTGTATCTCCAGAACGCCAGGTCATAGGAGCTCAGGACCCAGCTCGTTCAACTCAGGGTGCCCAACAACCTGTAGGTAGAACTTGGCCCCATGTCTCTACGACCTTCCGTTCTCTAACCCTAACCCTAACCCTAACCTCAACCTAACTCTAACCACTGACCCAAAATCAATGTTTTAACAATTGGGGACATGGACTTTGTCCCCAATTGCACATGCCGTCCACAATCAACTGGTCTTAAGTGGAGTGTGTGACCCCAATGTGGACATAAGCGAGTACACACACACACACACACACAGGGGGGCCGCCAGGGATTTTGGGCCCCATGAAAAGAAATGTCACTGGGCCCCCCATAGTCGGCTGAATATTTTGATACTGTTATACATAAAACTATGCATTTTAATGATATTTTAGACTATTGTTTTATACGTGTGAAAAGAACAACATGACAATTACTTGGCAGGGAAAGCAGTGAGAATACAATAAAATTAATTTCGATTCAATTATTTGCTGCAAGACTGATACTCTAAATACATAAAGACTGTAGCCCTTTTTTTATTTCAGCACAATTTCTTATTCTGTAATGTTTTTTCCCCAAAATAATCGATTAATTAAAAAAAATAAATTGTATGTTATTTGGAACAGACAGGTGGATTGCACAGTACAGCAGAAATAATAGTCGATTAATTTTACACACAGCTGCTCACCTCCTTCTTCAGGGGGAACTTGGGCTTGTTCAGGTGGGGCTTTTGTATTCAAAATGTCCGATGTTTGACTTAAATCATTGTTCACT
The DNA here is from genome assembly GCA_903171835.1 of Mullus surmuletus. NCBI lineage: Eukaryota > Metazoa > Chordata > Actinopteri > Syngnathiformes > Mullidae > Mullus > Mullus surmuletus. Next base: position 9,183 of record CAESWR010002613.1, on the reverse strand, counting down.
GTGGCTGCTCAGATTTTCACGTGTGTCCCGTTGCTGCTCAACGTGCTGCCAGTCAGCTGTGCCACACGCAGCACATCTGACCAGCAGTACCCCCCCCCCCCCCCACCCATATTCAGATACGGTGGTTGATATGAATTTGCCCCTGTCAGTCATGGGCCCTCAGAATCGTCCTTTACTTTTTCACCCTTATAAGGCGCCCATGCACACACACACACACACACACACACACACACACACACACACACAGGGTGACCACATCAGCAGCTAATCACAATCATGTTTGGAGGCGTCCAGAGGAATCAGTTCTGGTTCCCTGGCTGACTCCATAATTGGCTGCGTTTGGACCCGGAGGAGGAGCTGGTTGGTTCTGGCCGCCGTCATCATGATCAACTGGGTTTGAAGGAGCTCTCAGGCTGCACAATCACAATGTGCTGGTGAAAAAAAGGTTTAGGATGGAGGATTCACACGACAGCAGGTCAGCGAGCAGATCTTTGGAGGGAAATTGGTAGAGTTTGAGTCCCGGAAACGTCTCGGCTCAGGTGCACGTTATTACCTCTGTTAGGCGGCGCAGGAGTTGTTACTGAATAAATCTTATTTTTGTTCAAAATCTATTTGAAACATTCTGTCGTCCCTGTCGCAAATTTTATTCATGGAAATATGTTATTATATTTTGCAAATGAGAAATGTTTTAAGCAGTTGGGATGTGATGACTGTCATTTTTTACTATTGTTAGGGTGCTTTCAGCCTAAGCTGCCGGGACCATAATAATAACAACAATAACAATAACAAACATAATAATAACAAAAATAAAACTACTACTACTAATAATAATAATACTCCCTTGTTTTTCTGCGTTATTCTACTTCCAAGTAAAGCCGACCTCCCAGACACAAAAACCCACCAAACGTGGCACACAGCTTTTCTAACTGGAATGTTAGCAATAACCCGGTTGTGCGCGGCCATGTGACCACCAACAACCAATTAGAAAATAAACCTGAACCCTATCAGGATCTCCACATCAGAAGGAAGATGAATTAGTGTTGTGCTCATGTTCTATCAGCAAGGAATCTTGGTCTTTGGAGTCCAGGAACTCTGTGATGAAAGACACAAACATCCTGGCATTTGGAGACGCTAGAAAGTAGCGGGATAGAAGATCCACAAAAAGGGGAGCGCAAAGTTACGCCAAGCAGGGTTTGTAGCAGACCTTCTCCGTGCGTGTCTGCTTTGATCGCCAGATCACCATTGGTTACAATCACCATGGAGACAGGAACAACCCTGTTTGATCACCATGGAAACGCCTTATTCACAATGTTTCACTAACCGGAATATGGACCTTACATGTGAATAAAAGTGAAATAAAAGTTCTACAAAGTTTGTCTTATTCAGCGACACAAAATATAAACAATTTCAGTCAATGCAACAAGTGCATTTATGCACCAGCTATCAACATGCGTCCCTCAGTCCCGGTGTCACGTCCAAAACTGGTCGGTTTGTGTTTGATGAATCATTTCTGACCCTCGTCGTCTTCGAAACATTTGAGCCGCTGAGCATAACTCAGGTAACGTGCGAGAGGATTCCCAGCAGGTCCAGTTTAACCATCAAAGCCTTGCAGCGCCTGAGGCATGACAACCCTGCCGTGACCGGCGTTAACCGTTTCCCGGCCGGGCCGTCCGAGCATGTGGACTCCATATGCCGGGTTCTCTCGGGGCCCGAGCGAGCTGAGGTGATGGAACCAACGCGAGCAAAGGGCCAGGAGCTGCGGTAACGCTCCGCCTGCGGGTCGCCACTAATTGTTCTGGGTCAGCGAATCTGGCACTTTGTCCATACTGGGACCAGCATGGACGGAAAACGGTCCAAAGCTGATTTATTTCATGTAATTTTTTTTATAGCTTTGCGTCAAAGCCTGGAGAGTGAGCACAGCAACTGCAGGGGGAGGGTGTGTGTGTGTGTGTGTGTGTGTGTGGGGGGGTGATTTTAAAAACATCTTATTTCAACCCTCGGGGGAGGTTGAGCGCATATTACGCACATTGTGTTTTTCTTTTTATGATAACTTTGTCTGTGTTCATGCAGACGGAATGGATTTTGGTAAGATTATGTACTTCTATTAGATCTTGTTTTGTCCAGCTCATTTCCTCCAGGAAGTATAACACAGATTGTTACATTCGGAATGTTATGTTCGTAAATTGCACAATTAAAACCCATTCAAACTGCACTTTTGGATTTCGTGAACATTACTGCATAATACAAGCATTTTATTGTCCCTGGGTTTCAGTCTGGCCTTGAAATGGATCCTTTTTACTCATCTCCATCAGATGGCGCTAATGTGCCCATATTTAACACATTGAGAAAAAACATGCCAAGCAAAAAATAATAAAGCACAAATGTGAATGTCATCCCAGGCTGTACAAACTCAACACCAAAAAAAAAAAACTATTTTGCACAATATATTAAAAATGATTCATTGTTTCTGTTTTTTTCATCTAAAACCACAGTGGCATCATGGCAGAAACCTGGCTCTGAAAGGGTTAAAATCTTTGAAAAATATCATATGCTTTGGATTAGAGCTGCCATGATATACTGGCATTGACATTAACTGTGATATTAAATAATTACATTTTAATATTGTGTTAAAAATGCACATATGATGATATCATGAAAAGATGCAGTGCCACTTGAAAACAGCCTACTTTTTGTACGCAGTTGTACAGTTACTGTTTTCATATCGTCTTTGTAGCAACTTTGATTGATTTTGATTGTAATTAATCTGCAAAAAGAGAAAGAAATCATATATAAATTTAAACATAGATTTCCTTGGTTGTATCATTATAATTTACATTTTTGTTGATATCATGACATTGTTATCGACATTTCTTGCCGGCGCAAAAAATGAGACCAATGAAAGTAGAATATTGAGGTGAATTTTTCTTCCTCTTGTTTCTCTCGGGAGCGTGTGCTGGAGGACGGCAGTGGATTGATGGCGGCTTTTGCCTGCAGCCTCGACTCGGCTGCCCCTTGCTTTCCGGAGCTGCGGGGGCCAAAGGTCGCCGCCATTCATCAGCAGATTCGTGCCATCCAGCAAAGTGCCGCATGTGCAGGAGAAATCTGCAAGCGAGGCAAATCAAGAGCGGAGGCGGCGGAGAGAGAGCGAGGCGGCAAACATGTGGTGTGATCTACAATCGGCTGTGCTGTCAGGAATCTGATGATCAAAACAGATACGATGCCGAGCGCGTCCCAGCCGGCCACCTCAGGAACATTCATCTGTGAGCGCTGTGTGTGTGTGTGTGTGTGTGTGTGTGTGTGTGTGTGTGTATGTGCTTCTCTCAGGGGAAGGTACTTCTGCCATGATTACTTTTTACCTCCATCATTCACATTTCTGCTTCAAGTTTGCATGTTTCAACGATACAAATCACTAAAGCCCGAATGAGGATTCTCCCAAGAACAGTCTGAGCTGAGTTTCTTCATTTTTAACAATCACAGATGAAAGAGAACACTTTCTTATCTGACGTCGGCATGACAGAGAATCTACTCGGCTGGATTTTGTTTGTAAATAATAATCAGCTTCTGTCATTTTGCCTCAAAATCGACAGATTTCAAACCTCTCATATAAAATCAGTATCTTAATCTGTTGGAGCAACAGAGGACGCTTCACACAGGGAGCACAATCAGACAGCGGAGGCAGACTCACAAAGGGATGGAATCCGGGGAACTCGGCGCCTGAGCCTCTTGGAGGCGAATGAAGACACAAATCTGAGGAGTGGGATTAGGAGCCGCAAACGAGACGTGAACCGTCCTTAGGATGGATTCAACCTACAGACCTTCAGAGCTATCAACAGGGAAGTGAGCGTGGAAACTCGTCGCTCTGCAGTTTGATGACAGATCTGAACAGATCTGAACAACAAGTGTTAGGACCATCCTCTTCTAAGCATGTGAGGACCATCCTCCTAGAAGTGTGTGAGGACCATCCTGCTGGAAGTGTGTGAGGATCATCCTGCTGGAAGTGTGTGAGGACCATCCTGCTGGAAGTGTGTGAGGACCATCCTGCTGGAAGTGTGTGAGGACCATCCTCTTGGAATTGTGTGAGGACCATCCTGCTGGAAGTGTTTGAGGATCATCCTCTTGGAAGTGTGTGAAGACCATCCTCCTAGAAGTGTGTGAGGACCATCCTGCTGGAAGTGTGTGAGGACCATCCTCTTGGATGTGTGAGGATCATCTCTCTTGGAAGTGTGTGAGGACCATCCTTTTGGAAGTGTGTGAGGACCATCCTGCTGGAAGTGTGTGAGGACCATCCTCTTGGATGTGTGTGAGGACCATCCTGCTGGAAGTGTGTGAGGACCATCCTCTTGGATGTGTGAGGATCATCTCCTCTTCGAAGTGTGTGACGACCATCCTGCTGGAAGCGTGTTGGGGCCATGCTCTTGGAAGTGTGTGAGGACCATCCAACACCGCAGTTGAACAGATGAAAGATTGAAGTGCAATTTTCCTCGGCTGATGCTTTAATATTGTAATTGGAGCTTCTGCTTCAGCATTTCAGCGTACGCGGGCGTTCAGTCTGAAATCAACCAAGTCTTCATATATTGAGGCCACAGGTTTTTGGTGGCGACTCCCTCACTAGACTATGTTCAGCTCATTACGGCAGCGAGAGCAAAAGATGATGGCAGTCGATGGCAGAAGAAAGAAAAAAGAAACCCTTGAACGCAGGCAGAACATCTGGCCGAGTCGGCAGCTTCTCCTCTTCGTCCTGATTCTTGCCGTTATTGTCAATTAGCTCCACATTTGGCTCATGAAACGTGACCAATGGCAGCACGTTATGTAAGCCCTATAAAGCACAGATCATCAGAGATTAGTCAGGCAGTGTGTGTGTGTGTGTGTGTGTGTGTGTGTGTGTGTGGGGGGGGGTCTCTGTCTCGGGGCGTCGCCGTCATCAAAGAGCAGAATCTGCTGAAAGTAACGGACAGTTGCTCCGAGTCTTTGATTGTCTCATAAAAGTCAAAATGATGCGCAGTGACTCATTGTCTCGGGTTAGTGTTGCCTGATTGCTGCCTTTTGCTTGTGCGGCAGATTTATTCATTATTGTTGTACTTTAAATCTCCAACAAAACTGAAATAGTAAACATTGAATTCATTCAGTGCGTGATGATGTGTTTGCGTGTGGGCGGAGCTCACTCTGTTACCATGTCGACGGTCTTTGTGGAGGTGAGGGACGGTACATTCTTGTCTTTACGTAGTTGAAGTTAACTTTTAAAAATGAATTCATGCATGAAATACATTTTGAAGTAATCTAGTCTAGTCTAGTAATGTATAAGTACATGTAAATATGAAAACGTAAAATAATAAAACGGCATTTAAAGGTCAGAATAAGCATTTACTGTTGATTAAGTAGACTCAAATTAACTGTATTAAGTTGAGCGGCATATTATTATATCGTATTAACAAATGATTACCTTAATTATTTAGATTAAATAAATAACAACTAGGTGATTGTGTGTTCATCTCACCAAGTAACATCACAACATAATTATATATTTGAAAATACTTGAATAATTATTTCACAGAAACTGACTCATGACATGTACAGAAGTCTTCTGGTCCATCCAGGATCTGATCCAGGTACCTACTGGCCCATTACAAACCATTACAGCCCAGTTGTTCTAATTCAAATAAAAAAAGAAACTTAAAAATCAGTTTTGATGCGTAAAGATGCAACTCAAGCTTTTCATTTCTCCTCAACTACCTGTGTTTGACGAGTCATTTGGTAATTTCTCAGATCACACATTTTAATGAGGGGAGCTTCGAGGCATCCTGATGCTTCGACCCTCTTTAAAAGTCACTATATCCTAATCTTTGACTGCCCCCCCGACACACACACACACACACACACACACACACACTGAGGCCATTCAGCCAAACATCTGACAGCGGAGACGACCATTGAGGTCCTGCGGCAGCATCGATCCAGACCGTTTACTCAACCTCTAGATAAGGAACTGGGGTCGTGATAAACGTGGATAAACACAGAGCAGCTGATTATTCAACAGCGTGAATAATTGAACAGCCTGTGGTCAGTTCCAGTAAAGGAGGAGCAGGACTGCAGCAGCTGCGGTGCTTATCGGCGGCAACTGTACCCTGACGGTCGTCTGCCTCGCCGGGCTGCTCGCATCGGGTGAGAGAGGACAGGTGGGGCGTCCATCATCCGTGCAGAAAGGACAGCAGAACCTTTTAGTCAGCATAATCCATTGTTCAATGAAGGTCAGGAGGAAGGTGGAAATGAAATAGGGCGACACCGAGGACATTGATAATAACAGATCGCGATGGAGCTCTCTCATTCGTTGCCACACACTCCATCATGCTTCCCACCCCGACACTCCACCTCAGACAAGGTGACTCAGATTTGACTTTAAGCCGAGTGTGAGAGTACACACACACACAACCACACTTCACAGTGAATACCTTTCCAGTCAGCCAATATTGGGGTTAAGATCCATATTACGGTTAGTGAAACATTGTGAATAAGGCGTTTCCATGGTGATCAAACAGGGTTGTTCCTGTCTCCATGGTGACGGTAATCAATGGTGATATGGCGATCAAAGCAGCCACGCACGGAGAAGGTCTGCTACAAACCCTGCTTGGCGTAACTTTGCGCTCCCCTTTTTGTGGATCTGTCTATCCCGCTACTTTCTAGCGCCTCCAAATGCCAGGATGTTTGTGTCTTTCATCACACTGAGGAAGTGATTGGTTTCCTCCTGTTACTGCCCAGCTCAGGACCCACAACAACTAAGAGAGAGCACGTGAGAGGGCTGCTTAACTCAAAATGATTTATTTAACCCTATAATGCCAAATGCATCAAATTTGATACAAGCGTTTCTGAGACTTATTGCATCACCTTTTGGTAAAAACTTCACTCAAAACCCTCTTGTATCCAATCTGATACTTGTCTTCAACCCCCTGGTGGAGACCTTTATCACTAGAACAAGATGGCCACCTTCAGATAGTTCCCAACTCACTGGATCATGGTAAAGAAAATTGCGATTTTTACGATTTTCCAGTGACATTTTCTATAAATGTTTTTGTAATATTCTAACATGAGCACTGACTCTATTGAAGCAAGTTATAATTACTTTTTTTTTTTGCATTTTAGTATATAGTAAAATCGTGCAGAAAATTTGTGCTCAAATTTTATACTACAGGTAAAAAGTGGAATTTGGAATATTTCTTTTCAAATCTCGTGAAAGGGCCAAATAAAGGTTCCAGATTCAAGAAATCAGCCAGGCCCTGTAAGATATGCTATGATATGGTGTGTGATGGTGAACAATGGTATCGTATGGTGTAGTGAGTGTGGTGTGGTGTAATATGGTGTAATGTGGTCTAATGTGGTGTGGTGTGGTGTAATGTGGTGTAATGTGGTTTGGTGTGGTGTGGTGTAATGTGTTCTAATGTGGTGTGGTGTGGTGTAATGTGGTTTGGTGTGGTGTGGTGTGGTGTGGTGTGGTGTAATGTGGTCTAATGTGGTTTGGTGTGGTGTGATATGGTATGATGTTGTGTTGTGTGGTGTGGTGTAATGTGTTCTAATGTGGTGTGGTGTGGTGTAATGTGGTTTGGTGTGGTGTGGCGTGGTGTGGTGTAATGTGGTCTAATGTGGTTTGGTGTGGTGTGATATGGTATGATGTTGTGTTGTGTGGTGTGGTGTAATGTGTTCTAATGTGGTGTGGTGTAGTGTAATGTGGTGTAATGTGGTTTGGTGTGGTGTGGTGTGGTGTAATGTGGTTTGGTGTGGTGTGGTGTGGTGTAATGTGGTTTGGTGTGGTGTGATATGGTATGATGTTGTGTTGTGTGGTGTGGTGTGGTGTGCTGTGGTGTAATGTGGTTTGGTTTGGTGTGGTGTGGTGTGGTATGTTGTGCTGTCCCATATGAAAAAGATATAGATAAATCTTATACAATTTGTGTCTCCTTTGTCTGAAACTTGTATGTAAACCATATAACTGCGAATCTAAAAATAAGATCCTATGTAAATTTGAACAAAATGAAACATGTATGATTTGGGTATTTATCAGAACAATATACAGTATGACAGTAATGTTACATACAATATCCTTAGTAGGAAAATGTAACATCAAACTTATGTGAGTTGGACAATCATCCGTGAAACTAAACTGTTGCAAGTATTATAGAAAGTACTTGATAATGAAATGTAAGGAAAAAAAACAATTTGATTAAAAGCTAGTTGTTGACTAGTAATTGGCTAGTATTTTTGAAAAATATTGTTTAACACCTTAGGAGCAATTACATTCAAGAATATCCATTCCATTCTTGTAGTAGTAATTGTCAAAATATGTTTAATTTTGCACAAGATCAGCAGATTGTATCAGAACAAGAATTAGAATTACATTTGTTACAGTAGTAATTGCTTGCACAAATATTTCCTTTTCTGCTCGGAAACCAACAAAAAATCAATAACTCAATCTTCCCATTTCATTGACATTCATTTATTTACAGTAATATGTGTTCAGTAACCGACATATGATTGGGTTGCGCTGTGGACAATTTATGTACATACATGATCTAACCATCGGAGTGGCATTTATGGATCTTTGAAAGCCTGTGGGGAAATGGACAGATGACACGTAGCTCAGATCACTTCTGAAAAGAGAACCTCTGGCCAACTTCTGCACTGCACAATTGCCACATTTTTCTCTGGCATATAAACATGGATCACCTATGTCAATAAAGTGGGAGGCTGTAAAAATACTTCCATCCTTCAAAAGAACAGCAGAGTTGTTTCTTTGTTTTGTTTTTCTGTAGGTATGACCATGGACAGCAATTCTTCTGTGGTAACTCAACCACAGAGTTTGTGGGAACCTCTCTCACTGTTTGGAGAGCAGCTTGGTCACCAAGAGATATTACCCTCATTTTTGGTGGACCAAGGCCAGTCACCTCAGTAAACTTTTCATACTTCTTGGCATGCTGGTTTCCTGCCTCATTTCATTGCAGAAATCTTTCACTTCTGCCGGTGCATTTGTCAAGGATTGCTTCGCTTAACAGGGGAAAGTGCGGGATAATGCCACTTTTTTTGCATATTTGTTGTGGAACAGCTTGAGTACTTTTTTCAGGAGGTACCTGTTGAAATCTTCAAACATGAAGGCTGGGTGAGCCCAAGGAGGACCCCAGTGTACAACGCTGTACAACTGCT
>CAESWR010002612.1:340746-354520 GCA_903171835.1 Mullus surmuletus | reverse complement strand
GGTCCAGGGCCTTCAGCGATGTCTCACATTACAAGCATCTCAAGCCCTCTCACACTACGTCCATGGTCCAGGTCCGGGGTCCATGGTCCAGGTCCATGGTCCAGGTCCATGGTCCATGTTCCAGGTCCATGGTCCATGTTCCAGGTCCATGGTCCATGGTCCATGGTCCATGTTCCAGGTCCATGGTCCAAGGTCCATGGTCCAGGGCCTTCAGTGATGTCTCACATTACAAGCATCTCAAGCCCTCTCACACTACGAAAATCCTGCAGCTCTTTTCAGCACTGTGAAAGGCTTGTCGTGGCATTTCACACGTCAACTGACCTTCCAAGCAATCTGGGAATTACAAGATGACGTCACACAGCGTCTTTGACATATCAGACACAATTCAGTTCATCTGTGACATATGATGTTGGAGTGGACAGAGCAGAGTGAAACCAGAACCTCCCAACAGCTGATCAGGCAGCCGCCAGCTGAAGCAGCACATCGCTGCTGTTCAAACTTTTTCTGTAAATCAATCACATAAAAATGGAGCTGCGGTCCGGGCGCCACCCCGGGGAAGGTGGCGGTGATTCCGGCTGTGAGTGTCCGGAGGCTCCGTCTGACCACGGAGGATGATGATCCAGGCGTTTGATCACATGTCAGAGGGTTTCTGCCTGGAGAAACGCTGCCTCCTGATTGGTGCCCAGCAGATGCATGTTGATAGCCGCGGTCTTTGTTTACTTCCTGTGTTTGGCTCTTCAGTGTGATGATGTACGTAAGGAAAAAAACGATCAGCAGAGCGTCACCACATGCCAAGTATGCACTAAGCCAAGTATGCACTAAGTCAATGGACATACTTTTCAGAATGTTGAAATTTCTGTGTCATAAATAGTCTTTTAATTCTTTTTTTCTAATTCTTTTATATTTTGAGACACTGGAGTTTCTACTCTTGGAGTGACAGAGAAGCTCGAGGCTGAGTAGTTATACAAGAACTGTAAAGATAAATGGTAAAAATATTTCATTTGATGTAAATACAGAGAAAAAATGTCCAGACATCGCCAGTCTTTGTATGGCTCAGTGCTCAGGGTCTATTCTTGCTGTTCCTGAACTCACTCCATCGGAGTTTCCTTCCAATCAGAGCTGCACGGCCTTCTGACCTCACCAAGTGCTGGATCTTAGTTTGGGTCCTTCGCTCTGGCTGGAGGCATCACATGACACAAGCCTCCCTTTCATTACAAACCTATGATGGTCATCATCAAATCCTCACCTAAAACCTTCAGTCCTCAAGATCAAACTAGCCCCGCCCCCCTCATTCCTACCTGCTTCTACTCTGTCAGCTGAGCCATGCGATTTACAGGCGGTGTGCGATGCCTTATTGTGTCCCTGATGGACAAGGCTATCATATCAAAGTTCCAGAGCAAATGTAAACTATATCATTAACAAAAAGGCTAAAAAAGACATACATAATAATAATCAATATAAATATAGGCTACAAATGATGAATATAAAAATAATAAATATAAATGTGGGCTACAGTTGAGGATTATATTACTAATCAGTATCGATATGGGCTCCAGCTGTAACTAAATGCGTTGACAGACTCTTCAAACGGCTGCCTTCTCGTTGGGTCATTGCTGGAGGACCATGGAGAGACCAGAAGTTCCACATACGTCTCCATGGTGACGCACACTTCCTCTTTCTGTCAGAGAGAGGGATGCTGGTCCTGAAGCTTTCCACTGACTTTATCTCCGACCCTCCAAACGAAGGCTGCTTCACACAGTAAGGCTCTGTGGAGAAGTGGGCGTGGCCAGGGGTGGCTTGGAGAAAAGATGAATGAACTTACCAGCTGCAGGTCCACTGTAGTTTTATGGTGCTTAATAATCACTTTGTGTAGAAAACAATGCTGCTGTGTGGTGCTGTGCTCTAAAATGGTGTCTATGTGTACTTTAATCTTCCTTTAATGTATGCAAAATGAAAATATTCCCTAACTTATCAACGAATGATACTATTGTACTTGCAGTTGTTTTGTAAGAAGAAGCTCTATGATTGAAGCAGATCAATGTCTGTGGTGCCTGTTTTTTTGTGACCGAGTAAAGATTTCAGATGACTTTGTGGCATCAAACCTCCACCTTGGACAGCAGCTCTGCCTTCTTTTGTTTATCAGTTTTTCCCTCAGCGGCCGCTGGTCCTGTGGGGCTGCTGCTGCTTAATTAAACGTTTGTTTTTACATCTGGAAAATCTAATTTCTCTCTGCCTTTTGAGGTCCTGTGTCACAAGGCAAACTGCTTTTGATAAAGGAATGTGTCTAATTAGATTTTCTTTGAGGCATCGGGGTGCCATGTGGGCAGCTTTTAACTCTGATTGAAACAGATTTAATTATTACGAAGACAACAAATAGCCCATCGCGGCGTTATCCTGGGATCTTATCGCCAGTTTGTAATTTCGAATAGTTACTGCAGACAGAATACGACGGAAATATCAAGACATCAACTCAAGTTTTGGTTTCCCCTGTGTGGTGGATGTTGACTCCCCATGAACGTCGCTTTGAGTGACAAACTGGCGTGTTTCTGACTATTAAAATCATCCACTTTTAGTGCTGAGTGTTTAGTGATCCCAAGGGATGAGACGTGTTTCCCTGGAGCATTGAATTGTGGGCCATTCTTATCTCTGTTTGACCAATTTTCTGTTGTGTAATTGTGAATGTAAGAGAACATACTGAAAAGATATTTTGTTTTTTTAATGTAATTTAAAAATATAAATAAATCCCGTGCCGTGTCAACATGTTGCATTGGTCCCTGCATTTTCTTGGTGTAACAGTGATGAATGTGCTGTCGGAGCTGCTTCCGAATCTGTGGAAGTCCACGTAAAGCACGGTTCTGAAAGTGTAGAGACGTCACTGATGGCGTGTGTGTGACAGCAGACACAGTGAGACACAGACAGAAAACTGCAGCCTTGACCTCCAACACTGGTGGATTGTGGATCACGGAACTGGTGGATCATCTCAAGGTTAATATGATTTTAGAATTATCCATAGCCATAGGGGTGCCAGAAGCGGCCATCTTGGAGCCAATAATTTTCTAGTTGCTCAGAATGACAAGGTGTCCACTTGCACCAACAATGTTGGTTTTCAATTGGTTGATTATTCACAATTGATATTATTATTAGTTAACTATCTCACAAATGAAATGTGACAGTCCTGACCACAGCCATCTGCCAAGTGAATCAATGTGCTGAAAATAACAGAACAGATGAAGACAAGTTCTAACATGAGGAGCCGTGAGGTGTTGCCTTGGCAACGGTGGTCAATGAGCGACATCAGAAGGTCCACGAGTGTCATCCCAAGCCTTCTGCACCAGAGAGGAGCTGCTGCTGGTACCAGAGCTCAGTGGCTTCAACTGGTGCAGCGTAAAGTTAAGGAGCGAGGCGGGCAGAGTTCATCCAAACAACATCATCAATTTACACTATAAAGGTCACCTTTATTTTCCCACCAGACCTGCAGCCTGCCCCTTCAAACTCTAAACATCCAACATGTTCTTGTATAAATGTATCTCAGTACATTCAGGGTCTTAAAACTTACTTTACTACTTACTTTACTGCAGGCTCCAGTTTTGGGAGACCTAAAAAGGCTCAGAGCAGGTTCACCCGGAGGATTCGTTGTGAGATGGATCTGCAGCATCAGACCAGCACATAGCAACAGGAATTCATCATGTTAAAAGAAAATGCAACCATTAACTGCATTATTTGACCCTCAGAAGATTAAAAAAGGAGACAAGGAGGCTCCTGAATAGTCCACAATAAAGTTGGCAGAAGTACATCACAACGGAGCGTCACGTGGATGAACGAGCCGACCTGAAACAACCCAAGAGGTCGTCGGCACAGAGAGCGATTCTTCAGCGACGTGACAGTCAACAGAAATGTGACAGGCGAAAAGATTTGACCTTAAATCAACCTTAAATCAACATGACTATAAATAAGGTTCTGGGTGCTTTGGTATTTTCAGACACAAGAACATCACAGCTGCAAAATTATCAAAGTTCGGAAAACCTAGGAGGCGGAGCCGCAGCTGTCCAATATTTTCTGGATCACGTCCACCTTGATGCATTTTTCCAGAGCGCGGCAGAGCTTCCCGATGGTGCAGCCTAGACTTCCCTCCTTCATCCTCCAGCGCTCCAGCATCTGGTGCACCATCTCGGGCAGACCGTCCAGGTGACAGTCGTGCTCGATGGTCTCGATCTCCACGTCGGTCAGACCCAGACGCCGAGCGCACTGCTTCCACTTCAGTCCGATGTTGTCGCGCAGCAGGTCCAGGTGCTCCTCAGTCACAGCGCGGTCCTCTGGATGGAGTAGAGAACAAGTGAGCAACTGGATCCAGCCGGTTTAATGCTGCGAGTTAATTGAGTAGCTACATGGAATCACAAATATGACTTCAATAAACTGCCAATGGAGTAAAGACGGACAGATGATCAGGCCAACATCGTGCTCAACTCCAACATGTAGGATACTCTTAGTTACCTCAGTAATTACATGCGGACCTCAAACACACATGCCACTTTACCACTACATAGTACCTGCTATCTCTAGTCTACCCTGCTCTACTCTACTCATACTCTCATCTTTAGTGTACCAGGTACTCTACCACTTTTTGAGAGGCTGCTCTCCCCTGGTAAGATGGTTCCTCCTTCTCTGAGGTGAATATGTGATGATGTCTCCTCCTATCAGGATCTCCCCATCAAAAGGAAGATGATTTAGTGTTGTGTTCATGTTCTATCAGCAAGGAATCTTGGTCTTTGGAGTCCAGGAACTCCTTGTAAACATGGCCAAAGGTGAGAGCAACACCACGCCACACTTTTGGAGTGAGGAGGAAACCAATCACTTCATCAGTGTGCTGAAAGACACAAACATCCTGGACTTTGGAGACGCTAGAAAGTAGCGGGATAGACAGATCCACAAAAAGGGGAGCGCAAAGTTACACCAAGCAGGGTTTGTAGCAGACCTTCTCCGTGCGTGGCTGCTTTGATCGCCGTATCACCATTGATTACAATCACCATGGAGACAGGAACAACCCTGTTTGATCACCATGGAAACGCCTCATTCCCAATGTTTCACTAACATCAATATGGACCTGAGCCCCAATACTGACTGACCGAAATGTAGCCAGTGATTGGTCACAGAGAAACGTCACAGCGTCATGACGTCATCAATGTGTAGCACACACAGATTATCTCCCTGACTGAGAAATAAATGTCACCACAGTTTCATGTCACTAAAATGCAGTCTAAAGAGTTTATCTCAATTAGAAAATGGTTTCAGTGTTATTGGTTAACGGTTATCTGTTTTGTTTATCATTATTGATGATATCTGACTGAATTAACATTTACTGAGACTACAGGTGAGCTGAAGTGTATCTGCGCTGCGTTGTCATGGTTACCGTATTTCTGGATTCCTTCCTTGATGTGATAGTAGGCCGAGTAGTTTGATAGCGATGACAAACTGCTGGACTGATCAAAACCACGGATGTTCATGGAGTTGTTGTTACCGATCTGGACCCCCCTGGCGTTCTGAATGTATAGAGACCCTGGGAGATGACCGACACACAAACACACACACACACACACACACACACACACACACACACACACACACACACACACACACACACACACACACACACACACACACACACAGAGCAGGTGATGAGACACAGGTGGCGACAATCAGAGCAGGGACAGACAGTCACTCTGGAGGAAGAACAACAGGAAAGGCTATCAACCAGAAACACTTGCAAGGTAGGGATTTCAAAATAAAACAGGAAATAACATTCAAAATGCTATGACATGACAGGCTCCATCATCCCCGTAAACACCTTTTCTTTTTCAGTTTTGGCATCTCCATGGTGAGAAGGAATAGGAAGTCTAGTGCTGTTGTAGCTGCTCTACATGTGAGGGTGATGATGATGCAGAGATCAAGTTAAGCCTTGAAAAGTTCCTGGGGAAGTTTTTTGTCCAGACGTTTTTTGTCCATTTAGAGGGTTAAAATCCCTAAAAAGTATTTGATAATTGATATGCATCTTTCAGGCGGAAGCTGATTAACAAGAATGACTCATTTAAAGTTGGAAAAAATATTAAAAAATGATATTCTTACAGCAGTTTTTGGAAGAAAGCACTTTTTGTCCCCAGGAACTAATAAGAGAGTTGGTAAATATCTGCCACTGCAGAGAAAATAAGATGTTGCTGCAGACAGGGACAGGCGGCAGGGAGTAGACACTCACCTGAGTCGTGCAGCGAGCCCCCCTTGCAGGAGGTGGGGAGGTGCCCGGGGGCTCCAGTGTCAGACACCGGGTAGGTGGGCCACGACTGCTGGCGGTCGTAGTGGGAATGTGGATGCTGCTGGTTGAGGTGGGGGAGGGAGGGGCTGCTGATGGAGGTGGGCAGATGGGGCGGCACCGAGGAGTTCATGGACTCGTAGAGTCCGCCGGCCGGCTGGTACCTGGCCTCCTCCTGGCTGCTGGGCGCCAAGCGCTCGGCTTTGGTCCACGAGTGGACAGAGGAGACGAAGGGAGGGCGGTCCTGCTCCGGCTGGCAGGCGCCGTGGTTGGCGCCGCCGTTGTGATGGTGGGCCGTGTCGGAGTTGTAGCTGCCGTGTTTGTGATACTGAAGCTCCCGCTCCAGCTTCTCCTCCAGCGCGGGCGGGTTACACGGCACCCTGGCGTCCGTCTGGATCTCCTGCGACTCCTCCGATGGCTCGTACTGGATGCGGTGCAGGTCCTCGATACTGGCCTCTACTGGATCGGACACGCTCCTCTCTGAACTCACCAAAGGTGCTGGAGAATCTGAGAGGTTACAGGAGAAATGACATCAGAGGAGCTTCTGATTCATGTATTTTGTCTTCATTGGTCGGATACTGTTGCACCTCTGTGATCTGGTCACGCTCACCTGCTGAAAAACAGTCATGGCTCAGTGACATGGACTTCATCTTGTCAACAAGTTCGTCTGGGCCCTCATACAAGTTCTGCATTAAAAAAACAACAAAATACCAATCAGAGTGTCTCTGCTGTGCAGCCAGACGAGATCATCAGGAGAGAAAAGAGTTCTACCTTCAGAAGAACCAAGTCTTGCTCAATGAGCGGTTGGAGCTTTTCTGTGTAGAAGGGATGAAAGGAGCTGTAGCCCTCTGGGGAGAAAGAAGAAGTAGATGATCAAAGGTCTGGCATCACAAGCTGAGAGTGTGCGATGAGAAGAAGGAGAACTTGGTCAGTGCTTTTACTCCTCAGAGAGCCAGAGGAAACCGAGCTTAATCAGAAAGCGACATTCACACAGCCAGCAACCACCTCGACCAGCTGCTGGAGGTGCCCGAGAATTATTCAGTCGTTTGTAATCGTGTGTGTGTGTGTGTGTGTGTGTGTGTGTGTGTGTGTGTATGTGCATTCATAGCATCAGAAGTAGAACTTGGAGACGGAGCATTGATGGAAGCTGAATCCTCCTTCCCCTCGGTCTCCCCCTGCTCCCTCCAAATGAGTGTGAAGATGAAGGGGTGAAAACATTCCCCTGAGAAACGGGAAACCACTCGACTACCACTACGTCATCGATAGGGCTGCACCATATTGGAAAAAAAAATTACATCGCGTTTTTTTTCTAACCCTGCGATAAATATTGCGATATGAAAATACCGATAACCAGAAGTCTTTGTTGTCAGTGATTTTCTCTTCATTGCTCACTTTTCAATGTTGTTACCAGCGAGCAACTCCAACTACTCCATGAGCAGCGCTGTGGTCTGCCTCGGCAAACTGATTAAGAAGGTGGATCGCCGCGCGCAGTGTTTGTCAGGTAACCTTGAAATTAGATGGCAACACTGAGTTAATTTCCCTCCTACATCGCTGGACCTGCAATGTAACAATTGTGCAAATGTCCATGGCGATGATGATGCTCAAATGATATATTGTGCAGCTCTAGTCATCAAACGTTGTCGCTAGCCGGCTGCTGCGTCAGCAGAATCACAAACAGTCGACATGACGTCGGGTGTTGTGTACTTTACTGTTTGTACTACAACTAATAATAAGGAAACGTGAGACAAAGGAGAATTGCAGACGTGTGTGTACTGCTTGTCAACACCCGAAGTGGGTTTTTCTAACACACGTAACACAGGCAGCATCCTGTAGCCAACAAGGGGCAGCCTTATGCAGTCACTACACAACAGGGAACTGGGATTCACTCCAACTCTTTGGGGAGAAGCAGCCAGCAGGCAACAAAGATGTTCCGTCTCTCCGAGCTTGGACTTTCCACACGGGTTGGTTAGCATGAGCTGGATACACAGACACACGCAGACACACGCAGACACGCAGACACACGCAGACACACGCAGACACATGCAGACACACGCAGACACACGCAGACACACAGACACATGCAGACACACACGCAGACACACACGCAGACACACGCAGACACACACATACACACACAGACACACGCAGACACACGCAAACACAGAGACACACGCAAACACACGCAGACACACGCAAACACAGAGACACACGCAGACGCAGAGACACACGCAGACACACACAAACACACGCAGACACACCTTGGAATGTGGGCCTCAGCTGCGGGCTGTGGTCCCAGCACCTCTTCATCAGCTGGACCATCTCGGGGGGCGTGTCCTGAGGGATCAGCTCCTCCGCCGGCCGGTCGCCTTTGCGGACACACTGGCTGATCTGATCTTCGCTCCGAGCGTCTGGACGACAGAGGGCAGCCACTCAGGAAGAGTTCACGCTTTATGCCGCGGGTTCGGCTGCGTCTGTACTCACTGGCGTACGGCTGCTGGCCCGTGAGGACCACCCACACTACGATGGCGAAGCTGTAGACGTCGGACTTCTCGCTGGAGACGGTGTGGATGCTCTCAAGGTGCTCCGGCGCCATGTAGCTCAGCGTGCCGGCGCCTCGGGCCCCGCCCATCGCTCCCATGTGACTCTTCCGGCGGGATTCCTCTTTGGTGAGTTTGCTCCACATCTGGCAGGTGGCCAGACCCAGGTCTGCAATCTGGAACACACGCGCATGGACTTCAGGCTCTACACGTGGAGCTTTTTGAGAGTTTTGAGAGACGGTTGCAGACATTGGACCAAGTCACACATTTGAGAGTCTCAAGTAAGTCTCAAGTTTTAAACTTTAAGTCACAAGCAAGTCATTTTTTCTTGGGCAAGTCAAGTCAAAGGTTATGTCAAGTCAAGTCAAGTCCTGTAATATGTCAAGTCCACGTCAGGTCACCTTATTTTACCCACACAATCTGATCTGAGCAAAGTAAAAAGACAAGATATTAGTCACTGTCGGGGGCGTGTTTCTACGATAGGCACGTAAGGTGGGCAGAGAGGCCATGACTGATTGACAGAGTAGTGATCCAATCATGACGCCACTCTCAGCCTGCGCTCATAGCGGCTAAAAATTCATATTAATCTTTTATTACATTCCGAACGTTCCGAACCTTGATGTGGAAATCTTTATCGACCAAAATGTTGTCTGGCTTGATGTCCTTGTGGATGATGAGCTTCTCTGTGAGGTAAACCATCCCCTCTAGGATCTCCAGGATTATTCTGCCCTTGAGGGACACCGGCACCGTCACCTACAAACAGGGGTGAAAACGTTGACCTTGGTGGAACCTCGTGTGGACACCTGGTGTGACGGCGTGCCCACCTTCTCCAGCATGGCCAGCAGGTTCCCTCTGGGGATCAGCTCCATGACCAGAGAGCAGTGCCGGTCCTCCATGATGACGCCCAGCAGCTTCACCACCCTCTCGTGGTTCAGGCTCGCCATGATGTTCCCCTCCTCCAGCAGCGACCTCTTACTGTCCCTGCCAGGGGTCAGACAGTCACAGCTTTAGAGGGAGGACTCACAAAAACATGGAAGCTCCCCTCCTGAGCCCGGACCACCACGCTTGACCCACACCTGGATTTCTTTACCTCGTTTTGCCTTTCATGTTACGTAGGAGACAATTAAAGGGCTAGTTGGTATTTTTCTCCATGAAGTTGTATGAGCTCCTCACCATCAGTGAGCTTCATCAGCAGTGACTTTTCCTCCACTGCGTCCCGTGAGCCGAGTTCCAGCCCGGTTTCTCTGTTGCAGAAAGTAGTTCCGTCTAGTTGCTGGAGTCACACGGAGAAAGAGTTGGCTCCAAAAAACGAGTCATACATTTGCATCACCAATTCTTGTGAAAAAGTCCGACCTCACAATCACCTGGAACTATTTTCCCTGTGTTCGTATCACTGCGCGCACCATCATCAGCTGTTTCATGGCGTTTACATGCTCAGAAGGAGACCGTTGCAACGTGTGTTCTCTCTCATCGTAACGGTCTCCTTCCGCCTCCTTCGTCCTTCAGCTGATGGAAAAGTGTGCGCAGTGATACTGAACCCGGCTCACGGGACGCATTGGAGGAAAAGTCACTGCTGATGAAGCTCACTGATGGTGAGGAGCTCATACACCTTCATGAAGAAAAACACTAACTAGCCCTTTAAGAGCCACAAACACCATCAACATGAAGATAAGGATGATATTCCATCACAGACCGCAGCTTAAATCGAGGGTGTATTTGCCAATTGTGCGAATTTCCCTAAAGCAACACAAGGCGACTTCTCTGAGCAATTGTTGCCTCTGCTGCCAAGGAAGGAAACTTCAAGAGAAACTGTAGCTCTGCTGAGATCTGAGTGGAGAAGATGCCACAATAATCAAACGATGTTCCACATTATAATGAATTTCCTGTTGTAACAGGAACATCTGGAATATGAGGGAACGCTGCGAGACGATTGCAGCAAAATTTGGATTCTACAACATTTAAGTTGCCACGAACGTCCAGTGACAGGAATAACGGTGTTATAATGCTACCTTTCATTTACCTCAGAGGTCGGAGGTCGGAGCTGGGAATGACTTAACATCCAAGTTATCAGCGTTCCGGGTATATGGCTCGTATTTCCCAAACACATTAAAAACTATGATTATACTACAACAGCATTTCCAGGTATAGATGTCGACATAAAATACTATCCTTACAACCGATTTAGTGCAATAAAAACTAATCAGAGGTGCTACATGAACAGAGCATCGGAGCAGTGAGGGAACGCACAAACGGATCATATAAATAAATACTTCTGTCAGTAACGAGTCGTGGAATCCATGACTCTTCCCTTCACTCGAATGAATAATAATAAATAACTGTAACTAATTACTTAATAAAGTAGCGTCCCCAACACTGCTAAGTCACACCAAATAGTCGAGTCAAGTTGGTGGAGACACAAACGGGGACGTGTGATGTTGAACCATTCGATTATTGATTGTAAAATAGGTTGATATTGTTGCTTGAAGCAGCCAAAGAGCAACCGGCCTCGCGGTCAGGGACCACTGACAGTGTCAGGGACCACTGACAGTGTCAGGGACCACTGACCTGTGTCAGTGTCAGGGACCACTAACAGTGTCAGGGACCACTGACAGTGTCAGGGATAGGGTTGCCCACCGTCCCTTGAAAAAGGGAATCGTCCCGTATTTAGAAACCAAAGCACCGTCCCGTATTGATCTGAAAAGGGCCGCACTTTGTCCCGTATTACCGCGAGAGTCAAAAAATAGTCAGTAAAACGCCAATTGAAAATTAATAACAGGGCGCTTTATATGAACATTTACGGTAAACGTGTTCCAAGGCCCCGTCCTGCTCTGTGACCAATGAGCTGACAGCATATTCACACACGCGTATGACAATACAGAATACGCTCATCCCATTGGTCGAGGTGCTGTCGCTCGCAGAGAAGATAGCGGAAGACAACAACGCAGCATGGGTGACAGTGACACAGACGCCGGCACTGCTTTACGGGGCGGTACACCTGTAAGCAGCAATGCCATTAGTACTCCTCCGAGAGAAAAACAGAAACCAATGCAAAAATACCGAGAGGAATGGGAAAGAGAAAACACCTGGGTGGAAAAAATGCGCGAAAAGCATCTACAAAGCGCACTGCACGGTGTGCCGGCGCACTTTCTCCGTCGCCCACGGTGGTCTGACTGACCTGAAACAGCATGCTTCCAGTGGTGGGCACATCGAAGCATGAGGGACAACAAAACTAGGGGAAGCCGAGACCAATGTGTTGTCCACCAGGCAGCGCCAGAGGCAGATATGGTATATCTGTTTTACTGCAGCTGTAGCCTGCAGTCATGGCCTTTGAGGCACAAATATGTTTGTTTTCTGCAGACTTTCTGTTTGCACTTTTGTTATTGCACTAAAAATATGCACTATTACAGGATGAATGTTCTGCTTTCTATCTATTGTTTTACATTAATTTATACAGTTTTAAGTTAAGCAGGACAGGTTTCTGTTAAGAAGATACTTATTTTATTCAGTTAATTTTGTTATTTTTTTTTAAAGTGAATTGCTGGATAATAATTTGTTTTCCATGTGTTCATGTCACTCAAAAATACGCATCTAATTCAATTCAGGTTTGAGTCAAATAGTTAAAAAATCGTTTCACTCACAAAAAATGTGGCTAAAAAAATTCACCACGGCAGGAAGGGTGAAGGCAGTCGGGTCGGCCGGCCCTGCCAACGAGGAGTCCCTTATTTATTCTTCAGGGAGTTGGCAACCCTAGTCAGGGACCACTGACCGGTGTCAGTGTGAGGGACCACTGACAGTGTGAGGGACCACTGACAGTGTGAGGGACCACTGACCGGTGTCAGTGTGAGGGACCACTGACAGTGTGAGGGACCACTGACCCTCCGCTGAGGATGTCAACAAAGGGTCATGAGGCTCCAGTTTGACTTGAATAAATCTAGTCTAGTGAGAAATGATGAGAGGAAACACGAGGATCAACACTGAGTCCCTAAAGTCAAGTTGTTCCGCATTTCTGTCACCTGACTCGGCGGCGAGGGAAGTGCACACACACGCACACACACACACACACACACACACACACACACACCCAGTCTCTCTCTCACACACACTCTCTCTCTCTCACTCTCACACAGTCTGGAACTTTCTTCCCCTGCGTGACAAACTTTGCGAGTTACAGATCAACTATTCGCTCATCGTGTAAATTAACACACAAACAAACAAACACACAAACAAACACACACACAAACAAACACACACACACAAACAAACAAACACACTCACAAACAAACAAACACACAAACAAACACACACACAAACAAACACACACACACAAACAAACAAACACACAAACAAACACACAAACAAACAAACAAACACACACACAAACACACACACAAACAAACACACACACACACAAACAAACACACAAACGCGGGTCTTCGTCGCCACCCTCCTCCTGACTCTCTCCCCCCGCTCAGCGCGGGAAGTCCCGGCAGCCACCGCGGCGGGAGGGACTCACTCGCTGCGCAGCGTCCCGGTGTACATGGTCTTCAGCACCACCTGGCCCAGGGTCACGTGGTAGCACAGGTACACGTCACCGAAGCCCCCGTTGTCCAGGTGCTCCTTCCTGATCAGGTCGCTGGAGCTCATGGAGAGAGAGGGCTGCGAGGCGGCCGCCGCCATCCCGGCCCGGTGCACACACACACACACACACACACACACACACTCAAACACACACACACACACACACACACACACTGTTCACACCGCCTCGGGGTTCGGAGGAGACGCGAGTCCGCGCCAAAGTGGAGACAAAGTTGTCGAGCGAAACCGTCTTCAAGTTGTCTTCCGGTGAGGCGGCGGCCCGCGGCTCCCCGGTGTCTCCGGGGTCTCCGGTGGTCTCCGGTGGTCCAGCAGAGGCGGAGCGCGGCGGCAAACCTTC
>CAESWR010002612.1:317638-331481 GCA_903171835.1 Mullus surmuletus | reverse complement strand
GTGATGAGAGGCGTGGTCCCTTATGAGGGGGGGTGGTCTTTGATGGCCAGCATAGAGTGGGTAAGAGGGATGGTCTGTGATGAGAGGGGCGGTCCCTGATGGTCAGCATAGAGCGGCTGAGAAGGGTGGTCCCTGATGAGAGGGGCGGTCCGTGATGAGAGGCGTGGTCCCTTATGAGGGTGGGTGGTCTTTGATGGCCAGCATAGAGTGGGTAAGAGGGATGGTCTGTGATGAGAGGGGCGGTCCCTGATGGTCAGCATAGAGCGGCTGAGAAGGGTGGTCCCTGATGAGAGGGGCGGTCCGTGATGAGAGGGGCGGTCCCTGATGAGAGGGCCGGTCCCTGATGGTCAGCGTAGAGCGGCTGAGAAGGGTGGTCCGTGATGAGGGGGGGTCGTCTTTGATGGCCAGCATAGAGCGGGTAAGAGGGATGGTCTGTGATGAGAGGGGCGGTCCGTGATGGTCAGCAGTCTCTCCAAGGTCCTGCTCTGAGCCAGCACGCTCCCAGGCTCCAGGGTGGTCCCGAGGACAGACCCAGCCTTTTGATTGCCCACCATGATGTAGCTCTTTCTGCTGCTGACTGGTCGAAGGTGATCAGCGTCGGCTATGGAGGTCAGAAGAGCTGAGCCTTCTCAAGAAGTGGAGCGGCTCTAGGCGACAACCGACCCCCCCAAAACCAAAACCAAAACCAAAAGATCTGCACGGCGAATCCAGCAGCATGTGGCAGCACTTTGGTTCTCCTCGTGTCACCGCGAGCTCTCACTGCCACGTTCTTTGTTGTCTCTGTCCCGCAGGACGCAGCACTTCAAGGAGAGCATAGAGTTCATGCACGAGTCCCGCCTGAAGGGAGAGGGCTGCCTTGTCCACTGGTGAGGGGACAGCGCCGCCGCAAAGCAACACACACACACACACACACACACACACACACACACACACACACACACACACACACACACACACGCCAATCACACCAGAGATGGCAACTGAACTTGACAGATGATCGGCACTCTCACAGTGCAGTCAGTGAGGTGTCAAAAGTACTCGCAGTCATTACTCAGATAGAAGTATAGATACTAGGATTTGAAAAGACTTCTGTAAAAGTTGAAGTATTAATTCAAGCTTTTTACTCAAGGAAAAGTGTCAAAGTACTGGTCTCAAAACTACTTAAAGTATCAAAGTAATGTAAGGGGGAATCACCATTAAGGAGCAAAGCTTAGGCGGCACCACAGGGTCCTATAGTGCCCGAGCCCACCTCCCCAAAAACACATGTATCTGAAGCCCATCATGACTATAGTGTTACATCAAAGGGAATAGTTGGTGTTTTCTTCATGAAGGTGTATGAGCTCCTCGCCATCAGTGAGCTTCATCAGCAGTGACTTTTCCTCCACTGCGTCCCGTGAAAGGAGTTCCGGCCCGGTTTCTCTGTTGCAAAAAGTAGTTCCCTCTAGTTGCTGGAGTCAAAGAAGTCACGTTTCAAAGAATCATACATTTGCATCAACAATTCTTGGTCGCGAAAAAGTCCAACCTCGCAATCACCTGGCACTATTTTCCCTCTGTTCGTATCACTGCGCGCACCATCATCAGCTGTTTCATGGCATTTGTTTGCTCGGAAGCAGACTGCTGCAACGCATCTTCTCTCGCATTGCTGCGGACTCCTTCCGCCTCCTTCGTCCAGCTGATGATGGTGCACAGTGATACAAACGGAGGGAAAATAGTGCCGGGTGATAGGTAGGTCGGACTTACCATCTTCAACCCCTCGCTACAGCAGGTCACAGTCCCTGCCTGCCTAAAAACCGCCACCATAATCCCTGTGCCCAAATCCCCTGCCATCACAGGGCTGAATGATTACCGACCTGTGGCCTTGACACGGTAATCATCAAATGTATGGAGCGACTGGTGTTGCAGCGTGTCAAGACTTTGGGAAAACGAGGACCACACTGCACTCAGGCCTGAACATCAATGGGGACGAAGTGGAGCAGGTCAGGAACTTCAAGTTTCTTGGCCTGCACATCTCGGAGGACCTGAGGTGAACTGTGAACACCACCCACATCATTAAAAAGGCCCAGCAGCGTTTTTTCTTTCTGAGAACGCTGAGGAGGGAACAAACTCCGTCAACCTCTGCTCAGAAACTTTTACCGCTGCACAACAGAGACTGTCCTGACCTACCAGCTGCACTGCACCCAGAAGAAACAACTGCAGCGGGTCACCAAGACCGCACAGTGGATCATCGGCTCACTGCTGCCGCGCCTGGAGGAGATCCATTCCAACCGTCACCTCCGAAGGGCCACAAAGATCCCGGACAACCAAGGACAACCCCGCCCACCCCGGACCCCCTCCGTTCTCCAGCCTCAGAGTCATGAGAGCCCGAACCAACCGCTTAAAGAACCACTTCTTCCCCATGGCTGTGAAAAGACTCCTGAAGGGCTCATGACCCCCCCCCCCCCCTACACACACACACACACACACACACATACACACACACATACACATACAGCTTACTGATGGTGAGGAGCTCATACACCTTCATGGAGAAAAACACCAACTATCCCTTTAACATGTTTCCGCCGCATTGATGCCCATTGACAATGAAGGCATTTTACTCCAAGCTGCAGGAATCTGTGAGGGCAACGGATGGAAGAGAACAAAAGTGGACAAGAAAATGTGTGCAAGCAGGGCAGGCTGAGCTACAATCAGCCTGCTATGGTTGGCGACAGACAGGAAGTAGGAGGAATGAGTCGGGACGTCCCGATACCACTTTTTCACTTCTGATATTGCAGCCTTGAGTATTGGCAATACCAATATCGATCCTTTACAATATCAGCACGAATCATAAATACTTTTAAAAAGGCTGGATCAAGTGTTGTGACTCAAACAGAGAACAATAGTCAGCAACAGTAGTTATGAGAAACACTGACCCACTGATTATTAACCAATGCTCACATACATTTGAACCTTAAACATAAGAATGTTCTACATAGAAGAGCTGGAGCGGAGGCTGGAAGGGACTGCTTGTATCGGAGATTTTAGATGCAGGCTGATGTGATCCGATACTCGTTTTTTTGCTGATATTGGGCCAATATCCGATATCAATATCAGATTGGGACACCTCTATTAATGAGTAAAGATATTAAAATGTAAAGATTAGAAAGTACAGATAATTGTGTAAAAATATCAGGAGTAGAAGTAAAAATTTGGCTGTAAAGTATAGATACCAAAAAATTATACTTGAGTAAGGTAACAAAGTATTTGAGGAGGCGCTAGACTTTCTAGTTGTCTGTCATTTTGACTGACAGTCATAAAAATCCTGTCATAATCTATTTGTAACCGTCACTTTATTTTGTAAAATGAGTATAATGACTTTGTCCTCCCGACCTCGTCGCTCCCACTCGCTCGCTCTGTAGTTTCCGAGGGCTGAAGACTTGTTTGTCCTTCATCTTCCACCCCATCAGTTCCTCTTTTTTCTCCTCTTTTCTCAACACAATCATCGTTATTGGGCTTTTTGAAGAAACTTTTCCAAGTGAAGCCAACGAGGTCATGCATCAATAGAGACAATAGAATAGAGACAATAGATAACTAATATGCTCACTTACCCCCAAGTGGTCAGGGGTGTGAATTGCCATCTGTCAAAAATGACAGATGGCCTTCAGGTTTTTCTGTCACCGTTTAAAAAAAACGGTCAATGATGGAAAATATTCGGTTACCGCAACCCCTAAATTTTTACTCTGGCAGTGAGGTGGAGCTGAAAACCACGAGGTCAACCATAAATGAAGGCCCGAGTTCTCGCTGCACAGAGGCCATCTGATAAGCACACAGCTTGTTCTTACACTTCCCAAAACAGCACAGACCGCATTGTGCGGCTGCGGTGATGTGGGGAAGTGTCCGGCCGTGTTTCTGCTGCGGAAGGTCGTACTTTATTAGGCAGCGTGTTCTCAGAAAGAGAGAGGAACCAGAGAGGGCTGAGAAGATTTGCTTTGGCACAGCATGGCGCCTCAGCAGAAGCAGTCAGGCCTTTGAGACGTGTCTGTAATCAGTGTTTCACCTCTTGGTGTTAGTGGATGAGCCGGCCTCATTGCCTCGTGTGCAACACACACACACACACACACACACACACACACCATACATGATGGGTTGTTTACTTAGACCCCGCCCACCGCGACGTGGGTACTTTACCTCCTCCGTTCCACACCAGCAGGGGGCGATATCATGTTAACTGGTAAAAAGGCTTCGTCCAATCAGAGCAAAGTGGATGTTTGAGTGAAAGGATGGCGCCCTGGAGAAGGGGAGGAGCTAGTTGATGGACTCACAGTGAGCTACGGTTATTTCAGGAGGGAAACAGAAGAACTAGGGGCGCAGAATCTGACCTCGCAAGCTGAGCACTGACTCAAGACTACACTCCCCTTTCCTTATTGCCATGGAAACACCGTAACTGCCTTTAAAAGCGGAAGGTGTTTTTTGAAGGAGCGAAGACGCCGTTTAGGTGGGTGATGACGATGATGGAGCCAAACGCACAGGAAGGGAGTCGTGTTATCACTTATTCTGCTTTGCTGCTTTACTGACGTCAGAAATCCTGCTGAGACGCTTCGATGCCTTCAGACATCCAGGACTGATGAGCTGAAACATCAACAGCAAAGTCACTTCACAACAAAATATGTAAAATGATGAAACGACTTCAGAGAGAAATAGAAGATCACCTTTAAAAGATCTACATTGCCTTGCCTTGAGGGCACGTTAGGACATGTTTTTGCCTCCCAAGAAGGCATTTTACCCTGTTTCAACCAGCCAAGAGGGCGTTTCAACATGCCAAAAACCAGCTGAGAGGACATTTTAATCATGCTTTAATGATGTGTTTTTTGACGATACGTTTAGCCCTAAATGGCCAGAGGTCTTTTCCCCGTGATCTGATTGGCCCATTGTCTGGCAGAGCAGGTCACACTGCTCAAGCATAGCACAGGTTACCATGGTGATCCATCTCGGTCAGTGTGTGTTTAGTGAAGCCCGTGTGTCTGTCGGCTGCTCCCCTCACACAGTCTGGCCGGCGTGTCCCGCAGCGTCACGCTGGTGGTGGCCTACATCATGACGGTGACGGCGCTGGGCTGGAGGGAGGCGCTGGCCGCCGTCAGGGCGGCGCGGCCCTGCGCCGGCCCCAACCTGGGCTTCCAGCGCCAACTGGAGGAGTTTGAGGCGATGCAGGTTGATCAGGTAGAGAGAGCTCGGCGTGAAACACCCAAACCAAAAGCTGTTTGATCGTCACACTGTTCCCAAACCCTGCAGCTCCGAGAGTGGCTGCAGAGGAAGTACAAAGACAGCCCCTTCAACGACGAGGCCGACATACGGGACTTACTGGCCAGAGCCTCCAAAGCCAACACTGAGGAGGTGCAGAACCAGACACTGAGCCCACCTGGAGCTGTCTGACGCACTGGCTCAGCTGATCCCCTCCTGGACCTCCACCCGGACCCACCTGATCGTCTAAGAGGCTGAGGAAGTGGCGGGTTGCACAGCGGATGAATTTGGACTGAGACAATTAAAACATTTAGCATTTAGCAAAAACATCATTTTTTCCAATCACTGACTGAAGTTTCCTGTTTTTGTAATTTCTCAATGTTGTGAACTTTTTTACTGTGTAAATAAAAGCTCTCAGAGCGAGCGGCTGCTGGTTCGTCACACTGCGGCTGATAACACACACACTGTTTACGTCTGTTTCCTGGTTCTCTTCCTGTTTGTCCAATGTGCAAGAGAGGTCATGCGTGGCAGCGTCTCACTTTGAGGCTGCGTCTTTATCTGTCTCTCTGCATAAACGTCCCCAGAGGATTCATTCAAACACACACAAACGCTCTTTAGAAAACAATTAAAGTGTGGTATCTACTGTGTGGAAGCTGGAGACCGTGATGTGGACGCACCGCCACTGGGGGGCGGTAGCTCTCACGCACGCCATAGTTGAGTGTTCTGTACATTCAGGTCCTCTGACTGGTTCCTCAAACCATCAACACAGCCTGTACTGGTGCAAAGCTGGAGAGCAGCCGCGGTGAGCAGGTGGCAGCTCAGTGGAAACGCTGAAGGTCTCCACACATGATGATGTTCCATCCAGCGGCGCCTCGTCACCGCGGGAGGGATTCCCCACGGCAGCCTCGAGTGGGCGAAGGGTTTCAGAGAAGTGAGGCTGAGAGCGCTGCCAGGCTCCGCCCCCCAACAAATCAAGATGTGACAAGCTTTAAGAATAGGACGGAGAGCTTCACAACAGATTTGAGCGAGGAAAAGTCAACTCAGAGGTAAGATGCTTCTCATTTCAGCTGCTCACTTCAGCTTGTAAAAGCCACAGTTTGTGATATCAAATAAGCATCAAAATGGAACATTTCCCAAAAAGTTGTTATTATTATCCATATTATTATCAATTTGACTAAAAGTTTGACTGAAGTGGATTTGTTAGTCATATCTTACTTAACTCAACTTTCACTCATTCGACTAAAACACAAAGACATGATGAACTTTAAATTTGCAATGTACCTTCACAGGATACACGAAATCATGTGGTGTAAATGTTCTGTTTTCCTTTTCTTCATAGTTATTTAGAGTTTTCTTTGTGTGTGTGTGTGTGTGTGTGTGTGTGTGTGTGTGTGTGAGAGAGATCGGCTGTAAATATGATAATGAACACAGCACAGTTCTCCTCTGTATTTCCTTCCCTGGTGTGCGATTCCTTCGCAGCAGAGATGAACTCGGAGGAGGACGGCAGCCTGTCAGTCAGCTGTGGGAACGGCAAGCTGCGGCAGTGGCTGATCGATCAGATCGACAGTCACAGATACCCCGGCCTGGTGTGGGAAAACGAGGAGAAAACCATCTTCAGGATCCCGTGGAAACACGCCGGCAAGCAGGACTACAACCGGGAGGAGGATGCTGCGCTCTTCAAGGTGGGAGGCAGCCGGCCGCTCTCCCTCCCTCACGTCACACTGAGTTTCTGTGGTGTTTGTCAAAGCTGCTGCAGGTTGAGCTACAGCTTCCATGTGTTCCTCAGGCCTGGGCAATGTTCAAGGGGAAATACAAGGAAGGTGTGGACAAGCCGGACCCCCCCACATGGAAAACCCGGCTCCGCTGCGCTCTCAACAAAAGCAACGACTTTGACGAGCTGGTGAACAGAAGCCAGCTGGACATCTCAGAGCCCTTCAAGGTGTACAGAATCATCCCGGAGGGCGCAAAGAGAGGTACAGCTCAGCCAGGTCTGCAAAAACCCCCCAGCAACAAGTGTGAGGCTGGCTGAGGTGCACACACGCTGCACAGCGCAACGTGTGTTTATACACTATTAGGCATTTTCACACTGCAAAAAGGCTGCAGTCGATTCTGTCGAGGCAGGAAGCGCAAAGGAAGCCAAAGCATGCACCAAAAAGGCCGGAGTGCTTTTTTTAGCGGGCTTCGGTTACTAAGTGCAGAGTGCAAAACAGTCGACCTCCAGCCTTGCATAACTAATTCTTGCCATCAAACAAACAGTTTTTGTCACGGCAGAGCGGCCTGCGCTATCTGAGCCGCCACCTTATTCTGAGGGGAATACGATCGGCTGTTACACTTTGCAAATCAGTTTGTCTCAAATAGCAGAACTTCGCCTGATCACAAATATGGGAGTGAGAGGCGCCGCTTTGACTCACGCACACACACACACACACACACACACACACACACACACTCCGCTCTGCTGCTGCTGCGCCTGCAGTCTTTTATTTCTGCACTACAGCATCCACAAAAGAAGACCCTTTCTGTCCTCATATAATATATGTTACAGTCAGAGGTGTCAAGTGACAAAGTACAAATACCTTATTACCTTATTTAAGTAGAAATTTGGGGTATTATCTATACTTTACTGATTATTTTTCAGCCATCTTGCTCCTTACATTTTCACACAATTATCTGTACTTTCTCCTTACTTTTTGAAAATAGCCTGGTTCCTCCTATGTCATTCCAGCTTGTCATCGTTCAAAAAACAACACAAAAACATTTCCAGATAAATGGCGCCATCCAGATAGAGTGGATTTGATTGTTGGACGAGGAATAAGGCTGGTATCGCTACTCGATACCTTTCAGTTATTGACTGAAACAACGAAGTACCAAGTTGTAGCGAAACTGCGCCTGTCAAGCGATCCCTGCAATAGGTTGTTTTTGTGCAAAGATCTGGGATAAAAACGGACTGTTTCTTTGGTTTTACTCGCAGCCAAACAACGCAAGCGTAGTTTGAGCCCTTTCAAAATGTGTTTGTGTAAAAATCTCTTGAATGAGGAGGAGTGATGACATTTGCAAAACTGATTGCTTTCTATTTGCATGATTAATATTGAATGAAGTAACAAAAAGTATCAAATGAAGTACTCAATTGGTATCGGTATTGCTTGAAGGGTAGTGGTATAGAACTTTTTTGAACGATACCCTGCACTCATGAGAAGTATAAAAGTACATCATTCCTCAGTACTTCACATGTGGTTCTTTCATGTATTTGCATTGTAGTAAAAAGCCTTCATTGTCAATGGGCATCAATGGCTGAAACATGTTGATGTAACATTATAGTCATGATGGCCTTCAGAAGCATGTGTTTTTGGGGAGGTGGGCTCCTTAGTGCACTGTAGGAGCCTCTGGTGTTGCTCCTTAATGGCATTTTTCCA
Source organism: Mullus surmuletus (assembly GCA_903171835.1). Taxonomy (NCBI): domain Eukaryota; kingdom Metazoa; phylum Chordata; class Actinopteri; order Syngnathiformes; family Mullidae; genus Mullus; species Mullus surmuletus. Next base: position 322,851 of record CAESWR010002612.1, on the reverse strand, counting down.
GCTTATATTAATTTTATGCTGTACTCTTACAGTTTTACTTGAGTAAAAAGCTTGAGTTGATACTTCAACTTCTACAGAAGTCTTTTTAAACCCGAGTATCTGTACTTCTACCTGAGTAATGAATGAGTACTTTTGACACCTCAGCTTACAGCACTGCAGCATTTCTTCCCTAAACAGCAGAGCTGTCACTGCATTTATCGATGCACACGTCTGTTCAACACGTGTCCCAGTAATCTCACCTATGAGAGTGTTGTGATCGAGCTTGCAGAGAAGTGCTCTGATGTTCGATTGACGCCCAACGAGCATTTGCTGTGTGTTGATGGCACCGCCGACTTTAGATCACACTTCAGTTTGGTGGCTGGCGTCTGCAGCTGCTGCTGGACTCACCGAGCCGCGCCGAGCCGCGCCGTGCTGAGGCTGCCGGCCGCTGAAAGGCTGAAGATACTGAAGCTGCTTCACATCCTCAAACTACGTCTCTGCTCGACTGAGAATTGAAGTTAAAGATGTTTCATATGGTGACAAGGCTGATCCAGTGCAAATAGATAGATAGATACTTTATTCATCTCCAGGAGAAATTCACATTTTCAGCAGCTTGACAAGATCATCAAGTAAGAATATATACATAAGAGGCATGCAAAGTGCAAAACTATTATGATATAAGAGATAGAAATACAAAAAATCACATCATCATATCAAACATCCCAGTTTCTCAGAGCATGCAGACTTCACAACAGCAGAACACTTTATATTTACAAAATCTTCACGTTTGTGGAGAAAGTGGCCCAACCGACGGAGCACCGAGCGATCGGCCCGAAGCTGCAGGAGACAAACCAGAGCAGAGAGAGCGAGGACACTTCATGTCAGACTGGAGCACTTTATGCACGCAGAGATAAATGTGCAAAGTGTGTAATTATAGAGTATGTAAGTATTCAGTTGCTGCTGCGTTCAAAGCTGCCCCTTCATGATACTCATGTGCGAGAGCTGAGATCAGCCGTCCTGATTAGAGCTGCAGAGACTCGCTGGCTGCTGCTCACACACCAACCATTGATTATTAATTGTGCAGAAGTTGAGCTTTATCTGAATCAGAAAAGACTTTCTTGTCAAGTATGTGACAGGGAATTTGCCTCGGTGTTCATTGCATGAAATACAAATCAAATAGAATCAAATAGAATCACATTAGGCCTAAATGAAATTAAAAAATCAATTCAATTAGAATAAAAGAATAAAATAACATACCATAACAAAACATAAAAAAAATATACGGTAATATAAAATAAAAAATAACATCAAATGACATCAAATGAAATAAAAAAATAACATACCATAACAAAACATTCAAAAAACAAAACATCAACATCAAATGAAAGCGGGTGTGGTGGGTTTAATGGTGTTCATGGGGGGCCTGGCATTGTTCAGCAGTCACACTGCCATGCGGGTGGTCCTGCACTACACGGATTGACCCTTTAACGGGCTCGCTATGGGCTGGAGCCGCTCAGCCCGTCCTGCTGTCTGTCCTCACAGGAATGAAGATGAGCAGCGTGGAGGAGACGTCTCCCGCCGCCAACCCACTGGGCTTCATCCCCCCGTACTCCCCCCTGCACAGCCAGGTGAGTGGCTCCTCACACACACACACACGCACACACACACACACACGCACACACGCACTCAGCTGTGGAGGCTGTGTGTCTGTCCTCAGGTCCCCAGCTACCTGATGTCCCAGGAGAGGAGGGACTGGAGGGACTTCAAAGCTCCGGAGCAGCAGCCCCTCCCCCCCCCCACGCACCCCCACGGCCCGCTGGTCGACCTCCAGTATGGCCAGTGCCACTACCCCCCCCCTCCCATCGGCCGGGACTGGGCCGGCGCTCATAGCGAAAACGGTGAGGCGCCGTTACAGGAAACAGCAACGTATCTCCTGACCAGCTTTGACTTCCTGTCTGTGCCAAATGTCAACACGTCAAAAAATGTTTCGAGTTTTCAGTTTCTCGATTTGAATCAGGGTTTTATGTTTGATAGGAAGAGAGACGGATGATATGATCAGATTTCTCATCACGTTTGGAAAAGTATTGTCATTGCTGCCATTTCTGTGGCTGCTGTTGAAATAATCTGCTCATCTAATAATGAGCCAAAGGTGAATATCTCCATATTTTGGGGGTATTTTGATGATGACGATCAATAACTTTTACAAATGTGACATTTAATTGGCTGAGTTGTGACTCATTCATTCTGTCTGTGGACACAATGATTATAAGAGTGTCTTAAAAAAACATTCTCAATCGTCCCTTAGGACGAAAAACGCCCCCTCCCTAAAAACGGGTGTAAAATATCAGATATTAATGTTTTTTCCAACTTTAAATTTGTCAGTCTTGTTAATCAGCTAAAAGTTGTTGGTTTTTTTTAGCCTTTTTGACCCTCTAAATGGTCATAAAACATCTGGACCAAAAACAAACGTCCCCAGGAACTCTTAAGAGAACAGTTTTAAACAGTTTTAAACATTCACAACAATTCAGAGTCCAGATAGTTGAACTAAGTGCAAAAACATTGAGAGCTCGGCTGTGAGGTGAACCGGTCGTCAAACGATCCAACATTAACGTGATGTAATCGGATTACTCACAGTCACAATGCAGATGATTGGCAAAGTCTGTGTGATGTGGTGCTGTGACTGCAGACCCTGACACCTCAGTGTCCTTCACTTCGCTCCTGACTCTGTTCTGTGCGGTTGAACTTTGACCTTCAGCACCCTGAGGACGACCTCTGCTCTGCATGTCTCTCACAGGTTTTCAGCTCTCCTTCCACACTTACTTTTCTGAGGCTCAACCTCCGGTCTACACCATGAACCACAACACGGCCGTGACAGGTATGCGAGCGGCTCGGCACCGTTCGTTTGTCCTCACGAGGGTTGCAAAAGTCTGGGGATCTTCAAAGTTGGAAACTTCACATGGGAATTTTGGGGCAATTTTGGGGAATAGAGAGAAACTGCATGTAGCAAATATGTCTGATACAACATTCATACATTTCATTCATTCATTCATACAAGTGTAGAACTTTGATGGTTTCTTTCCCAGAACAACAAAAACCATGAATGGTGAAAAATCAAAGAAGGTTCAGGTATTTACAATAGTCCAGACATATTCCTGATGTTCCCTCAGCTCCCCAAAAAAAGACCCATTCAAACATGTCCAGATGTTTGGTGGAGCTTCTCTTCAGGCCGTGCTTTCTACTCAGCAAGGACCTGCACCTCAGCATAAAAACCCTGAACATTTCCTATATTCCCACACTAAAGTTTTGAGGAAACTTTCCTGAAATGTACCAAATATTCCCCAGCCCTTTGCAGCCCTGGTTGAGTCTCCACGAATGTGAATATTTACGTTCAAACCGGAGTTCCTGGTTTGTGTAAAGCGGAAGCCAGTGAGCTCTCCTCTCTCCCTGCAGACTTCGGCCTGCACGTGTCCCTCTTCTACCGCGAGTCCCTGGTCAGGGAGGTGACCACCAGCGGGCCGGAGGGCTGCCGCATCACTTCCTGCTGCTCCTCCTCTCCGTCCTCCTCCTCCCCGCTGCCGGACGACAAGTACCAGTGCGGGGCGGAGGTGGTGCTCTTCCCGCTGCCGTTCCCCGAGACTCAGCGGCAGGGCGCCGACCTGCTCCCCAAGGTGTTGGAGAGGGGGGTGCTGCTGTGGATGGCGCCCGACGGCCTGTACGCCAAACGCCTCTGCCAGGGGCGGATTTACTGGGAGGGGCCACTGGCGCCGTACGTGGACAAACCCAACAAACTGGAGAAGGACCAGCTGTGCAAACTCTTTGACACGCAGCAGTTTCTTGTTGGTGAGTAACAAAGATATCGTCAGGCGTGTGCTGTCACAAAGAACAAAGCACAAGAACAAAAAGTGACAAAAATAACATGTTGAATGATCACGTTGACACTTTTCATTGGTGACTGATGTTACTGTTCTGGGTCCCTCCTTTTAGTTTTAACAGTAACGATGTGTCATTTTCTGAATTTTGTGCTGTGGATTCTAAATCAAATCATAAACTTTATTTGTGTGGCACTTTTCATATGTTATGCAGCTCAAAGTGTCTCACAGAGGCTAAAAACAATAGAAAAATAATTAAATGAATAGAGAAATAATTACATTGATAAAATAAATCATTTAAAAACCTGATCAAAAGGAATGATAGAAATGACAAGAAATGAGTCAAAAGCCTCATTCATTTTTCTGCAGTGACAGATTTTTTTATAGCAAACTCTCTTATTAGTTCCTGGGGACAAAAAGTGTCTCCTTCCAAAAGACTGCTGTAAAAATATCATATTTCAATGTTTTTTTTTAATGAGTCAGTCTGGTTAATGAGCTTGAGCCTGAATATATATATGTGTGTATATATATATATATGTGTATATATATATATATATACACATATATCAAATGTTAATTATTCGGGGGGGATTTCAACGCTCTGAATGCCAGTTTGTTTACATAACTGCACAGTATTTGAAAAAAGTAGAACAACTAAATAACTGCCATAAAACACAATTCAAGTAGGATTTAGTGAGTATTATTGTTAGAGCCTCCGATGGGTCAATGATTAGCAGCTACATTGAATTTGAGGCATTCTTATTTGTGAGAGATTTTTTATAGCAAACTCTCCCCACCCACCCGCTGTGGTCGACCACAGTGTGACAGCATGGCGTTTTCTGTGCCATTTCACGCCGACATTTCCTCCAGTCGCACCAGAAGTTTCCAGCAAACTGAGGGTGAAGTCACATCAGATCAGACAGCCCGGGTTTTTATACCTGTTTACCATCTGCTCACTGTGACCTATGATCTGTTGGGGAGCATGTGTCTCATAATGACTGTGTGTGTGTGTGTGTGTGTGTGTGTGTGTGTGTGTGTGTTCCCCTTATCTCCCTGCATTCAGAACTTCAAGATTTTGCCCACAGTGGACGACACCTACCGAGACACCAGGTGGTTCTTTGTTTTGGAGATGAGTACCCCGACCCGCAGCGGCCCAGAAAGATGATCACAGCACAGGTGCTCACACACTCCCTCGCCCCCGTGTGTGTGTGTGTGTGTGTGTGTGTGTGTGTGTGTATGTGTGTGTGTGTGTGCGTGTGTAGGTGTGTGTGAGCTGACCGTCAGAATTCTGCCTGGTTGACATGACGCTTTGGTCGGTCTACAGCGTGTGTGTGTGTGTGTGTGTGTGTGTGTGCGTGCATGCGT
>CAESWR010002612.1:207980-230880 GCA_903171835.1 Mullus surmuletus | reverse complement strand
GCGGGGCCAAACACACCTGGAAACAAAGATTTTCCAGGAGCACACTAGCAACCAAAGGGTCGGGAGGGTGAGAGGTCGAACCATCGGTGTTTACCTCTGACATGATCACAAACACACCAAAGTCTGACACCTACATCCACTAAGATTGTTAGCTAGCATTGGTTAGCTCGCTTCATCACAACAAAACCTCTTTTTCAATATATTCATACCCAAAACTGCTTCTTCTTCTATTTCTGCACCTTGTTGGACACCACAACCATGGCAACTATTGACGACGGCATGTTGACTGTTTGTTTGTGGCTTGTGGCTTCTGCTGACGTAGCAACCAGCCAGCAACAACGTTTGATGACGTAGCGGTAGTAGTGTTGCCACGTTTCTTAGGGGAATGTTTTCAGCCCTTCATCGTGACACTCGGTTTGGAGCGACGAGGGGGAGTTGGCATTCGGCCTTCATCTAGATGTTGTGCTCTTGTGTTTGTGCATATCCAGTCCTCTGCAGTAAACAAGAACCGGCTCTTTGGCCTTTTGGGTTCTCGGACAAACATGTGAAGGAGGAGACTGAGGTCCTGCATTGCTGGGTGTTTGTGGATGGAGGAACATCTACTCCTGTTGGTAAGATGTTTATCTTGCAGAGCAGAGAGGAGACAGGCTGATGTGCTGATGTGCTGATGGGCTGCGGCTCATTAGCTAAGGCTAAGCTAGGTGAGCTTTAAAGATGGGTTCTCCTCACAACCATTTGGAGTCAAATATTGAATATTTTAATGCAATACTATATGATGCAACATTTTGCAGACACAATAGTCCAACAGGAGATGACACACTGCTTAAAGGCGAACAGATGTTAAAGATAATTGAGGTGTTAGCTCAACATCTGGAACATGAAGGAATGCTGGGAGATGATTGGAACAAAATTTGGATTCTACAGACCTTTAAGTTGACCACTAATGTCACACGGGGTCAAAAGGTCAAGTTGGTGGAGACACAAATGGTGGTGTGTGATGTCAAACCATTTGTTTATTTATACAGGAAAAGTTGCATATCGTTGCCTCAAAGGAAATGAATCCCACCTGGCTCCGCCCCCTCCTGCTGTCAGCCCAGCGAGGACACGGTTGACAGATTTTGTCGTCGTCATTGTCCTGCATGGCCGATTCCCTCAGAATCTCCCAAAGCTGCGACAGTCGCACACAAACCTTCCTGGAAAACTGCATCTAACAAAGGAAAAGCGTCTCAGATTGTTTCTGCATGGAGCACCTCAGTGATAAAGTGAACATGCTTACATCGTTAAACGACGAGGGCTCCTCGCCAAGCAGCGAGTAAGAATTCCTCCGGCCCTGCAGACGCTCTGCAGACGCCAGCTGCTGGAAATGACTGAGCCATGGGGAGCGCAGGGGAGGACCAATACTATTTTAGGGTTTGCCTGAAAAATATTTGATAAGTAATGGCAGGAACGAGTGCGTGTAGGTCAGCCTGAGTCACTAACAAGGCCTCGCTTTGAGGGGGCTGGAAAATGTGTGGCGCGCACGCAGACGTGTGCGTTAGTGTGTTTGTGTCGCTCATTGTGTAAAAGGGGGCAAATGGAAAGAACATGCATTCTTCTCTCATTCTTCTTCTCTCTTAGGCTCCGGCTGTCTCCTCCTTCCATTGCTCTTTCCCTCATCTCTCCATCTCTCTGGGGAAGGAAGGTCTCAGAGTTTCTCAGGAATGTTGACTTCTCGGTGCCTCGCTCCCCTGGGGGACGTTGGTAGGGGTCTTGACCCTTCTCCTGTATCCCTGGAGCCTTTCAGCTAACTAAGTTAGCATGAGATAACTCTGCTGCCCCCCCCCCCACCCCCTTTCCTTCTTTCCCCTTTTGTTTCCTCCATGCCGGCCTAATACGAGACAGGAACGTCATTGGAGGCAGCGGAACATCCATCACACGGCTGTCTAATCTTGGCCTGTGGGGGGACTCGTCTCTCAGCCCGCGTCGTCCTCGCTCCGAGCGCAGACGCTGATGGGAGCTCGGCTGGTCTGGCAGCGGGCGGCGAGTGGCGAGCCGGCGAGCGGCGAGCGGCGGTGCCATCCACACATCTGCTGGCGTGCACCACAATGACATCTCCAGTTTCCCTTTAACACTTTCACATTTTCAAGCAATTATCTGCAATCAGCTTTATTTACAACACGCATGAAATCGAAGAAATGTAATTATACAGTCTGTGACCATGCATGCACACACACGCACACACACACAACCCCCCCCCCCCCACCGCTGCTGCCTGGCAATGAGGCACTGAGTGAATTTGGATAGCTTGCATAACATCATGATGGTCATAATGAAACGGATGTCTGTGTATTCTTGACTTTTTTAATCATATTCATCACCATGTTTGAGAATTGGCGAGCACAGTAAAAGCCTCCTCCCCCTTAATTCTCAATCAAGCGCTCAAAGTTTTACTGCTGCAATCATCGCACCAACACGTGATGCAAGTGAACATTGGATTCAGGACAAATAAGGTCATCCAGTGACCTCATCATTTAAAGGGAGATTTTCCTCCCCTCTTTCGCTGAGAAAAAAAGAAATGTGAAATAACTATAAATACTATGTAATAACTATAACTATATAACTATTGTCTACAAAAGGAGCCCAGAGCTGTTGTTTTTATGTTCTGAAGAGTTAAAAGGTACTCGACCTGCAGCAGATTATCATGTGAGTCAACTGTGCTGTAGGTTCAGACACTGGCTACGTTTCCACTCAGTCCATGTTGGGGTTAAGGTCCATATTCCGGTTAGTGAAACATTGTGAATAAGGCGTTTCAGTGGTGATCAAACAGGGTTGTTCCTGTCTCCATGGTGACTGTAATCAATGGTGATATGGCGATCAAAGCAGCCACGCACGGAGAAGGTCTGCTACAAACCCTGCTTGGTGTAACTTTGCGCTCCCCTTTTTGTGGATCTGTCTATCCCGCTACTTTCTAGCAACAACACTAGTTCATCTTCCTTTTGATGTGGAGATCCTGATAGGAGGAGACATCATCACACATTCACCTCAGAGAAGGAGGAACCCGGGGGAAGAGGAGGGATTTTAAAAAACGGAATATGAGCATATTCCGCTATGGGTTATTAGTGTTTACACAACCGGGTTATTGCTAATATTCTGCTTAGGAAAGGCTGATTGACTGCATGGAAACGTAGCTAGCGACAGTGTCTGTGAACAAGCTTTTCCAAGGCTGTGAGTTCCACCTTTCAGAGTCGTCGCTGCTGCAGCTCGTGGTGAATAAAAGACGTTTTCCTTTGAATAAGTTTGATATGACAGAGTCTCACTGAGCCTCTGCTGAGCTCTACACAGGGTTTCCTCTCTCACGTCTCTCTTGGTTTTCCTGCACATCTGCAGAAGTTCCTCTCACTCAGATTTTTCAGCTGTTCTCTTTTCGGAGAGCTGAGAAACACCACGGCCGTCTGCTGTAGCCACAACGCATCCATGCGAGGCCAAGAAGACGATGAACCATGGTGGAACGTTGTCAAAGGTGAATCCCCTCTGAAGGGGTTAAACTGGGAACAGACTCCAGGCGGTGGAGTTACCCGTTTGACCCGTCCCTGCGACCTCCGAGCTATTTCTTGCGCTCAGAATTTATCAGGACCATGAGTCAGAAGCGATTGGGATCTGCCTCCTGTTTGTTGTGTATTTTCTCAAGCCGTTCTTATTTCCCTATGAAGGTCACTCACCCCTCCGCTCTCTCCCACACACTGCTGAGCCGAGCCCGGCCGGCCCAGCGCTGCCTGGCTCTGTCGCTGGTCCACCTCCTGCTCCGCTCAGCCCTCTCATCGCCCGGGGTGCATGTTTGAACTTAGGGACACACTTCGTCCCTCAGTGGGAGAACTTGGAACCGGGAGGAAATGGGCTTTTTTTTCCCTCTTCTCTCCCCCCGAGCTTGAGACGGACAATAGTGGAGCAAACATGAGGATCGGTTTAGAAAGAGGAAACATGGAGATTACAGGGGCTGAAGAAGAAACCGACAAATGCTGTTTGGAAAAACGTGTCACTTGTGAGACGATGTGTTTCATGCCGACTCTCAACCAGCTGGAGGGCAGGGCTGCTTCATCAGGAGGTCAAAGTTCAGAGCTTCAAATGAGGGAAAGGTCTGTGAACCTAAAATCTGGCTTTGCTTATTTTTGTGCCATCCTTTCTCAGTTTAAAACCACAAACCACAAAGAAACATATATATATTATTTATGATTTCAATTCCGGGACTCAGAAACAAAAGGAAATGGGCTCCTCCGTGCGTTACTTTAAATGCCCCCCCCCCCCCCACACCACCACCACCACTACCACCACCACCTCGCTTCAGCCATTTATTGCTGGTCTCCTAAATGAACCAGCTGCCTGCAGACGGATATTACTCATAACTGCAGACATTGCCAAGTCCTGGTCCGAGGGGCCATTAAGGTGTTTAAAGTCCGCCATTCATATTTGTGCTGGATCAACTTTCTCCATTTTAAGCAGCCCCCCACGCCTCTCTTTTTTTTTTCTCAATGAAATATAGTGGTGGTGACTGTCTGAGAGTGTGTTTTACTGTGCGTTACCATCCTGCATTACTGGCCATCGTTCAACACCTTACACATCACACGGCCAAATTACACCTTTGCGTTCCTGCCCCTCGGTTTCATCAAGCTGAACTGGAAATTTACACAAAAAGGGACTTTGGGAACTCTGGGGAACCTCTGAGATCCAGACAACTTCATGACCAAGTCAACAGGAAGGTGATGGATAAGAGGTTCATGATTGGTTTGAAACAAAACCAAATAAGAACTGGCCAACAAATGATTGGGGACAAGATAAAGACCACTAACAATCATAATTCCTGCCAACTATTTATTTATTCCACCACATCCGGAATGGCTGCGCTCCGCTGCGGAACGGCAGCCTGATCAAATACACAAGCATTATAATCAATGTACCTGATTCCAGGAAGTACGTTGAACTGTACTTCAGGTGATAATGTGAGGGGTCAGGCTTTCACGCCCTGTCCACATGGTCAGCTGGTGGGTTTCTGTGGGAGGGAGCGATGGTTTGTGGTGGGTGTTCATATACACCACCTATCTCATTCAATGTCTCGCGGTGAAACGACGCGCGAGATCTTGTGAGAGCTCGTCTAGTCTCGGTAGATCTTGCGAGAAATATCGGCAATATCGCAAGCGGCTATCCTCTGCCTGCGGCAGCGGATCGGATCCGGTAGCCGCCGTATGCTTGCGATTTTGATCCGCCTGCCGTTCCGGAGCGGAGCTGAGCCGTTCCGGATGCGGTGGAATCCCAGCGTTAGACATTGTTCTATGATGGTATCTTGGTGGTGTTCATCTCAGCACCTGTAACAGGAAGAGGGAGGAGCCTCAAACTGAGTGTTCCCGTCAACTACCCGCCGTCACCATGAGCGACTCGCCTCACGCTCGCACACTGGCAGCTTCTTCATTTTTCAGACACGAAGGTCGACTGAGGTCTTTGTGTTTGGGCTTTGCAGGTTCCCATCATGAGTGTGAGGGGTCCAAAGTATTCACATTCACATTCTATCTAGAATACTAGATACTAGGGTTTAAAAAGACCTCTGTAGAAGTTGAAGTATCAACTCAAGCCCTTAACTCAAGTAGAAGTGTAAAAGTACTGGTTTAAAACTACTTAAAGCATCTAAGTAAAAGCAATGTAAGGGGGAAAAATGCCATTGAGGAGTAAAGCTGAGGCGGCGCCACCCAGAGGCTCATATAGAGCACTAAGGAGCCCACCTCCCCAAAAACACATGCTTCTAAAGGCCATCATGACTATAATGTTAAATCAACATGTTTCAGCCATTGATGCCCATTGACAATGAATGCTTTTTACTACAATGCAAATACATGAAAGAACCACATGTGAAATACTGAGCATGAACATGTGTTTGATGGAGCAGAAGATATGAGTATTGTAACTAGGGATGCATAGATACCGTTACTGGTATCAGGTATCGGGCCGATACTGGTCTAATATACTCGTACTCTTACTCGTTAAAGTTTGCCGATACCAAGAACCAATACCAAGTTCAAAGACCACACCATTGCAACGTTTCCTCCGTTCAGTCCTTTTTCGGTAAATCAGCCTCAAAAGGTGTCCTCGGAGGAGGATAGATACACAACATTTCTACTTAGGTAGAAATTTGACACCTCTGAGTGTGGTGGTCTGTCAGCAGGAACCCTGTAGACCAAGAACATATCACAGGTGAGTGTCACAGGTACACCAGTTCACCATCAAAGGCACCCTGCCCTTTGTGAGTTTATGGCTTCTACGACTGGAGCAGAATCCGCTTCTATCCCACAAACGCTCCCTCACAACGTTGCCACGGTTTCACCTTCGGTTTGCAGTTTGAAGCGGCTCAGCTGCTCCTGCGCACGTTCAATGAGGGACCGAGTGAAACTGGCTTTTCTGTGTGCTGCAGAAAAAAGCTCCCTCGGGGGTGCTTCACCCTGGAAGCCTCTGACTACGAGGGGCCGGGGACTCGTCCACACGGTTTGAGTTACACCGGGCCTCCGTGACCTACGAGTCTCGGGGGCTAAACACAAAAGTGACAATGTGGATAATTGCCTGCTAAAGATAATGGAGCGCTGATGGAGATCAATGACTGGTCCATAAATAGAGGTGGTGTAAACCAGCGCCGGTGAATCAAACACTGAAGCTGCCACAGTAAACAGAGATGCACGGTCAGGCCGGTGTGTGCAGAGGCAGCTTGTTTAAACACACGTCAATCACAGCACCCACACATACACACACTCTCACACACACACACACACAGTACTCAAGCTGAAATAAAAAAGATTAAAATCATTCTATAATGGCCCTCCCCCCTTTCCATCCTTTATGTTATTTTATCAATGAATGTGGTATTACTGCTATTTCAACATGAATTTAACGCATATTGAGTAAACTTTACAGATTGTGCTTTACAGATAGTATTAACTTTCAGTTACAAGTATCTGACATCTGTTTTAGGAGTATAATCATTATCTTCATGCTTTAACCATAATCAAAAGGGTACAGAGATGATCTCCCACCTTCTGCGATGTTATCAGCACAAATGATCTCCCCATGTGATCAAACTGAAGCCGTCGCTATGACCACGTCCCTCGAGGTAGGAAACTTTTCATCTTCAATGGTGAGTCTGTTGATGACCCTAGTTTGAGCACGCTAACATTCATCCCCTAGGAGGAGTTTGCTCGTTTACAACGCAAAACTGACAGTTCAGCTCAAAATGGCCGACTTTCTGTCGGGCGTGGCATTTCGGTCTAAGAGGCTTTTTTGTGCATCTTGGGACCGTCTACAAGTCCTATGAGTTACGTACTTGTGCGTCAAACACAGTACAATATTTGCTGGATTGTTTTAATTTTCAAGTGTGCGCTACAGAGCCATTTTGACTTGTATTTCAATGCTCATGATAAAATTGTATACAGAACAGCTCTCTTGATAGGTTCCACCAATTTCATGAGTTGCCAGTCATGCTAACGAGTTTTAGCTCATGCTAAACAGCGAGAGCCATGACCTTCTTTTTTGACGTCAAACTAACTGGTGCCGTTATACTGGAGCCCAAATATTACAATATTTATATGGGAGCATTAGCAAGGAGTGAAGACCACCCCGAACAAATTTTATTAATCTATATATTTAATCTGTTTTTACAACCTGAGTACTGCCAATAACCCATTTGAATAAGCGGAATATGCTCATATTCTGGTTTATAAAAACCCTCATCTTCCCCCTGCATTGCAACTAGATCCCTAAAGCTGCATTCAACCTGGGCGACCACTTTACATGAAAGTCCATGTACAGTCGCGTTTAGGCGCCACCTACCACTACGTCACACCACGCCACGGCCAATTTTTCAAAGTTGTCAAATGTGAACATTTCAGGTGATGTGTGTGGCTGTGCTGCAACAGCTTCACTGGACGCAGTGTTATCCTCAGAGATCATTGGCTACGTTTCCATGCAGTCAATAAGCCTTTTTATAAGCAGAATATTGGGAATAACCCGGTTGCGTGCAGCCATGAAAAGCAAGACAACAAAAGTCAACGTTAGCTGCATCAAACAGTGTCTCTGTCGCTAAGCTATCATTAGCATTCTAACCTAATTTGGGTAATATGAACTGATTCAATGGCTACGTTTCCATGCAGTCAATCAGGCTTTTCTCAGTGGAATATTAGCAATAACCTAATTTGTCGCCGGCCGTGTAAACACCAATGATTCATTTGATAAAAGGAATATGCTCATATTCTGGTTTTTAAAACCCCTCCTCTCCCCCCTGGTTCCTCCTTCTCTGAGGTGAACATGTGATGATGTCTCCTCCTATCAGGATCTACGATACGATACCGATATTGCAGCCTTGAATCTCGGCCGATACCAATATCAATCCGATATCAGCACGCCACGAATCATACATACTTTTTTGACTTATTTTGTAGTATGGAATGTTAGAAAAGGCTTGATCAAGTGGTGTTACTCAAACAGAGAACAATAGTCAGCAACAGTAGCTATGAGAAAAACTGACCCATTGATTATTAACAAAATTGAATGGAAAAATAAATAAAAAATAATTAAGGATAACATAGCATAGCTCCAGGTGCTCAATTAAGCATTAAACATTAAGCGTTTAACACCGACGTTCCTCACCACCGACAGACGCTGCTCGTCCAGCACTTTAAACTGGGCTCTTCGATGAGGTTTTTCCTCCCGTGGGAGTTTGTCACGCTTTGCAAATGTTTGGGCCAGCGTTGGTTGTTTGAGGGAGGGAGAGCTTACATTTACTCGCCTCGCTGATCTTTTGAAAATCCTCATGCTGTTGTTTGTGGTGGTTTTTCAAATGTGCGATGAGGTTGGTCGTTTTAAGCTTTCACGGGAAACTTGTGCATGACAAAGTTTGCGCTCAGCTGCAACGTCCGACTTTAGGGAAAAGTGCTGCCACACGGCCGCCATCACTTCTCCTCGTAACACACACGCTGTTGTTGTGATCACGTGAGCTCCACGTGCCGGAGCCGCGCGCTCTTCTTCTTTGGCGGGCGGTTACCGTCACCTACTGTGTCGGAGTGTGAACTGCTTTTATTGGAGCGTTTATATCGGAGATTTTAGATGCATATAATCCGAAATTCTTTTTTTGGCTGATATCGGACCGATATCTGATATCAATATCCGATCAGGACAGCCCTCGACACAAACATCCTGGCATTTGGAGACGCTAGAAAGTAGCAGGATAGACGATCCACAAAAAGGGGAGCGGAAAGACCTTCTCCGTGCGTGGCTGCTTTTGATCACCATATCACCATTGATTACAATCACCATGGAGACAGGAACAACGCTGTTTGATCACCATGGAAACGCCTCATTCACAATGTTTCACTAACATCAACATGGACCTGAACCCTGATATGGACTGAGTGGAAAGTGTTACTGCATGTGCAACCCAAACGTTCTCCCAAACAGCCATGAGCCTTTTTACCTTCCCATCACTCACTGGTCACCAGCGGAAGAAGAAGAAGAAGAAGAAGAAGAAGAAGAAGAAGAAGAAGAAGAAGACTACTTTTATCCCTGCATGGAGAGTGCGTTGTAGCAGCTACATGACGGACTGGATGTGATTTCCCTTTGGTACGTCGTCACGTTGATGAAGCGTCAGACAACAGCAGCAACAACTGCCCAAACTGCTTCTCTTTTTTTAAATCCCATGTTAAAACCGATCTTTCCTCTTTGGCTTTGGACACCATGTGAGATATTGCATGTACTATCATTCTTTTACTCTATTGTTCAGTATTTTATTTGTTTTATTTCTATCGCTTTAATTGCACAGCTGTTTTATGTCTTTTAATCTGTTCTTGCATTTTATTCTTTTATTTTGTTTTCCTTCATTCTTCTGTTCACTTTGGTCCACTGTGGTTGTTTTAAAGTGCTTTACAAATAAAGTTGGATTGGATTATTGTTTTTTCAAAAACGTTATGGATTCTTTGAGGAACAGCTATTAAACATTGTGAATTGCTCTCTTCAGACGGGTGTCTTGCCCACCTCCTCAAAAATGGTGCTGGTGAAGCCCCCTTTGAAGAAGAGCAATTTAGATTCTAACATTTTGAACAATTATCAACCTGTATCAAACAGCATTTTAAAGAAGTGCCAATCTGGCTTTAGGAGGAACCACAGCACTGAGACAGCCCTCTTAAAGATTTTGAATGACATCAGCTGCAATTTAGAGAACCACAAACTCACAGTCTTGGTCCTTCTGGATCTAACCGCTGCCTTCGATACAGTAGACCATCATATTTAGTTAAACAGACTGAGGAACCTGCTCGGCCTCTCCCGAACTGTTTGTCTCAATTTTTTACACACAACAACTGGTACTTGAGACACAATGAGCACATGTTACTGATGCACCAACTCCCTGAACCAATTCTGCTAAACTACAAACACAATTCCTGCTTTACACTAAAATTGCAGTTCTAAAACATTTTTTCAAAACACAACTCACAATTCTCTGCATTTGGCACAATTTCCATAAAGAAAATCTTTGGTTTTCACAAGGAACACACTGTCATTCAAACTTCTAAAGTTAATTGCCCTATGATGCACACTGGCTCATCACATTGGCAAACAGCTGTCACACCGTCTTACAATTACCAATTAGAGCTTTTACATATTAGTGAGCTCTTCTGTTTTGGAGCAATGGATGCCAACATTGGAAACAGAGGCAGAGAGGAGGCAGCATTGTTTTGCATAGACCACTCAATGTGCAACTTTGTGTTGGCTGGGAAGTATACCGTGCACAAAAAATTAAATATATTTATTAGCGTGTATTTGTGTTTTCTGACTATAAAACAATATCCTCAATTTTTTGAAACACACTTTTGTATGTACTCTCTGTAAGTGAACAAAAATAGGCCTGAATCATTATGATGAATGAAGAAGAAATGATTTCCATTCATCATAGTGTTTTACATTAAGCACATCAGAGTTCAACTGCTTCTCATAAATGTCTCTTCATATGAGGGTTTGTGTGTGTCATTTGAAAACAAAATAACATTTTGAGAAGACGTAACATTGTTTTGAATGTGAAGTTTAATTTTGCAGGAGAATTGAGGGGTTTTGCCTATTGTGTGTGTTTTTTGATTTGTGTTGAGTTCGGAGAGTATGAGGATTGCTTTCAGAAAATGTGTGAAAACAATTGAGAAAAACTGTAACTGTTTAGTCTCTCATCTCACAGATCCACAGTTCTATCTCACTATGTATACTTGTTCCTCACAAAACCACGAGATTATGAGCGGGGTTCCCCGGGGCAGGAGGGGGGGCATCAGCTCCGCTGATTTTTGATTTTTTCTGATTTTTGACTCCGAGCTCAGTTTTATTCCACAAATCAAAAACAAAGCAAAGGTAGGTTTTTACCACCTTAAGAATATAGCCAGAGTCGGCCTGTTTCTCAGCATGGAAGTGCTGACGCATGCTTTTATATCCTGTCTTTAAGATGATTGTAACTCCCTGCTCTCTGCTCTCCTCAAAAAGAGCCTTGCAGTGGCTCCATGTTTGTTCAGGATTCATTTTAGAATTCTTTTACTAGTTTTTAGATGTCTTAACAGTCTTGTTTGTCTGACCTACTTTTATTGTATCAACCCTCATGGGCGCTGAGGTCCTCCGGCACAGGCCTTTTAACCAGACCGAAAGTTAGATCTAAACAAACAGGGAGGCAGCTTTCATTCTTATGGCCCCCGATAATTGAGCAGCCTGCAGGAAAACCTCTGGAAAACCTCAGGGCTGCAGAAACTGTTGATGTTTTCAAGAAGAGGCTCAAGACTCACCTTTTTAATCAGGTTTTTTACAGATTTTACAGATTTCTTAATTCTTTTGAATCAAGTTTTGACTGATTTCTTTGATTGTATTATTTCTTTTGATCCAGTTCTTAAACGATTTCTTTTATCAGTTTATTTATATATTCATTTACTTACTTTCTGCTCTTAAAGGCCGTCCACACCAAGAACTATAAAGATAACTAGTTTATAACTCAAGTGGGTGGCAGAGTCCACACCACAACTATAACGCCATGATAGTGGAGGACGATATTGTTTAGATCACTTTCAGAGCGATTTGATGAACAATAGAAATACTGACAATCAAGATCCATCTGAAATGACACGTCGAGACGTTCAACGTGTCACCGCGTCACTCACAGACAGTGACGGACTGAACACTGGGCAATGTGGGCAAATGCCACAACAGCCGCGCCGCTCGCCCGGTTGGCCGGCACGGTCTCTCCCTTTGGAATCCCAAGTTGAGATTTTTTCGTTGACGGAGATCGTGGGAGGTGCACGCAGGACATGCTGTGAACTGCAGAGTGTATAAAAGGTGCCATAAAAATAAAGATGATTTGGTTTGATTTGATTCCTTCTTCACCTGTTTTACTTCACTGTAAGGCAGGTGGAGCCTTAGCAATTACATAACACCAACGTCGTCCCGTAAATGAGCACCTTCACTGATGCTACTGGAGGTGATCGGAGGAGAAGCTCAGAACGTGTCGATTCCAGGATGGTTTGACTTTCCTACTGCGGGCAGAAGATGATTGTTGGGACTTTTTTTGACAGAAAAATCCTCAACTCAAAAAAAGAAAAGAAGTCCACCAAGCTTGATGCTTCAGGTCGGCCCTGCTTGTTTTCATCTCCGCCTGCTTCCTGGTTCCTCAGTCAGCTGCTTCTTGATTGGCTACATTCCGTTCCACGTCACAATTCACAGAGTCATGACTCGGGAGTCGTCGGCTTTCCCCGCACACGAAGAGTTTTGGTCGTGAATACCGAACAAGCTGAATATTTACGCTTGTCGGCCCCGACCCTTTTCAGAGCCGATTATCCAGACAAATTCACTCTTAACAGACCTCAGAGCACAGGATCATTTTACAGGATCATCTTAGAATAGAGAAGATAATCTGGCATTTTCGGCCCTTGGTCGGGAAGGGGAAAAGTTGGGACAAAAACAGCCGCATTATCTTTATGTGTGGACCCGCATTAACGAAGTGGGCCAAGGATCTCACAGCGGGCGGCCCGGCCAAACAACATCACCGCTGCCTTTTTCTCCATCATCTACCTGCTCAACCGTGAACACCATCAGGCCGGCTCTTCTGGGTGAGAAACTGACAATGATGCAGGTGGAGCCCCCCCCCCTCTCTCGTGTCCTGGATTGTGGATTACCTGATTGGCAGACCACAATATGTGCGCCTGCAGCACTGTAGGTCAGACAGGGGAGCGTCCTCTCCCCCTTCCTCTTCACCCTCTACAACACGGACTTCAGCTACTGCACAGAGACCTGCCATCTTCAGAGGTTTTCTGATGACTCTGCAGTAGTTGGATGTATCAGCAACGGTGAGGAGACCGAGTACAGGGGTGTGGTGGACAACTTTGTCACATGGTGTGAGCAGAACCATCTGCAGCTCAACGTGGCAAAGACGAAGGAACTGGTGGTTGACCTGAGGAGGGCCAGAGCTCCAGTGACCCCTGTTTCTATCGGTGGGGTCAACGTGGATTCGGTGGAGGAGTACAAGTACTTGGACAGTACTTGGACAATAAACTGGACTGGACTAAAAACACAGACGCCCTCTACAGGAAGGGCCAAAGCTGTCTCTATTTTCTGAGGTGTCTGAGGTCCTTGAACGTCTGCCGGACGATGCTGCGGATGTTTTATGAGTCTGTGGTGGCCAGAGCCGTCCTCTACGCTGCTGTGATGCTGTGAGCTGAGGCAGCAGACTGAGGGTGAGGGACGCCAACAGACTCATCCGCAGAGCCAGCCACATGGTTGGAGAGGAGCTGGACGCTCTGACAGTGATGTCAGAGAGAAGGATGCTCTCCAGGATGAGGTCCATACTGGACAACTCCTCACACCCTCTCCACGATGTGCTGGCCAAGCCAAGAAGCACATTCAGCAGGAGACTCCTCCCACCACACTGCACCACAGAGCGCCACAGGAAGTCATTCCTGCCTGTGGCCATCAAATTGTACAACGCTTTTGTGAAATAAAGCAGCTCACGATGGCTTATACATGTCCATGTGCAATACTGTGCAATACTGTTTGATGGGGGAGGGATGGGGCAAACTGGGGGATACTTTTGTTGTAAATTTGTAATTATTAATAGTTCACTTTTATAAATTTTGTAATGTTATCGTTTTATCGTCCTTGGCATTTTGGGGAGGGCAGCTATTTAAACAGGGGCTAGGGGGATTGCTGCTTTAAATAGGAGTCCAGGCTACGCGGCGTCCTCACGTGGCGCTCGCGGCTCTCCAGGGGAAAAACCTGACACATGTAACGAGGCAGCGGCTTAGCTTGGATTGTGGTAACAGTAGTTTGTGGAGATACTTGATAGGAAGGATGCAGATGGGGGGACGGCGACGATGCTGCCGAAGGACGCTGACGGTACGCTGAGAGCTGCCGAGATCGGTGTCCTCACGCTCCATCCAACATCACCAAGGTCACATAGGGGTGGAAAGTTTCTGGTGAATTTCATGAAAGTTTCCTGAAAATTTCCATCGAAATTTTAGCTCGGGAATATTGGAAGTGTTCAAGGGTTTGTTGCCGTGACAGAAAGAAGAGACAGCAGCCACTGAGGTTCAGGTCCTTGCTGAGTAGAAAGCAGGGCATGAAGAGAAGCTCCACCAAACATCTGGACATGTTTGAATGGGTCTTTTTTTGGGGAGCTGAGGGAACATCAGGAATATGTCTGGACTATTGTAAATACCTGAACCTTCTTTGATTTTTCACCATTCATGGTTTTTGTTGTTCTGGGAAAGAAACCATCAAAGTTCTACACCTGTAAAAACTGATGAGGTTCATTTATAAATGTTGTATCAGACATATTTGCATGTTTGTTTGCTGATGACAAATATTGATGCCTATATTCATGACACTTAGACTCAGTGAGGGAAAATTCACCCAAATTCCCTGAAAATTCATTGATAATGTCATTTATAAATAAGGCATTAGACGTGTTTGCATGCATGTCTGCTTCTAACAAACCAACATGTCTCATATTCATACATGGATATGAGCAGCTACATGCAGCTACTATACATTCCCCAAAACTCTCATCAAAATTCCTGTTAATTTCCAAAAATTCCAATGAAAACTTTCCAACTTGAATTCCTGGAAAATTTGCAACCCCAAACATGATATTTTTGAGGGAGTGGCATCATTACTGGTTCAGATGTTAGTGAGCATGAATATTGTTTTGAACTAAAAATAATTTCCCTCTCCCTGTAACATTAAGATCCTCCTCTGCCAACACCGGCTACGTTCCATGCAGTCAATAAGCCTTTTCTAAGCGGAATATTAGCAGTAACGTGGTTGCGTTCGGCCATGAAAAATATGAATTAATGTTGTGTTCATGTTCTATCAGCAAGGAATCTTGGTCTGGAGTCCAGGAACTACTTGTAAACATGGCCAAAGGCGAGAGCAACACCACGCCACGAGGAATGGTGTCAAGTACTGGTGGTGGGTCGGTACCAGCACCAAGTACTGGTGGTGGGTCGGTATCAGCACCAAGTACTGATGGTGGGTCGGTACCAGCACCAAGTACTAGTGGTGGGTCGGTATCAGCACCAAGTACTGGTGGTGGGTCGGTATCAGCACCAAGTACTGGTGGTGGGTCGGTATCAGCACCAAAGCGCTAAAGAAGCTTAGAATCCCAATTTGAGAAAATATAGTTTTGTTCGATTTCATTCACTTTTTTTATTGAATGAAATGACTTCAATTACCTCTAAAACCAACTTTTCTATTGTGTTTCATCTTTCATTGACCTATTGATTACTCTGTCTTTCCATGTATGTATTGTATTTATTTTATGCCCAGATTC
The DNA here is from genome assembly GCA_903171835.1 of Mullus surmuletus. Classification (NCBI taxonomy): domain Eukaryota; kingdom Metazoa; phylum Chordata; class Actinopteri; order Syngnathiformes; family Mullidae; genus Mullus; species Mullus surmuletus. Next base: position 215,036 of record CAESWR010002612.1, on the reverse strand, counting down.
CGCTCATCTTCCATCGGTCTCCTCTGATCTCAGTGTTTTGGTTCTCGTGTTGTCTGTGGCCTCGCAGTCGGGACTCTGCTCATGGTTTGATCATGTTTAATGCACCATTGTTTTTAAAGGCACAAATAAAATCATTAAGGTCTCCTCTTCAGGTTTCGAGCCTCGCTGAAGGAACATTACTGTAAACGTTACAGTAATTCTGCTTAAATATTTGTTGTTACAGGATCTGCTTCGATAGAGAGATAGATAGATAGATACTTTATTCATCCACAAGGGGAAATTCAATTGCTTGCTAAATCTAAAACAGAATGATATTTTAAAGTCTTAGAGCTTAGAGCTTTAACATTTCAAAAAAGGTTACTTCTCTTGATATAAAGTATTTGTTATGTTGAAATTATTGTTTGAACAGCTGAATTTGAACCAGGTTAAAGAAACCTATTCATTTGTTTTTTCAACTGTTTATTGAAATAGCTGGTTTCAATAAAACTACTTGTGACATTTTGTATTTGACTTTGAACATTTAGCTCATTGCTGAAAAAATATCAGAATATCTATTGTATATTGATATTCAGCATAAATATATGGGGATATCAGTTTTGGTGTATATGGCCCAGCTCTAACGGAGATCCTGAAAGACCAGGCGGCCTGCAGTGTGTGTGTGACACAGGGACTCATACATCCTCATCACACACTCGCTAAAAGGAGACAACTGACTTCAAACGCAGGAAATCCAAAAGAAACCGACTTGATTAGGACGAATGTGTGGCAAGAAAGGAAGCAGTGGCGGATGGAGGCGGCGTTTGGCCGGGCGCGATGCTGCCAATGGGGGGCGGCAGGCGGAGCAGGGTGGCTGCAGCCGGGCTTTGATGCAAACAAGATGAATATCTGGCATGTTTATGCTTTAATTTGGTGCCCAATTGTGGGAAGATTAGTTACAAATTGAAAAATGAAGATCAGGTGGCGAGTGTGGAGGTAATACCTCCCTCCCTCCATTCAACCTGCGCACTCAGATTACCTTCATACAAACACACACACAGGAGTGCTGCAGTGTTTCCCAGATCATCTTCAGGGCTGCCAGGTTGGCCCGGCTCGGAGAGTAATCCCGCCCCCCCCACCGGACTCTCGCCAGCTGCACGTGAGCCCATAAACTCTCCGTTAATGTATTTTTGTCACATATTTAAGAAAGCCGTGAGAGTATTTATAGAATATCTGCGGCCAGGAGGGGAGAGGGAGCACACACTGCAGCTACATTGCTGCTACCCAGCTGTCATAGCAGCGTGAAACATCTTGTTTTCATTACTTTGGGGGGACGGGGGGACGGGGGGGGGCACGGGCGGGGGGGCAGAGGAAGAGGGAGGAGCAGAGGTAGCAGTTTAATGCCTGTTTGTCTGAGTGATTCTGTGTACATGTGTATACTGTCAATGTGCAGTGCATGTAATTGTTAACCCTGCAGGGAGAAGGTTGAGTGTGTGTGTGTGTGTGTAGGTGTGTGTGTGTGTGTGTGTGTGTGTGTGTATGCGTGTGTGTGTGTGCGTGTGTGTGCAGAGACATGCGGGAGGAGCAGCTGATGACAACCAGATGATTCCAGAATCAGGCTTTTACGCCGAGCTATCAAAGAGATGTGGTCAGCTTACATGACACGACTGAGCTCCCATTTTGTGTGCTGGCAGGGCTGCATTCTAGCGCTAAGTGGTCACTAAGTGTACACACACAAATACGCACACACACACACACACACACACACAAAAGTACATGCACACACACACTGACCTGGTTACGTTCCTGCCCCGGCCACAAACCTGCTGACGCGTCTGTGGGTGTTTCTCTCCCGGGCGTCTGCAGATTCTTTGCTAATTTCACCTCCCGGATTCTCCTCGTTTGTTGGGGCAGACGAACGTCTCGCTCTGACCGGCGGCCGGTCGCTGAGAGGCTCCTCCTCCTGGCCGGACGGCCGGACGTGAGCGGCCGGGAGAAATTGGCGTTGATTGCGTCGCTGTCACAGCATGAACACTGCAGGGGTGAGCAGATGTTTGGGCGCCGCCTGAACAACGACGGGATTCTTCTCTTTTTTATTTGTTTGTTTATTCACTGAAAACACAGAACAGCACAACATGTGTCGCGAAAAGAAAAAAAACCTGGAGGACTGTAACTGGAAATCTCTGAGTGAATCATAAAACAGCATGAAAGACAGACAGCTTTGTGAGGAAGAATATAAACACGACAAAAAAGTTTGTTTTGAGAAAAAAATAAAGAAATGAATAAAGTTTTGTTTGTTTTTTAAATATGTCAAATACAAATTACAGAATACAGTAACAATGCAGTAACACAGGGATTAATAAATAGAGACTAATAGAAAGCAACAAATTAAAGAGGACTGAAGAAAAATAGTGTACTCCACACACACTCACACACACACACACACACATACTCACACTCACACACAGACAGTTTGGAAAGAATCCTTAATGTCCAATCAATAAAAGTGTTATTGATTTGTAACGAATCCCCTGTATTTTCTATTCATTTTTATGTTTTGTGTTTCATTATATTTATTTAATAATTCAATAAATTCAATTTTTTCCAATTTATTGTGCCTCTCTCTGATTGAACGTGTATTTATGTTCATTGTATGTGTACGACGCTGGATTTATTGAGGAAGTTGCTGTAATTGTTGTTAAAAAAATTGGCTTGAAGCAGCAGGATTCAAAATGGCTGACTTCTTGTTGGGTTCTGGCCGCCGTCCTGACTCTCTTTTGTAGAAATCGTGGTAGATATTCTGGACTTCATACATGCGTGTGAAAGCTGTTCCTGGTGCGGCTCAGTGGACTGAATACACACACACACACACACCTCGCTTGGAGATAAATCCAGCTTCCCCTCAGCTGGGACGCCACAAACAGGCTGACGCAGGTTCCTGCCGCTCCCAGGGGGCGTGGCCTCAGGACATCACGAGCCTGTTGGTCCCGGCCGCTATCTGCTCGAGCAGCCGCAGCGATCGGGAAGCAAAAAACACACATCTGCCTTCCTGTAAATATTTTTGTCCCGTCCTTATCGCATGCGGCCGGTCCCAGTTAGTGCCACAGAGTGGAGCGTCTGTCCACAACACGGTGCCTCGAGAAAATACCAAATCTGGGTGAGGGAAAATAGAAACAAGTCAAAGGAGCAAAAGCTTCGGAATCTTTGAGTGAAAAAAGATTTTGAGCGAGGAAAGATGAAAAGTTAAAGCCATGATGGATTCACTCATTGGCTACGTTTCCATGCAGTCAATAAACCTTTTCTAAATGGAATATTAGCAATAACACGGTTACGCCAATCACCCACCACCGGTACTTGACACTATTCCTCAGTGCGTGGTGTTGCTCTCGCCTTTGGCCATGTTTACAAGGAGTTCCTGGACTCCAAAGACCAAGATTCCTTGCTGATAGAACATGAACACAACACTAATTCATCTTCCTTCTGATGTGGAGATCCTGATAGGAGGAGACATCATCACATCTTCACCTCAGAGGAGGAGGAACCAGGGGGAGAGGAGGGGGTTTAACAATTCAAATGTGTTATTGGTGTTTACATGGCCGTGCGCAACCGGGTAATTGCCATTGTCAGCAACGCAAATGTCAGCAAACATAATGGGAAGTGAGTAACAGCGAATTGCAGCTGCGGAAAGGAGTGGTGGACTTCAAAGCCCGATGAGGAGACGTGGATGTCCAGCATCTCGGCCTCGCCGCCCTTTGAACTCAGCAGCAAACACGTGTAGTGGAAGTGTCGGAAACAGGTGCTGCGCGGCTCGGCCTGCTCGCCCTGTTTGATATCCTTTATAAGAAACAGACACTGAGTGCGGGTGTGTCCATAAACACGGCAAGCGCGGCCTGCCGAGCGCGGCCTGCCGAGCGCGGCCTGCCGAGCGCTGCGCCCGTCAGCCCCCCTTTAAGTGCAGAATGACGGGACGCTTCGTCAACAGCTGCGGCAGATGTGAGTCACATCCCACCAAATACATTTGGAGAATCTAATAAAAGAGTGTTTGTTTGCATTTCATCAGATCCAAGCGGACGGGCGGGCGGGGGGGGCGGTGGGGCGGTGGTCCCCTCTCACTGGGTCACATGCTCTCTGTGTTACGATGTGAGCAACTCACCGCTAGAACTTCAACTTTGGTGGTGTAATGTGTGTTTGTTATTCTGATCATTGAAATATTCTATGGATGAGTTTTCAGGAAACACCACAGTCACGCCTCATGGAAATGGGCTCACCTGGCGCCGGCCCACTTGAAATCCTATCATTATCATTATCATTATCATTATCATTATTATTATTATTAGTAGTAGTAGAGGTGTCCAAAGTATTCACATTCGCCACGGGCTCCTACAGAGCACTAAGGAGCCCACCTCCCCAAAAACACATGCTTCTAAAGGCCATCATGACTATAATGTTACATCAACATGTTTCAGCCATTGATGCCCATTGACAATGAAGGCTTTTTACTACAATGCAAATACATGAAAGAACCACATGTGAAGTACTGAGCATGAACATGTGTTTGATGGAGCAGAAGATATGAGGACTAGTTGCCTATCAGTATTGTAACGCTGCAAAAAGTCCAACTCTTCAATAGCCATGTAAGGAAAATGTAAGGAGTAGAAAGTACACATCATTGTGTGGAAATGTGAGGAGTAGAAGTAAAATTCCACTGGAAAATAATTACTCCAGGAATGTATAGAAACACAAATGTTTTTTCACCTTGAGTAGTAGCAGTAGTATATTATTATTTTTATTGTTATCATTATCATTAGTAGTATTAGTAATAGTAGCATATTAGTATGATCAATGGTACTATTATTATTCCTCCGCTTTGAATTCAAATAATTCAATTTTTTCTGCATTTTTTTGACACTATGCTTTTTTCTTCACACTCCTGGAGCTTTCCTCATCTTTTTTGAAGGGCTGAACAGAAGGTCTGAACATGGCTTACAGGATGTTACAGGATGGTTTCTCCGAGGAATGCCTGTGTCCGATTCACTTTGTGGCTATTTTTGTGTTTTCTGAAGGAGCCGGAGAGTTCAGAGACGGGGTTTCCTCTCTGTGGAGCCTGGACTTTCATGGACCTACAAGAAGACTTGGAGGACACGATGCCTTCAGCTGAGGCTGGACGTGCTCTCCACACACACACGCCTGGAACGTTTGCTGTGAAAGGTTTTCTAGAAGGTCGACCCACAGCTGCGCAGCAGGAGTGTGAAGATATTTCTCACATTTTCGGATCTGGATGTTCTCCTCTGCCTGCTGGACTCATCCCGCCTCGCTCCGTCCCAGGGAGATGTTCAAGGTTGAACCTGTCACTCCGGGACTCCCCTGGGAGCCGCCGTTGCCAGACCCATGTGACCTCCAGCTGGGCGACGCTGGCACAGTAAAAATAAATCACATCTGACAACGTGTTAATCTGCTCTGACAAACGTCTCACCTCCAAATTAAGATGTCGTTTTTTATCACCAGAGTGACACCTGTTTATAATGGCGGCCTGGTGGGATTCACGCTCTGTTATTGTTGCCGGGGGGGGGGGGGNNGGGGGGGGCACCAGGGTTTGTGTTTCAGCACAATTACAGCACGGCTGAAACCAGGTGATGGGCGATCGCTGCAGCGTTTCTGCTCAGATTCCTTCATGTGAACGCGAGACTGAGCTCACGTTCAATGTGCAGAAGCTTTAGCTGCACCACTTCCACCACTTCCACCAGTTCGGCCAGTTACACCAGTATCTTCGCTGGCATCTCCCAGCGTCTATGCGCAGCACGCCGCAGGATTAGGATGACATTACATGTTGTCATTACACATGCACAAGTACAGAGCAATGAAAAGTTGTTGGCATCCAATCCAGAAGTGCATAGTTGTATACAGAAAGTACATGATTATATACAGTATTTATATAAGTACAGAAAAAGGAACCATAATGATGTCATTTAACAGTCTGAGGGCAATGGTTTGAATTATAGTGCCAAATGTATGTGTCCTTAATAGATATATAGAGTTCTATCAGCCACAGTACACATTTTTACAATATACACAAAAACACATACTGTATAGATAAGTATGAATACATGGACTAATATACAAGATGTACATGTTTTATATAGATAAGTATGAAAATATAGACTAATATACATATATTTACATATTATATATTGTATACAGACTAAATGAGCAGATATACTGTACAGAAGTATATAAACACAATATATATATTTGTCAAGCACCCACTCTCTAACACACACACACATATGCACGTACACACACACACACACATGCAGAAAAGCCTTCTGGGAATACGGACTGATCAGCATTGGGCTTGGGCAGCTGAGGGCGCGGATGTGTGTCCAGATGTGTGTGTGTGTGTGTGTGGTGTGTCCCCCCCCCTTCGCCGGCTGATCACATTGATTAGCAGCGTTATGTGGCGGCCGACCCGGCGAGGCGGCGCGCTGAGAACTCACAAGTTGGCTGCTGGTTACAAAGTCCAGAGCAGCTTTGGGCCGGCGCGCTCGCCGCCGCACTGACATGTGAGCGCTCGGCGAGCAGGAGGCTGCCCATCCAGCGCCGCGTCTGCTTTGCATCAACAGCTCAGACTCAGAGAGCGCCGGGTGTTCTCAGGCCGCTCCGCCGCCAGACTTTTATCCCGCTTTTTTGCTGATATATTAAAATTGTCTTTTCAACTCCACTTCCTTCCATCGGATGAAACCGGCCCGAAAACCTCCAATCAAAGCGGCCGAGCGGCGCCACGGCAGGAGGTCCCGCTCAGCTCCGGCCCGGCTCTCAGACTTTGAAACTGACCCGCTGAAAAGATTTGAGAGGGATGTGGGAGCACAGATAGGCGCGCTGACAAGCCGCCCCGGCGCTGTCAATGACCTTACTGTTGCCGTAACAACGCGGCGTAAGTCTCACCGCTCCGGCTCTCAAACATCCAATTCCGTCCCATCCCAGGAACTCGCCTTCCTCTCATTTCCTGTCTGCAAAACAGCCGTCGCCTGTTTAAATTACGCCCCAGTGCCTCCCCGCTCCCCTGTGCATTACACCCCCCCC
>CAESWR010002612.1:148054-164526 GCA_903171835.1 Mullus surmuletus | reverse complement strand
GGGGGGGGGGGGGGGGCGCTGGCGTTCTCCCAGAGGTGGTGGGCAAGAGAGAGAGGGAGTGATGAATGTGGCAGAGCCCCCCCCTCATCAGGTGGGTCGTGTTCCCTCCCAGACATGAGCTGTCAGTCACAGCGACTCCTTGCTCCTTATCTCCCCGTGTAGTGGGACTGTAAATCCTCCTCTGCTCATTTGACTTAATCATGACGCTCATCTGGACTCAGCAAAACACAGGAAAGCCTGAACCCCCCTCTCCCGCACACACACACACGCACACACAAACACTCCCACACATACACACACACGCACACGCACACACACACACACACACACACACACCCGTCCCCCCAGGCATCACTGCTGGATGGTGAGCATATTGTGTGTTGTCGATTATCGAACACATGGATCAAGAGACAACAAACTGTCTATATTAATGTGATGTGTGTGTGTGTGTGTGTGTGTGTGTGTGTGTGTGTGTGTGTGTGTGTGTGTGTGTGTGTAGGTGTGTGTGTGTGTGTGTCTGTGAATAAAAGATGGGCTGGGTGGTTTCCGTGCCATCAGCATACTTCCTAATGATGAGGATGAGGACTTTATATGCCGTAATAATCCTGCAGCTGATGCTGGTAAACAGCTTCTTCTGTTGGGCCCCTAAAAGGGCAGAACCTTCTTTTTCCAACCCTGATGTCATGGAAGTGCAGTTATCTTCTCACTGCCGTTAAAGCATCTCCGGGCTGCGCAGCCGGCGGTTGCATGCAGCGGCGCATGCATCGTTGCATTATTTATTGGCATTGCTCGGCCCAAATCCTCCCGCCAGCCGCCAGCCGCCGCCGCGCCAGCCGCCAGCGCGTCACGGCTGCCAGAGAGGAGAGGTGGAATGAGACTTGCCGTTTGTGGGGTCAAGGCTGGGGCTTGTGAGCGTCGCAGACTCCTGTGGCCCCGCCCCCTCCCCTCCCCTCCCTCCCCTCACGCAGGCCAGAGACAGCCACTTTCAGTGTGCCCGGGGGAGATGGGGAATTCAGCTTGCCACCTCTAAGAGCATATTTGTAAGAAAGACCTCTTTTCATTGACATACAATCTCTAATATTGCGAGGAATGTGCTGTTTTATAAATAGAAATGGACCCCAAAAAAAGCCAGAGCAGAGTTCTGACTTTTAATCTGTGGAAATCCTTGTTTGGATTTTTGAGGTTTGCGACGGGGAACATGGGAGCGCTGTGAGCGCCGGCGGTAGACGGGATTGGCCAATCAGGCGGGGCCAGCTTTGGATCGGGACACGCAGCCGTGACGGTGCTTTAGCGGAAAACACCATTAGCATTTCCAGCTTACTTGCTTAGCATGGGAAGCTAACTCACAGACGGCGATTAGAGTTTTAGTGAACCTGCAGCGACAAGGATCAAAGCACATGATCAGTTTTAACTTCTGGTGCATTTGGCTGCTCAATCGCAACACAGCAAACTCAGACATTTCAGTGACATTTTGTTAAGAACAAGCGCCGCATCACCAAGGAAACAGCCAACCAGGATGTGAAGCGCTTGCTGCTCTAAACTGTGAAATAGCTTTTCAATAAAAGCGTTATCATGTCATCTCATCATGATTAATCATCCTCTTCCTCGTCATCTTCATCTGCGTTCTTTTACTCCATTTGGCAGCAAAAATACTCGGTCTGTTCTGCTTCACTCTGCCGAGATCATATTTCTGTTTAGGTCATCTGAACACGCCAGAGGAATCGTGTAAATCACATTTTAAAGGCACACACACCTCATTATACCACTGCAACTCTAATTCAACAAAGTACACGGGAGAATATTCAGACCTCATTTGCGGTGTAAACATTTCTTTGCTTATCCAGATTAACTCGGGCGATCAGATTACGCCTCCTCCCCCGGCGTCCCCCCGGCAGGGCAGTGAAAGAAACCCACCCTGGCATCCCAAAGCAGCTGGTGGCCCAACAATATTTTCTCTTAATTAGATGTGTTTTAGGTCATTACAATCGATTTGGCAGCAGGCTCACGTTACAGCAGTTAAGCATTTTCTTATGGACGTTACAGTCCGCCGTGCTGGATGTCTCGTGAAGCCCAAGGCCGTAAGCGCCGAGAGCCGTCCATCAGGGGCAGTTATTAGCACGGACCACCAGTGAACCAGGGCCATTTGGTGGAGCAAATAACAACGCCAACGGGAGAGCCGAGCGACAGGAAGTGTGGCCAGACTGGCTGGTGCTGAGAGAGGCACTTTCCAGAGAGGGAGGAGGGAGGAGAGAGGAGGGAGGAAGGAGGAGGGAGGCCTCCGAGAACCAGGACCATCTGAGGCCTCCGAGAACCAGGACAATCTGAGGCTGGAATGCTCGATCAGGACGAGCCGGGCCGCAAGCAGAGCAGTCAAACCTGTTCTCAGTCATTACTCAGGTAGAAGTTTAGATACTAGGGTTCGAAAAGACTTACGTAGAAGTTGAAGTATCAACTCCAGCTTTTTACTCTAGTAAAAGTGCTGGTTTCAAAACTATTTAAAGTATCAAAGTAATCAAAGTGAATGAGGCGTTTCCATGGTGATCAAACAGGGTTGTTCCTGTCTCCATGGTGATTGTAATCGATGGTGATATGGCGACCAAAGCAGCCACGCACAGAGAAGGTCTGCTACAAACCCTGCTTGGCGTAACTTTGCGCTCCCCTTTTTGTGGATCGTCTATCCCGCCACTTTCTAGCAACAACACTAGTTCATCTTCCTTTGGATGTGGAGATCCTGATAGGAGGAGACATCATCAAATGTTCACCTCAGAGAAGGAGGAACCAGGGGGAGGAGGAGGGGTTTTAAAACCGGAATATGAGCATATTCCGCTTATTCAAATGGGTTATTTTATGGGTTTACATGGCTGCACACAACCGGATTATTGCGAATACTCTGCTAAGAAAAGGCTTATTGACTGCATGGACATGTAGCTGGTGTCAAAAAATGTAGTTCCACAAACATCCTACTCTAGTAAAAGTGTAAAAGTACTGGTTTCAAAACTATTTAAAGTATCAAAGTAATCAAAGTATTGTAAGGGAAAAAAATGCCATTAAGGAGCAAAGCTTAGGCGGCGCCGCCCAGAGGCTCCTATAGAGCACTAAGGAGCCCACCTCCCCAAAAACACATGCTTCTAAAGGCCATCATGACTATAATGTTACATCAACATGTTTCAGCCATTGATGCCCATTGACAATGAAGGCTTTTTACTACAATGCAAATACATGAAAGAACCACATGTGAAGTACTGAGCATGAACATGTGTTTGATGGAGCAGAAGATATGAGGACTAGTTGCCTATCAGTATTGTAACGCTGCAAAAAGTCCAACTCATCAATAGCCTTGATTGGAATGTAAACGTCCATCCAAGCTGAGCTGCAGGAATCTGTGAGGGCAACGGATGGAAGAGAACGAAAGTGGACGAGAAAATGTGTGTAAGCAGGTCAGGCTGAGCTACAATGAGCCTGCTATGGTTGGCTACAGACAGGAAGTAGGAGGAGCCAGGCTGCTTTTCAGATGTAAGGTGTGTAATGTTGTAGTGAATAACGGATTATTAAATTGTGTGTCTGTCTGCGTGTGTGTGTGTGTGTGTGGGTGTGTGTTGGGGGTGCTGGTGGGATTATTGTATGAAGGGCTTTGTGCTACATTTTTTTTAATGAAATGTGCGATACAAACAAAGGGTCATTGACTGATTGACTGACTTATGAAATGTTGTTTTCATCTATCCTTCTCATAGTTGACATCTTTTTGATTTTGTTGGGGGTTTTCAAAAAACATTTTAGAAGTTGTTTTGTTTTTTCGTGGTCGGGACTGTGGAAGAAAATTACTGCATTTCATGACTGAATTTGCAGTCACATTTCTTCAGCAAGCAGTGATGAGAGCGAACGGTGCCAGAGTTGGTAAGTGCAGCGCTGAGTGAAATCTGTGACGTGTGATCCAGGTGCTCGGTGTGAGCCGCCGCCAGCTTGACAGTAAAGATTTCAGACCCCACGTGTTTTAACTGCCCGTCAACATGGGAGGCTTCGGCTTTACAGCCCAGGCTTTATTGCACAACAGCTTAAACGTAGCTCGGGTTTCAGCCCCCCGCCCCCCCACCCCCCTTGCTCGCTGCCGTGTAAATGGGAAAAGAGACGTCTTGGCTCGGGGAGACGCCTTGAACCGAGTGCAGAGCAGAAGAAGAACAACCATGTGAAGACATTTACCTGACCTCTGACCCACCGGAGCCGCCGAGGGCTGAGAGAGGCCCGCTGATTCCTATCAAGAAATGCTGCAGTGGTGAAGGAAATAACGATAAAACTATAAAATGCACACAGACGTTTCATACTGAGCGAAGCATGCAGATCCGTTTCAACAAACACTCGCTCACGTTTGCGCTCCGATGGCTGCCGTTTGCACCTTGCACGATATCGACGCTCACATGTGCTCAAGCGATACAACGTCAAATATTTTCATCCTATACGAGCTATAAATATCCGAGCTTTGCAGGCTCATTTGACAGTCTATTTCCTCTGATATGTTTATGCAAAATGCCAAAAAGCCAGTAAAGTCATTAGTGGCTCTGACATCAGACTTCTGCGAGGCCTGCAATAAGTCCTTATCTGGTTAAATGGACCAATGGCTGCGACAGATTTACAGTTGAGCATCGAGGCAGCTCTGAAACAGGAGACCTTGCACCAGCGTTTTTCAATAACTCTGAGTGCTGTAATTGCACAGAAGGGAACATGCGGCAAAGTGATACTTTAAACTACTGTGGGAGTCACAGTTTAGGAATTCCCAAGCTGTCACTGAGAACAAAGGTGCATTCATCTCTTGTGTACGTGACACGGCTGCGTGCTGCGCGTCCACTGATTGTAAATATCAAATATTGGTGTGGAATTTCCTTTACAGGAGATCATAAAATCCGCCTTGTCAATAATCATCTTGTGTTCATTTTTATACTTTGTAGCTAAGAGACTGTTGTGGCTGGAATGCTTTGCTCCGGCTATTTGTTATATCTGGGGAGCTCTTTGGGTGGATGTCAAGTCTGCTATGAGAGACCGAGGAAAGATGAAATGAAATGATGCTTGGCCAGACGGAGATCCAAACCAGCAGCCATAACACTGACCACTAGGACCATCCACCATAAAAACAGACAGAGGTTTTTTATTTGCCATGAAACCTTGGAGACACTGAAGCTGAAATACTTTTCTCTATTTTTTGCCAAATTACAAGTCTGCAGCAGGTTTCCAAATACGGGCTCTTGCTTTCAACTGCAAACCTGCAGGGCATTTTAAGACGGATCCCATTAAGACCTGAGCTGACAATGAGAGAGAAAACGAGTCAAGGGCAACTGCTCCATCCTCTTTCTCACAAAGCCACTGGTGAGCTGCCTGTTTGAGAAAAAAAGAATATTAACAGTTGTTATTTTAGAGCTTCTACTGCTGCTGGTAAAATGGTAAATGAATGCGTTTCCACTCAGTCCATATTGGGGTTAAGGTCCATATTCCGGTTAGTGAAACATTGTGAATGAGGCGTTTCCATGGTGATCAAACAGGGTTGTTCCTGTCTCCATGGTGATTGTAATCAATGATGATATGGCGATCAAAGCAGCCACGCACGGAGAAGGTCTGCTACAAACCCTGCTTGGCGTAACTTTGCGCTCCCCTTTTTGTGGATCTGTCTATCCCGCTACTTTCTAGCAACAACACCAATTCTTTCATCACACTGATGAAGTGATTGGTTTCCTCCTCACTCCAAAAGTGTGGCGTGGTGTTGCTCTCGCCTTTGGCCATGTTTACAAGTAGTTCCTGGACTCCAAAGACCAAGATTCCTTGCTGATAGAACATGAACACAACACTAATTCATCTTCCTTTTGATGTGGAGATCCTGAGAGGAGGAGACATCATCACATGTTCACCTTAGAGAAGGAGGAACCAGGGGGAGGAGGAGGGGTTTTAAAAACTGGAATATGAGTATGTTCCGCTTATTCAAATGGGTTATTTTATGGGTTTACATGGCCTCACACAACTAGATTATTGCGAATACTCTGTTAAGAAAAGGCTTATTGACTGCATGGACATGTAGCTGGTGTCAAAAAATGTAGTTCCACAAATGTCCATGTGGGGCTGTGAGGAGCAGCTTTCAGCGGCAAAGCCAATAAAAAGGAGCCAAAAGTTGGGATGCTGTGAAAAGTCCATCAGTAGCATAAACCTCCATATTGAAAAAAAACAAAAAATAGATTGACATCCTGCATGGCACAAAGAACTGTTTGGGTCTCTTCTAAAAATCCCACCATGACAACTGCAGAGAAGTGAAAAATGACATTGGAGCTAAGATATGTTAATACCTGCATCTCTGTGTTGATTGGGGCGAGCCTATTGGCAGGCTGCTGCCTGACCCACAGCCCAAGGGTCCCACAGCCCAGTGGTCCCGCAGCCCAGTGGTCCCGCAGCCCAATGGTCCCACAACCCAGTGGTCCCGCAGCCCAGTGGTCCCGCAGCCCAATGGTCCCACAACCCAGTGGTCCCGCAGCCCAGTGGTCCCACATTTCTAGGACATTTTCAAAATGGGGTATTGTGTTGCTACATTTCACTTCAATTTAAGCCCTATCCTCGTTACTTCATAGTGAATGAATGAGTGAATGAACGAGTCATTTCCAGTTGCTGTGCTTTATTGGACTGACCTCCTGGGAATGGGCCAATGGGAGGCCTCTGTGCTACTTAGTTTAGTTTGTTGATTTAAAAGGACAATGTGCACTCGCATTAAATGTTTGCAATTAACAGCGAGATGGGCGCAGCAGATTTAGCTAAAAGATTACATCTGTAGTCTATTGCTATTGGATAATAGGTTGGCTTTAATTGGTTTCCAAATTGTTAGAAAGGGGGATAAAAAATTATGAAATGTCTAATACTTAAAGGGATAGTTCAAGGTTTTTGCCATGAAGTTGTATGAGCTCCTCACCATCAGTGTGCTTCATCAGCAGTGACTTTTCCGTGAGCCGAGTTCCGTCCCGGTTTCTCTGCTGCAGAAAGTGGTTCCGTCTAGTAGCTGGAGTCACACGGATGAAGAGTTTTGCTCCAAAAAACAACACACGTTCAAAAGAGTAATCCGTGTGCATCAGGAATTCTTGGCCACAAAAAAGTCTGACCTCGCAAACACCCGGCATTATTTACCCTCCTCAGAAGGAGACCGCTGCAACGCGTCTTCTCTCGCGTCGCAGCCTTCAGCCTCCTTCCTCCGGCTGAGGGAACGGTGCATGCAGTGATACCAATGGAGGGAAAATAGTACCAGGTGATTGCGAGGTCGGACTTTTTCACGGCCAAGAATTTGTGATGCAAATGGTTTGAAAAAAGGAAAAGAGGATGTTGAAGAGCGCACGTCCTCCGGCGCCTGAACCAGCGCTGACCTGAGAACTAACGGCTGGGTTCCTGCTCGGCTCGGTGACGTGCGCTGTCTGACCATTTTTCTTTGCTGTGCAGCAGGAAGAAGGTGTTTTTGGCCCGGTTGGATTCTGGGAATTTTGGAGTTGTCGGAGGGTCTCAGCAGTTCTGTATTCCCGCTTGGCAGAACTTCATAAGCGGACTCACGCAGCTCAAATATTTCGGCTTCAGATGAGATAGAAAAACACAGACCCGCTGGGTGGTTGCGGCCCAGCTTTGCTGTGTTGCTGCACTTCATGAGCTCCCCCAACTTTATTTGTCTGTGACTTGTGACTGTCTATGGACTCGGGGAGCTTCAGATTCTGACCATTCCAGACTTCCAAAATTGTTTTCTCAGTGAAGTGAACCTGAACAAGCTCTCTCACAGAGAATGACAATTAGATTATTTCAGAAGCAACAAAATGAACAAAGCAACAAAGCTGAGGCTCCATGTTGGTGCGTTGGTGTTTGGATTTCATTCTATGCAAAAAGATTGAATGATGAAAGACAACAATTGATATCAGTTGATAACATGACGAGAAGATGAGAGCTGAGAGTGTCTGTGTGATCGTCCTCACAAGAAGCAAATCTGGAGCTCTGCAGCCTGGAGCTCCAGACGTCCTGCGGGTCTAAACAGAATCAGTGATGTGGCCTCTGATTTGGGTTGTAGACATCACAAAACTTCCACAACAAGGCACGGCTCATTTGGTTCTTTTTTTCCCTCGGTTTCCTGTCTGTGGCAGCTCGTCAGTGTGTCTGAATAACCAACATTTGTAATAATAATAATAATAATGATGATAATAATAATAACTTGAATTTATATAGCGCCTTTCAAGAAACCCAAGGACGCTTCACAATACACAGACAAGACACAAACACACACTAATTTGCAAAAGCTAGAGTATATAAGTGTCTCTTCAGAGCGGACTTGAAGGTGTTCAGTGTTGGCTGCCGGCGAATTGCCATAGGAAGAGAGTTCCAGAGGGAAGGGGCTGCCACACTGAAAGCCCTGTCGCCAACAGTCCGCTTATGGACACCTTGTGTTCTATGAAATTAGCAATGGCGTTTTTTTACTGTCCTCGTTATGAAGCAGCGACAAAGACTCACACCTGCTGCTGCCTGCTTCGGAGCTCTGAGCAGGTGGTCGCAGTCACGGCCGTTTTCCAGACTTTCTCCTTCTTTTGGTGTTTTTTATTACTGCTCATTGTTGAATTATTTCGGTAGAGAATCTTTTTCGCGAAAGCTCTGTTTACCATTTTCCAGGTGTGCAAGACGTCTCTGGTCACCATAGTAACCAGGTGTTGTAAGACAAATACAGGTGTGTGGAGACCTGGGAGAGCTCACAGGTCCCCTGAGACGCTGCTGACCCCCCGGGCTGCCCCCCCCCCCAGCATGAAGTCATTTCCTACTGGCATGGGCAACCAAGTCTGGCAACGGCGTGGCACAGTGCCTCTCACATTTCTGGAGACAATGATGTCATCGCTGTTGCAGGCTGAGAGCTGTAAAGTGGCAGCGAGGCAGCGAGCAGGTGACTCTGAGCATCACTGGAGGCCCCAGCGGGGCCCTAATCACAACACCACCTTACTGAAACACCCCCCCAACACCTGTGTTCCTCCCATTCACATCATTGTGAGCTTAAAGCAGCAGGGTGTAAAACAGGTGTGTGTGGCGCCAACTAGTGGCAAGTGAATATGTGTTGAATATGTGCTAATTTTTGGGGAGAAGATAAGATATGATACGATATGATAAGCTAAGATGAGACAAGATAAGAAAGATAGGATAAGATAAGATGAAACTGTATGGATCTCTTTGGGCAGCTGCCCTCAGGGGAATTAAAGAGGGAGAATGTTGTGAGGCTACGGTGTCCTTCGAGGACCAAAAGGAGAAATGGTCAGACTGCAGAGCATTCCGTCTTTCCTACTTCTACTACGACTGTTTCCTCATTACTTCCTACTCCTACTATGACTGTTTCCTCATTACTTCCTACTTCTACTATGACTGTTTCCTCATTATTTCCTACTTCTACTACAACTGTTTACATCAGGAGCTCCTCTTCTTCTTCTGTTGTAGTTCCATCTGAGCTGCTGGAGGGTTTGGACGGAACCACATTAACATCAAACTGGTTTCATGGATGAAGCTCCGTTCTCTTGCTTTACTGAAAATAAATCACATCCATTAAAAAAAATTCTCACCAAAACCAGAAAAAGTTTCTTCAGGGTTGATCCCATGTCAGAACCATTTCTGGAACGACAAATAAACCTTCTCAAGAGGTTCTTTGAAGCGTTCCATTCAGAGGTGCCCCCTAGAGAAGCACCGCCGCAACTGCAGCTTGGCTTGAAAACAAATTCCTGAAACCCAGAAAGAGATCCTCCCGCTTCCCCTCCTCTTCCTCCTCCTCCTTTTCGTCCTCCTCTTCCTCCTGCTCCTCCTCCTCTTCCTCCTGTTGCTCCTCCTCCTCCTCCTTCTCGCCCTGTTCCTCCTCCTCTTCATCCTCGTCCTCGTCCTCCTCTTGCTCCTCCTCAGACTGACAGACACATGCACACTCAGCTGTAATGTTGCTCGCTGAGAGTGCTGCCTCCTCCTTCAAGTAGAAAGAGCAACATTTGGCTGTGAAATGTGGAGGACTGGATGTTTTGTTTTAAACTCTGAGAGAAGGTCTGCATGTGGCTGCGCGCTCAGCCTCCCTCAGCAAGATGGCGGCAGCACAAACGCAGCTCTTCCCCGTGCGTCCATGCGTCCATGCGTCCATGCGTCCATGGTTCTGCGGCGCAGCTCACAGTCAGTTTGATAATTTTCATCCTCAGAAAGCTGCTCATCAGCGTTGCTCTCCGGCTGTGAGGACATTAGCCGCAGACGCTCCCACATTCCCACACCGTTCACTGACTTCAGACCAAACGATTCTTGCACAGTCTGGACACCCGATCAGGGAAACACATTTCTCCTTTTTAGTTTTTGTAACGTACCATTTAAAAAAAAAAAATCCCACAACTGAGGGGAGACAAGTGTCTCTCAGTGTGATGGACTGAATGTTTAGTTTTAGTGTAGTTTAGTGGTAGTTTATTTCAAACATGTCAAAGTAAATGAGAAAATAATCACACAATAGTATACAAACGTAAGAATACAATAGAAAACCTATGATTTACATATCTGAAAAGGAGTGGGAGGAAGTAATACTTATTTAATCCCCCTTCACCATAAATTATTATTTGACTAACTTATCAATGTAAATATCAATAATTAATTTACATACATAAATACAGACATACACATATCCCTACTCATACATGAACTGAAAGTAACTCCCCAAAAATAAAAAACGGATAAAAAGAGGATGAGAATAATGAAACAAACAGTAAACCCCCGTGATCGATTATTGTACATATGCACTGAATTTAGAAATGAAATTTTCCCCGTAGATTACAACCCCCTTCCCTTTCAGTGAAGAATATTTGAGTATTTCCAATTGTTTTTTGCTTTTTTTGCTGGATTTGACCAGCTACATGTAGTTGATAGAAATCCCCCCAAAATTCCTGTTCATTTCCATAGATTCCCATGGAAAGTTTAGAGCTTTTTTGTAACCGTAGTTGTAGGAGTGTGATTATTGCCCCAAACCTCTGCACAGTATGCAAAATCGTGTGCATAGAGGCCCGACTCAGGGAACGTGATTGTAGTCAAAAACGTGATTGTACTCGCGACAACCACGAGACACTCGAGACAAAGACGCCGCTGAACAGAGCAGCTGTGAACATGCAAAGAGGAGGCGGCCGGCTCGGCGGTCGCATCGCGTCGCGTCCGGGAGGGAAACACCAGAGCGATTAGGCCGCGTTGAAAGTGGTCCTGTGTGGTGACAAGCCAGACGAAGATATTTCACAGGTAAAAAGATGTCCCCGATAGCAGCCGGAGGCCGCAGGCGAGTGGGAGATGAGTGAGTGGTCCCAGGGCCGGCGAGGCCACGCCCCCCACGGCTGAGTGCAGATACCAGCCGAGCAGGGAGGCTGTTATTCATGGCCGCCTGGTTCATCAGCAGATTCTTATCGTGCCTACGGACTCATTCACACACACACACACACACACACACACCAACATTCCTCAGAAATGTTAAACTCAGCTACGGTGAAAAGGCCACAAGGACGTGTGTGTGTGACGAGGCTTTGGAGTGGAAATATTATATCTGTCGGCCTCCTCGCTGGCTGACACGTCTCATCTCCCCGTCATGCATTCCCGTCAGCGGCACATTTAGCCAACAAAGGAAATGAAACCCAACCATCTGCCCGGGTTTATCACCTGAGAGCGTCAGTTGATCTTGAGTTCAATACTCGATAACGTTGCCGCCATGAGAACTCTGAGCTGCCGACCCCTTTACAGTCTTTTCCAATTACTAACACACTAAGATGGCGTTCACGATTTAAACAGCCGGAGAGAAAAATCTCTTCTCAAGTCTCCAAAAATCTAACACTGACACTAACACACTAAATCTCTGCATAAGACACAACAATCTGACATCAAGGCACATGTTTGCCATTTCAAAAATGACACTCCATGAGCTAATTAACCTTAACATAACATCATCTTAACCTTAACATATGAGCCACCTGCACAAACACCTCAATCAGGAAGTAAGAACCATCAGGTGAGCACCTTTTCTTTTTTTACAACAACAACGGAAGACGTTGCAGAGAGAAGAGGACGAGGGAGAGAACGGCTACGTGTCCATGCAGTCAAAAAGCCTTTTCGCCTTTTGTGCGCAACCCTCCTCTTCCCCCTGGTTCCTCCTTCTCTGAGGTGAACATGTGATGATGTCTCCTCCTATCAGGATCTCCCCATCAAAAGGAAGATGAATTAGTGTTGTGTTCATGTTCTATCAGCAAGGAATCTTGGTCTTTGGAGTCCAGGAACTCCTTGTAAACATGGCCAAAGGCGAGAGCAACACCACGCCACACTTTTGGAGTGAGGAGGAAACCAATCACTTCATCAGTGTGATGAAAGACACAAACATCCTGGCATTTGGAGACGCTAGAAAGTAGCGGGATAGAAGATCCACAAAAAGGGGAGCGCAAAGTTACGCCAAGCAGGGTTTGTAGCAGACCTTCTCCGTGCGTGGCTGCTTTGATCGCCATATAACCATCGATTACAATCACCATGGAGACAGGAACAACCCTGTTTGATCACCATGGAAACGCCTTATTCACAATGCTTCACTAACCGCAATATGGACTTTAACCCCAATAGGGACTGAGTGGAAACGTAGTAGAGGCGAAGGAAGAGTGAGAGGTCGGGGTAGAGCTGCTAGAGGAGTTCATGGTCAATGAAGACAACTTTCCAATTAAATCAGAGCAACCCGAGTTGGTGATGTCATCAACCATATACATGTACACACACACACACACATATATATATATACATATGTACATGGCAAGTCATGCTACATAAAGATGAGAGAGCTTTTCATTCTGCCTGACAGTGTGTAGTTGGTCAGACAAACATCTGTTGGTGTCATTTTCTGCAAACGTTTCACTTTGATAAATGCTTTATGTGGTTTGTTTTGCAGGATATGTGAGATATTCACTTTTGTGAAGTGGGTGGAGTATTTTGTATTTTGAACTAGCCTAGTTGCCAAAATGGTGTTTTAGCAATTGGAAAAAACTGTAATATGTGTGTGGGCGTGGCCTTTCAAAGTCTGCACTGACGCAACTTACAAGCATCGTGTGACGCCTTATTGTGTCCCTTAAGGACGAGGCTACAGGTCAAAGTTCCAGAGCAAATGTCAACAATGAATATAAGTAAGAAACATGAATATAGTAATAATGTACATACATATGGTGTGCATACCAATAATCAATATAAATGTACGCTCCAAATGATGAATGTGATTGTAATCAATATAAATAGTGAACAACCAAAGACATGTCTTTCTTCATCTGCTGTGGAAGTGGCATGGCCAGGAATCGCTGTGATAAAGGGCCAAACTGGCCTGGCCCTGACGAAGCCCGCCTCGCCTCTGGCCTCCATCTGTGTGACTGAGCAGCTTTTCCTCCATTTCAGCAGAAGAAAGCACAAGATCTTCTATTTGTGTTTTCTTTTGCAGTTTGCTGATAGCTGAGGATGCAGCGAGCTGGTGAAACTGGGAGGCCGAGAGCTCCAGTCTGAATCAGTGAGTGAGATGAGACGCGATGTGCAGCCGAGCTGCTGGCGGAGCAGCCGAGCCGCCTATCAGAGCCTCAATCAGTGGGACGGATCCTCCAGCAGCTGCTCCTCATTAGCTGGAGCTGCAGGGAGGAAGAACAAACACGGCTTCCACAAGGTTCTTCCTTTGGTTTCTCTACAACATTTATCATTGAAACACCAGATCAGTGTGATTGATAATATATATCCCATATTAGTTTCCCATTAGAATAGTTGCTGACACTTTACCGTGAGGTCTTCGACTCTCAACCCCCCCCTCACCTCATGATTAATCAGGGTTGACGCCCCCCCGTACTGTTTGTAGTGTATAAGTCTCTGCTCTTTGTAAATATATTAGGGGCGACTCCATGAAAAAATTTGAATGAAAAAAATTAATTAGAGGCTTTGTAATTAATTGATCTTAATTATTCACATTTTATTGCATAACACATTTGCCACAAGAAGCACAATTTTTCACTTCAAATGGATGTTGGTTTATGACCATCAAATAATAGACACAAACATAGATTTCAACAACAAAATATTGTTTATTGTTTACACATTTGTTTTATTTCTTTCATGAATGAATCGTGATCAATGCGTCAAAGTCCCATCTCTAATTATGTGTCCTGCTAACTAACCTAACTGCTAAAAGCAGATCCTGAGTTGTGGAACTGCTTGAGGTTTCTTCCTAAAAGGGAGTTTTTCCTGTTTGCCCCTGAAGCAAAGTGCTTGGGTCTCTGTCAAATAAGTGCCCTGTTGTGTGGGTTTTGGCACTATATTTGTGTGTGTGTGTTTGTGTGTGTGTGTGTGTGTGTGTGTTTGTGTGTGTGTGTGTACATTCATGTAACCATGTTTTGATGAGTGCTAATAATAATGTTAGTTTTATTATTCTTACTTTGGTTCTTTCGGTTGTCTGATGACTTGAACTGATAGTAAACACCAATTAAAAGGCCCTGGGCGGGAAATAGAAGAACACTGATTTGATTTGATAACAACAAATGGAAATTATGTTGTCATTAATTGAGCTAAACGTGTATCTTTCTACGTCTGCCACCTGCAAATAAATACGGTCTAATTGCTACGACATCACAACCTGCGGTCAGGTTGGAAAAACACAATCTCAGCATAATAGTAATTAAACATCAATTAAAGGCTGCTGTCAACTGACATGGACGGGCTGCAGGCGTGTTGGCCACGCGCAGGCGCTCAGAAAGCTCTGATAAAGAATCAATTTCAACCGTATTCACACTTCACTGTCTTACAAAACCCACAAATTAAAATCTCAGCATATAAAGTCAACATGCAGAGTTTGGCTGATTATCATCAGTGACAGTTGATGTGAGGCCGTGATGTCACTATCAAAAAAACAACAGCCAACATATGATTTCAAGGACTTTTATTCTTTCTTGTTGTGACAAACAGTCCACAGTCCATCTCTCACCTTCCTGACAAAGATTCGCAGATTTGCTGTTTGCAGAATCTTATGATGATTTTGATAGCAGATAAATTCTCCTCTTTTTTGATCAAATGCATTTATAGAGACGGTGCGAGACTTCCCCTTAAATCAGGCGCAGGCAAAACAAGATCAAAGGAACATGAAGAACAAACAAACAACAATGACTCATCCAGTGTATCTCATCCACTGTAGACGAGTCACCTTTTTTACATGTTTCTGAATGGAACCCGCCTGACATCCTCCTCACCCGTCTGTGGAGTTCAGCATCTGTCGGCCTGCACTCCATCACATCCTCCAAGTCTCCTGAGATCAGCTGAGATCAGCTGAGCTCCGCTGCGCCGGCGCTCTGAGCGTTAGCAAAGCACAACTTCCTGGCGCCAAAATGTCACTCTGGCTCCGACACTCCCTCTGCTGCCCGCTCCACCAAATCGCGAAGCGCGCAGCTAGCCTCGAGCTGGCGCCAAATGCAGGATGCGCCAACATGTGCGCCGCACCTCAGTCGCAGCAGGTATAAAAATAGAGGCCGGAAAGTCAGTGTGGCGTGTTTGAGGACCGGAGCAGAGCAGCGGCCTGGAGCTGACGGGAGGAGCTGCTGCGTAAAACATTGATGATGCAGAGGTGGTCGGCGCCGCAGCACTCGGTTTGTGAGACACGAGTTTGACATAAATCGACTCATAAACTCCGACAATCCGCCTCATTGTTCACTGTGGCTGCTGCGATGGTTACGTGTGTCCCGTCACCGCTTCCTACAGTTTAGCTAGTTTCACTTTGGTTAAAACTCTGCTGCAGCAGCTTCCCTCCCCGAGCACTTTGGGAGCTTCCACAGTCGCCAAATATCCACCTCGAGGCTCTGGGCTTCAGCAGATGTCGCACACAGCTCACTTGATCACGCAGCAGAACTGACAATTGCATACTGTATTGATGGACATAAACTGGGTTCTTCTGCCCTAATAATGATACAAATGTCAGTTTGGGATTTGGGAACGCACGTTTTTAATGATATTGGCCTGAAAACGAAAAAAAATGCCCGGATTTCCAGCTAGGATTTCCCAGGATGTGATTCATCCGATTTTCGGGCCCGGCCCGTCTCGCCGCCGCCGCGTCCTCCCGGGAATGAGCAGACGCGGCTGAAGACGGAGGCGTGTGCCAGAGCCAGAGGAGCATGAGGAGCCGGAGCTGCTCCCTGGAATAAGCGAAGCTGTCGGCCTGTGTCCGAGGAACGCTGCCCCTCGTCCTCCTTCCCTCCCCTCCCTTTATTCTTTATGGGTCTGTAAGCGCATTTGTTACTGGTTTGATGGGCTGGGGGAGCCGTCCCAGGCCCAGGCCTCCCAGTACATGATATAATTCTTGGTTGGCCCCCTCGGCCCTCCAGCCTCCCAAAATAACAGCCTCCAGCCTACTGTTTTAAGTCTCTCACCAGAGGGAGTGAGGGGGAGGAGAGCAGCGGGGGGGGGGGGGG
>CAESWR010002612.1:50128-60871 GCA_903171835.1 Mullus surmuletus | reverse complement strand
ACTGGGGGGGGGGGGGGTTACGCAATTAGACTTCAGGGGGATGTGAGGACCCCTTTCTCACTGACTCTTTGATCAAGTCATTAGAGCGTTCTAACTTCATAGGAGGACTCACCCGCCCAGGACTTCCTGCCAGTTGATGGTGTAGAAGTTGCTGATCTGGTTGGGTTTGGCCGACACGATGCGGTGATTAAACGGAGCCGCTGGAGGAGGAGTGGTGTCTGAAGGGGGTGGGTTAATAGGTGAAAACACACGGAGGTGTCAAAAGTATTCACATTTATGACTCAGGTAGAAGTATAGATACCACGGTTTAAAAAGACATCTGTAGTAGTTGAAGTATCAACTCCAGCTTTTTACTCAAGTAAAATTGTAAAAGTACTGCTTTCAAAAGGGGGGAAAAATGCCATTAAGGAGCAACACCACAGGCTCCTACAGAGCACTAAGGAGCCCACCTCCCCAAAAACACATGCTTCTAAAGGCCATCATGACTATAATGTTACATCAACATGTTTCAGCCATTGATGCCCATTGACAACGAAGGCTTTTCACTACAATGCAAATACATGAAAGAACCACATGTGAAGTACTGAGGGATGATATATGTTTGTACTTCTCATCCAACCAATCAGTCACTCTATAAAGATGGAGCCATTTATCTGGAAAGGTTTTAGTTTTTTCATGTGTTTTTTTGAATGATGACAAGCCGGAATGAAAACAAGCTGAAATGAAATTGGAGGAACCAGGCCATTTTTAAAATGTAAGGAGAAGAAAGTAGAGATAATGAAAATGTAAGGAGCAGAAGTAAAAAGTTAGCTGAAAACTAATGACTCCAATAAAGTATAGACACCCCAAATTTCTACTGAAGTAAGGGAACCAAGTATTTGTACTTTGTTACTTGACAACTCTGGCTGACAGGAGGGTCCACCAGATGTGCGGAGGGTAAACTGACCAATGAAGAAGCGCTCAGCATCGTCCTGGATCTGGTCCCGGTCCCGGTCCCGGTCCCGGTCCCGGTCCTGGTCCTGGTCCTGCGTCACTGCCTCCTGCTCGGCCTCCATCTCCTGCCTCTCCCGCTCCACACGCTCCTTCAGGTCCAGCCGGATTTCCACGCCGTCGGCCTTGTAGACGGCCCAGCCCTCGGGCCGACGCCTCTGCTCCTCCTCTTCCTCCTCCTCCTCCTCCTCCTCCTCCTTGTCCTCCTCCTCTTTCTTCTCCTCCTTCACGTCCTCAGCGATGACATGCTCCTCCTCCTCGGACGCCGCCACCTCGGCAGCTGCCGCCGGCTTGTGCTCGGGTTGGGGGGCCGGGGGGGCAGCGTCATGGTCCTCACCACTGAAACAAACAAGGGGTTTGTTTGTTTTGTTCATTCCATTTATTTCATTTATTTATTCGTTCCAATACAATGATTGGAAAGCAGCAGGATGAAACGAAGTATAAACCTGCACCTTTCTTGAAACAAATAACCACTTAGATCAGATGATTGCTATAATAATAAACCCGTGCACATGAGTCAAATAAAGAAAACAAATAGTAAAATAATCACAATCATAATAATAACATTAAAAATCAAATTGAAAGAAAAAATAAAATAAAATGATGTAAAGTAAAATCAAATCAAATAGAATAAAATCATTTTTATTCACATAGTGCATTTTTGGGTGAAATCGTGATGATTGCAAGTCGGTTCCAATCTGCTGCTCTGTTCTATCAAACACACCTGCAGAGAAAGAGCAAGCAGAGGGAGGAGCTGGTGGACTCTACCTTGCTGGTGTCTCTGGTGGCTCTTTGTGCTCCTCCTGAGCAACAGGAAACTCTGAGGTTTTGGGAACTTCCTCCTCCTTTTTTTCCTCCTGCACCTTCTCCTTCACATCTTCCTCTTCCACAACGACGTCGAGCTTTTCCAAAACACTCACATCGGCCTCCTGCTTCCCGTCGTTTGTGTCGACAGCCGGCTGTTCCTCTGCAGTCGCCCGTGCGTCCTCCCGCAGGTACTCCACCAAGTTACCGCCGGCCGCTTCAGGCGGGTGGCCTGCAGAGGGCGCTGCGGCCTCCACATCCACACTCTGGGGTTTGAGCTGCTGAGCTGATTTCTCTGCGTTCTCCCTGTTGAGTTTCTGTACCTCCTCCAGAAGCAGCACCTGCTTCTTCAGGGAGATGTGCTCTGCAGGAAGGCCGAGGAACAGCACAGTTACTCTGGGGGAGCATGCTGTGAGGATCTCACAGGAGAGAGAGAGTGTGTGTGTGTGTGTGTGTGTGTGTGTGCGTGTGTGTGTGTGAGGGTGTATGTGTGTGTGTGGGGGTGTATGTGTGTGTGTGTGTGTGTGTGTGCGTGCATGCGTGTGTGCTTGTGTGTGAGTGCTGGCACCTGCTGCATCTGGGGGTTTCATCTTCTTTTGAGCTCTTGGTGCTTTGGGGCTCAAGCAAGGTTTCTCGGTGGCATCTCTGCCTTTGTGGTCTTTCAGCTGTGAAAGACAGAAGAGAGTTTAAATCCTTTGTAAGGAGATGATGTGATGAAGAATACTGCGGCATTCAAAGGAGCAGTGTGTAAAAACACGCCAAATAATGTTCTAAACGTCTTTCCTACTCCTAATACTATTTCCTTGTTACTTCTTACTTCTACTGTTTCCTTGTTACTTCCTACTTTTCCTACGACTGTTTCCTTGTTACTTTCTACTTCTACTACAACTGTTTCCTTGTTACTTCCTACTTCTACTTCGACTGTTTCCTTGTTACTTCCTACTTCTACTAAGACTGTTTCCTTGTTACTTCCTACTTCTACTTCGACTGTTTCCTTGTTACTTCCTACTTCTACTAAGACTGTTTCCTTGTTACTTCCTACTTCTACTAAGACTGTTTCCTTGTTACTTCCTACTTCTACTATGACAGTTTTTACTAGTTACTTCCTACTTCTACTATGACTGTTTCCTTGTTACTTCCTCTTGTTTTACCATGGGTGGCAACATGGTGGCAACCAGCATTCAGGTGCATTACTGCCACAGGGGCTGCAGAAGTGCATTGTGGGTGCAAGTTTGTCCATTCTCCGCTATCGTACAAACATCAGGGAGCCAAGATGGCCCCTGATGGAGCTCCTATGGGCTTTTACATGGATCATTCTGAGATAATAATAAATGCATTACATGCAATTACATGCACTGTTTACATACATATCTTAATATTATATTTAATCTAAGAAAATAGTGAAAACAATTATTGCACACTGCTCCATTAACACATGTCGGGGTGGGGTGGGTCCCCTGTGATTTGAATGCTTTTGTGGCTGGAAGGCCGCAGAGTAACGAGGTAACAGAGGATGGTGTCTCCAGCCTGCAGCCAGAAAAGCAAACGTGCACCAATCAGCATGTCAACAAAGAGTCTATAAGCACGATAAACCTACGAAGTGTCCACATTTGCGAGAAGAGAGGAAATGCTTTGGTCCGTGGAGCTTTATCCTGTCAGAAGGCTGGTGCCTACTGGGCTCACATACAGGAGTAATCTGCTGATTCCTGGTTTTACTGGCTTTATTAGAGGTAGTTTTCTAGTAAAGAGACAAAATGGCAGTGCAAAGGGTTACATGGAGGCACATGGAACTGGAGCAACATACAATGCATGATGATGTGATGAGGGTGAGTTACATGAAATACACCAAATATAAGAACAATAATCAGACTGAACACTTTTACTTTTTAATTTAAAAAATAATTCAAAGGGAACCCCGCCTATAATGACATAGGCTTCATAAGGTCAATGTTGGTATCAATTATATCAGTGTGTGTCAGAAAATATCCTAGATGTCTTCCTTTTTATACAATTTGAAAAAATAATTTTACTCGGTCGGTCGCCATTGTTGTTCATGTTGCAATGCAGTCTGGGTAGTGACGTCATGTGGTTGCTCTGCTGAGTTCTGTCAATTTGCCGGTACCGTAGTCGTGACTCTACAGTGAGAAAAATGACATCTATCAGCCTTTCTTTTTCTTTTTGAGGCACGAGTGGAGTTGTAGGGTTGCCAACTTTCCGCATGCGTCGCCATGACAATCGAGAGGGAGAATGTTTATTGTCAGGAGTTCCAGTTTTTGTCAACAGCATGAGTATCCAGCTATCGTTGAATGAATAAATATATTCCGTAGTGGTGTGACGGATTGCGGTTGGTCCATGAGCTGTGGGATCGCAGGTGATTGGCAGAAACAAAGTGCTGACAGTGCGCATCTAACACGCTGATCGAACAGTATGATCAGCTGAGGAGCAGAAGAACTTGAGAGAAAAAGAGAGGAGAAAGGAGAAACTCCAGCCGTCTCATCCGTGACTATAAATCATGACTCTACGTTGGCGTAACCGGCTCTTCTACCGAGTGCAACGTCATCACTCTCAGAATGCGCAGCGCACGTAACATAATGGCGGCCCCTGTAGGTAAAAATATGTACTAAAGATTGAGGATTTTTAAAGCAATGACAATATTTTATGTGTTTGTAACAACATATTTTAGTAAAAGAGAACAATTGTGGCTTATTAAGGCCAACATGTGATTATAGGCGAGCTTCCCTTTGAGAAATCAATGTTGGATTTGAGGTTACACACATATGATGACATCAGTTATCATTCTAGTTTATTCCTAAATAAACAGTTCAATAAAAGGACAAACAGTCACAACATTTCCCGCGTTTCCAGCTGAGCAAACCCATCAAACGTGCAGCTTGTATAACTTCATGCCTTTGATTACTCGTGGCAGATGGAGAGACAACAGCAGGGAGGTGAATTTATAGCTTATCACTTGGCGCAGCCAGCGCTGGAATGCCATGCTGACCTTGGGCGGAAAATATTACAGGCCACCACCGGAGGCTGTTGTTCAAATTTCCCAGGCGAGGAAACTCACTAAACACTATCTGATCAGGTTCGCATGGGGAAAAAAAGAGCTGCCTTGCCCCCCCCACCCCACGGTCAAATCACAGTGCCTCACTTCTGAATGCTGTCGTGAGGTAAACAGCTCGGCAGTGGCGAGTGTCTGCGTTTCCCTGGTGACAGCGATGTTCAGCTGAGGCTCTAATCTCTGATTGGGGGATTGGAGGAGGCTTCACTTCACAGAAATCTCACACCTCCGGGAAAGATGGCGTTCCCGCCTTGGGCTGCTCTGATGAGGAATTCTCTGAGATGTGAGTCGCACGGAAGCCGTAAAAACCAGCATGTGGGGAGCGATGCTCAGGATCTAGTCTGACCACAGTGTCTGATCGGAGCGTCCGGGTCTGACACAACGAGTGCTGCAAGTCTGTGATGGCGCGGCGGCGGCGCTGTGACCTCACAGCTAATCAAGTGCCTCAAATTTTTGCTTGTGGGTCAGGAAGGAACAGCGATATGGCAGCGAGCTCTGCAGTTACACAAGCTGATAACGCACTCAGAGTGCCAGTGAAAGCTCGGCGGCCCGGCGCCCTGCACTCTGTGACCTTGGGGACGTGGTTTTATTTTGAGGAGACTTCATCAGCCGCAGTGGTGGGGGGGGCAGAGGGGGGGTCGGGATTAACATGATAAACTCCAAACTAACTTTTTAAGGTTTAATGAGCCATTTGTAAGTAAAGATGTCTAAAGTCCAGTCTTTAGTGTCGAGAACGAGCTGTAAGTGCCCTTTTTTTCCTTTTCGCCCCTGCCCTCCAAAATGTCTATGCACGCCCCTGCTTCAGCCGCTTCATTCCCAGAAATCAAGCCAAGCGAAAATGGAACCATGAGCGGCCGGCCGGCCGGCGGTGGGAGCTGCTGCGTTTGTCACAACGTCTTCAGCTCTGCATGTTCGGCTAAAAGTCACTAAATCACAGACTCATCAGCAACAGGACTCCCAATAAACATTTTACACATCGCTATTTTAGCGCCCGCAGGAGGCTCTGCAATCTGCAAGCAAACATCTGAGGAGTGCTGCTGTAATGTAGCAAGACTGGGCAGCAGAACTGACCACTGGGGGGGGGGGGCTTCTGACTCATCAGATTGTTTGATACCTGATGAGCCTGAAGGGGTTAAAGCCCCCCCACCAGACTCCAAAAACAGCGTTTCTAAACCGGGCTGCTCACATTCCACCCCTGCCCTCCCAGCAGGAGCGTTCACGCCGCGGTGGGGGGTGGGGGTGGGGGGGTGCACGCCGCGCCTCATGCCAGGGGGGCCGCGCTGCTGCAGCGGCTTCAGCTGAATCAGGACTCCAGATTCAAGCCAAGACAGAAGAAGAACCCGGCGAAATGTGAAAAATAAAAAACCTGAACCCAAGCGCGGAGATGGATGTGCTGCGACGCCGACTGACAGCTCTCAGTGTGTGTGTGTGTGTGTGTGTGTGTGTGTGTGTGTGTGTGTGTGTGTGCGTGTGTGCCTGTGATCGCTTCATCATGGTCCATTTCAAAGCCGGGACACAAAGATCCGTGTGAAGTCTCGTGTTTCTCTGCCTCACCTTGTCAGGTTTCTTGCTGATGGCGTCGGCGGAGGACTTCCTCTTGGCGGCGAGCTTCCCTTTGCTCTCCTTGCTCCTCGGGCTTCTCCTGACCGCCGCGCCTTTGAACATGAGCTCCATCACGCGCGAGCTCTTCACCGTCTCCCCGATGAAGCTGATGACCTGCTGCATGCTGAGCACCAGCTTCTCCATCCCCTCCAGCTTCTGCGCCTGCATCTCCGAGCGCTGGTTGACGGCCGACATGATGGTGCTCATCTCCTTGCAGATCTGGCTGAGCTCCGGTCCCAGGCCCTGCGTCTGGCTCACCAGCCGCGGTGGCAGGTGGATCTCCTCTTTGTCAACCTTGAGGTTCTCCATATCCTTCTCGATGCCGTCGATGTCCTGAGACATCCCGTCCAGCCGGTTGAGGACCTTCTCCTGGATGTTGATGAGCTTGTCCATCTTGCTGCTCAGAGACTCAATCCGTCTCTGGATGAGGTCGAAGCCGTCCCTCTGCTCTCCTCCTGCGTTGTTCAAGGTACTCATGGCCGGCAAAGATCACGTCAAGACACCGACTCGGGGGAAGAGCAGCACCAGCAGCGTCCATGAAACAAGGACTTTCTCAAAAATCGTAGCCAGCTCTACCCGTCGCTGGTCCCCGCAGGCGTACAAGCCGATGAAGGAGTGATCAAAAAAAGCAGCCGAGTGACCATCCGTCTCACTCAGAGAAGATCTTTCAAACCTCAAGAACAGCTCAGGCAGCGATCGAACCGAGGCATAAAGTGCTCATGCTTCATCCGCCGCCTCCTCACTACAAATGGTATTATGAAGTCGGCTGGTGTCCCTAAATGTAGGGACGGCCCACGTCAGCAGGGTCAAGTGTTTGGGGGCGGAGCCTTGGCACCGCTCGGAGCTATGGGACATTTGAGAGCCCTCCAGCGCTAAGCCCACCACCGTCACCCGCCTGCTAGGTGTCAAAATGTTCACTGTACACAGCACTTGTGCGTAAGCGTGACGGCGCTCATTCATCCACTTGTGTTTGAGAAGGGTTTTTTTTCCGTGTCAAAGGAAAATGAACTCGCTGCAGCAGGTGATTCCTCGGCGGCTGCACGGCTGTCCAAAAAAGGAGATCACAGATAGTGTTTTATTTTCAAAGCAAACGAAAAAAAGAAAGGTTTTGAGGTCACCTGAAACCCGGAAGATGAGTCAGAGTGATTTATCCAGCTTTGCTGCTGCCGCCTGCGTGCAGCTGTGAAGGAGCCATAAAAGCTGCTTCCTTATCTCCCAGTGAAGCTGAAGCTGCTCCCGGCGACAAGGGAAACACGAGGAAGCCTGTGGTTCCTGCCCGTGTGTGTGTGTGTGTGTGTGTGTGTGTGTGTGTGTTTGTGTGTGTGTGTGTGAGTGAGATGTTCAGCAGCACACACCACGCTGAAAGTGGAGATGGCCGACACAGATGATTTATACAAGGATGAACCTCTCCGACAAAAACCTCCCGAACAGCTTTAACCTCGTAACACGAGCGCAGGCCACGTTCCCCATAAATCCAAACGTGTGCGATTGACTGACAGATGCATTTATATCAGCTGACAGGATATAAACACATATTAAATCCATCCGATGGACAAAGAGACGCGGTTGAAACTGTCTGATTTGTTCAGGGTTTGTGATGAACGACTCCTCCACCGTCTCCACACTGGGATCATTTCTGCTGGTCTGGCTCCATCTCCTCCAGCACGACGCCTGACCAGGTTCTAAAGGCTCTGAAGGTTCTAAAGGTTCAGCTTCAGGTCAGGCAGCAGGTCAGCAGCTTTCACCTCAGATAGCATTCAGAGGTCACAGCAGAACCAACAGAAGCAAAGGAGAAGTGGTTCAGAAAAAGGCAAAACGAAATGTGATGAGAAAGAGAGCAACGCAGAGTCAATGACTGCTTTCACTGGCAGGAGATGTTGGGGATCAACTGGGCTCTGAGCGGCAGAACTGCCCCCGGGCGACTCGGAGCTCTGGGGGCTTCAGGGAAGATAAATCACCTTGATTTGAGGCTCACACTGCCTGATGATTCCACACTACCAATACAAAATAACTTCATCTCTGCCTTTTTGTTTTGCCTGCATCTTATTTTGAAAGCATGCGCAGCAGGAAGAAGGCGTGAGTGAGTGTGAGGGGGCAGAGACAGATGGGAGCGTGCCGAGCCGTCAGTCACCAGTGGGGGCGCCCACACCTGTCCACGGACGCCAACACATGACAGATAGCAGAGGTCAGAGGTCACCGGCAGCATGTTGTGTCAATTTGAGAGGAACGGACTGTCAGGTCGCTGCTGTGGAGGAGCAGACAGCTGGCTTCCATGAAAGCAGCGGCCGATATTCATAGAAACACCTGCAGCCGCACATTAGGATTGCTGTGATTTCATGAATAGTGGAGGAGCAGCCGCCGCCGGACGCCGCTGGACGCCACCGGACGCCGCCGGACGCCACCGGACGCCACCGTGCTGAACAAACGTCCAGGAAGGGAGAATCTGCTCACCATCAACAACAGCACACACCACGCAAGGAAAGCCAGCAAGGAAAGAATGGAGACCACTGACTTATCAGATATCAGCTGCCAAGCCAAGTATGTTCACACAGAGCGGCAGGCGGGGAAGCCACGCCCCCAATCTGCCAGTGGCCAGCACGCCATTAAAGCACAGCTCACTTAATGTGACAGCAAAATGTTTACCGACATCTGAAGCCACGTCTCCACAAAGTGTGCGGAACAGAGGCTTTTCCGAGCGCGCCCGCTTTGCCGAGTGTGAACTTCAGGAGTGGAAACATTTGGAGGTGACCTGATATAGATCAAAGGGATTAGCTCCTTTAAAGAGTGAAACTTTAACCTTTTAATGTCATCATTTATCTTTTGTCGCCTTAATGACCAAAGAAAGCTCAGAGGATAAACATCATGTAACTACAGAGAAGTGTTACAGCATTTCTGTAAATAAGCAAAACTACCCACTATTTCTGAAAACTGATTTTCTGAGGAGTGTTTTTCACCTTTTTTTGGGTTTTGTTTGTTTTTTCCAGAGTCTTAAGACGCCGCAGGCTGCAGACTCTGATTTCAAGGGACTGTGCTGAGTAACGGTGATCGCAGTCAACCTGAGGGGTCAAGGGTCAGCGCTCTGAGCCCAAATCAAGCTATAAACAAATATGATAGAAACTGAAATCATAATTTCACACTACAACAACAGATCATATGGGAGGAGGGTTGCAAAGGGGTAGATACATACTGCTACATTTCAGGAGAGTTTCCTTGACAGTTCCATGGGAATTTTAGCTTGGGAATATTGGAGATGTTCAGGGTTTCGTGGCCGTCAACTTAAATGAGTTGTTGTAGACGCTGAGGTGCAGCTCCTTGCTGAGCAGAAAGCACGGCCTGAAGAGAAGCTCCACCAAACATCTGGACACGTTTGAATGGGTCTTTTTTTGGGGAGCTGAGGGAACATCAGGAATATGTCTGGACTATTGTAAATACCTGAACCTTCTTTGATTTTTCACCATTCATGGTTTTTGTTGTTCTGGGAAAGAAACCATCAAAGTTCTACACTTGTAGAAACTGATGAGTGTCATTTATAAATGTTGTATCAGCCATATTTGCATGTTTGTTTGCTGATGACAAATATTGATGCCTATATTCATGACACTTAGACTCAGTGAGGGAAAATTCACCCAAATTCCCTGAAAATTCATTGATGATGTCATTTAAAAATATTGACTTAGACATGTTTGCATGCATGTCTGCTTATAACAAACCAACATGTCTCATATTCATACATGGATATGAGCAGCTACATGCAGCTACTCTACATTCCCCCAAATTCCTGTTAATTTTCAAAAAATTCCCATTGAAAGCTTCCAACTTCATTCAATTCACAGAATTTTGCAAACCTATACGGGAGAAATACCATGATTCAACTGGCCAGATAGTTCTCACAAATGCATGTCTTGATCACATTTTGGAACATAACAGGAATTGTATTTATTCTTATTTTCTTTACCAATTACAAGAATGAAACACCAGCAAGACATTTGCACAAACATTGTTGTGAAATCTTTGGGAATCTCTTATAATCTGGTGTTTGAGCGATGAAGTGTTTGGTTTTTTTCTGGCTCGGGGACGAGGTGAGCTGTTCAAAATGGAGCGTCGCCTTGCAGACAAAGAACACAATGTCCTCCAGGCCGCGAGTCGTGGAGCGCGTCCAGCCGGCCCGCCGCCGCCGCTTGCTACTGCTCGCTGCCGGGCTCGGCTCGGCTCGGCCTGTTGCTGCCAGCGCTGGCTCTGCTGTTTCTTGTGTGTGTGTGTGTGTGTGTGTGTGTGTGTGTGTA
>CAESWR010002612.1:29481-39965 GCA_903171835.1 Mullus surmuletus | reverse complement strand
CCCCCCCCCCCTCCACCGGGCACGAGGCCACTCTGAAACCCGTCTTCCGTCACGTGATTGAGGCTCCGCGCTTTGGCGGGAAGCAGGATGGCGGGAGAGCGGTCAGAGTCACAGTCAGAGTCAGAGTCAGAGTCACAGTCAGAGTCACAGTCAGAGTCAGGGTGTGAGAGTGTTCGCTGCCCCGTTTGTTCCAGAGACTTCCTGCCCGCTCACATTAACCCACACCTGGACCAGTGTCTGCTGGGGGGCGGGGCGGACCCCCGAGGAGGAGCAGCGCCCCGAGGACCCGGAGGAGGACCTGGAGGAGGACCTGGAGGACCTGGAGGAGGACCTGGAGGACCTGGAGGAGGACCTGGAGGAGGAGGAGGACCCGCGGCCAAGCGGCTCTGCTCCGGAGCTGCTCCGCGCCCCCCCCCCGGCCCCCCCGGCCCCCCCTCCCCGCAGCTCGCCGCGTTGTTCCGCAGCAACAGGAGCAAACCTGCGCCACAGACGGAGCGCGGCTCCTCCAGCGGCGGGGGGGGCGGGGGGGGCGGGGGGGGGCTCGACAGGGGGCTGAAACGGAGCTTCCCGAGCGAAGCCGAGCCGGCGGGACCAGAAGCCGCGCGGGGCCGCTCCTCCTCCAGCAGCGGGGGCTCCTCCTCCCGCCCCGCAGGCTCCTCCTCCCGCCCCGCAGGCTCCTCCTCCCGCCCCGCAGGCTCCTCCTCCTCCTCCTCCGGGGACGCGCGGACGCTGCTCGGCCTCGACAAGCCGCTGGCGGAGAAGCTCCGTCCGAACACGCTGGACGAGTTCTTCGGTCAGAGCAGCGCGGTGGGCGAACACACGCTGCTGCGCCCCCTGCTGGACGCCCAGGAGGTGCCGTCCCTCATCCTCTGGGGACCACCGGGATGCGGGAAGGTGCGGCGTGACGTCATCAACAGCTTCACCCTCACACGCTCCTCCGCCCGTCCGTGTGTGTGTGTGTGTGTGTGTGTGTGTGTGTGTGTGTGTGTCCCACAAGACCTCAATTCAGTCCCCTCTTAGTTCTGGCTCCGCCTCAGCTGTAGATGCTGAGGTCTCCACGTTGCTCCGTCACAGAGGATGATGAGCTCAGGCGGTGAAGATCTGAGGTGGAGGAACCACTCTTTAGTCGGTGACCTTTGAGGCTGCAGCCACAAGCTTCACACAAACTCTCGTCCTGATCACTTTCAAATGACAAAGTCCTAAATGTGCTCCGAGTCGTCAGTGTCCTGTGACGTCTCTGTCAAACTGACCGACCAAAGAACACACGAAACTAATATTTCAGTCTTTACAGACTTGTTCCCATGGATACGATGGTTACAACTAGCAAACAGCAGCAGGCCTCAAGATGCTGTCCGTGAATTCCCTCCGTGTTTTCAGATAAATCTGTAGCAAATCGCTGCGCTTTTTGTCCCCAGGAACTAATGAGAGAGTTTGCTATAAAAATCTGTCACTGCAGAAAAAATCTGAATGCCTCAAATTCAATGTTGCTGCTGATCATTGACCATCTGAGGCTCTGATAATAATAATAACAATAATAATGATAATCATAATAATAGGAGGAGGCAGCGCTCAGTGATACACACACACACACACACTCACACTCAACGCAGGTCTTTCAAAGCTTTTAGATATATTTTAGTTCATTTCTATTTTTTTTCCTATTTATTATTTTCTTTGTTACATTTTAGTTTATTTTAGTTTTTTCATTTTTTTATTGTGCAAGGAGAGAATACAGTGACATGGACAGACAACATTTCTGTGTGTGTGTGTGTGTGTGTAACTATTCACGGTTGCATTATTACAAAGATGATTATAAGTGATATACGTCAATAATAATAAGATAATAATGATAATAAATACTACAATTATCAGACAGTCAAAAGAAACAATAATAATGCCCCCGATCTGCAGGAGACCAGCCTGTAGCCCCCTTTCTTTGACATCTGATAGAACCTCCTCTTCAATATTTAAACTCTTATAATAGCAATAATGATTTTAATGATAAAGACTCATTAACTGGTGCGGGGCGAGCAGAGACGAGCAGAGACGAGCGGAGACGAGCGGAGACGCGTCACAAAATCATGTTAAAACCATCAGCTGTTGCTTTCGCACTTTGTCTTCTCATCTCATTTTCAATGAATTTCTCTCTTTTCCTCCATTTGCCTTTTTTCCGCGGTTGTCTTCCAGACCACGCTGGCCCACATCATCGCCAGCGGCATCAAAAAAAAAGGCACGGCTCGTTTTGTGTCGCTGTCGGCGACCAGCAGCTCCACCAGCGAGGTGCGGGAGGTGATCAGGCAGGCGCAGAACGAGCTGCGGCTCTGCAGGAGGAGGACCATCCTCTTCATCGACGAGATCCACCGCTTCAACAAGTCCCAGCAGGTGGGACACACACACACACACACACCCTGGGCGATATATCGATATAAAAAAGATATCATTTTTTTAAATGAGATATGGAATGAGATCATATCTTTTATATTGATTATACGCCATATAGTATATTTGTTATAAAGGAGAAGAAAATCCGTCATTTGATTTTAACAAGCCATTCAGTTGTCAAACTAAACTGAAAAGATTGGCAGATATTTTACTTTTCTTATATATATATATTTTTTTTAAATTGGCCTATTTCTATATGTTTTTAACGTGCACCTTACATGGCGCTTTATAAGAGTTAGTCCTGTTCGTATACTTGTGACAGTAAAGACATTCTGATTCCATGAAATATTTATGTTAAAATTGTCATTTTGAACAGCTGCTTTGAAGCAGGTGAAGAAACCTATTGCATCTGTTCATTGAAATCGCTGGTTTCACTCACTCACTCACTCACTCACTCACCCTGGAGGTCCTGCTGGCTCCCAGCGTCTCACGTCCCCCCGCGTGTCTCCGTGCGTCCCTCCAGGACACCTTCCTCCCCCACATGGAGTGTGGCACCGTCACTCTGATCGGAGCCACCACCGAGAACCCGTCCTTCCAGGTCAACGCCGCCCTGCTCAGCAGATGCAGGGTGCTGGTGCTGGAGAAGCTCTCGGTGGAGGCGATGGCTTCCATCCTGGATCGAGCCGTGGCGGCGCTCGGCATCAGAGTGCTGGAAGCGGATGGAGGACGTCCCGACCTTCAGGAGCAGACAGACGGACAGCGGTGAGTGAGCCGACTGGTGAGCATTCTGCTGGAGATAAGAGCTGACAGCAGAGCCACACACTGGCGGTTGCTATGGAGACACAAATAACTGTGTGTGTGTGTGTGTGTGTGTGTGTGTGTGTGTGTGTGTGGTAATCTTGGACAGTGTCACAGTCCTCTGCAGACACACACACACACACACACACTAGATCTTTAAGTTTGAATAGCCTCGTTGGAACGGCTGGTCGGCAATCCTTTAACTCTATTCCAGAAATACTCTATATACATTTCCGGGTCCAGTTTCCTTTCGCTTCCACATTCCTCATTTTTTGTTCTCGTGGCTGTGATTTTAAAGAACACCTGAGTTGAAGGTGTCTCCTCAGGACCAGGGCAGTCATCTGCTCACCTAAAGACCTGCAGGTCTTGGGGACCACAAACCTGCAGCTTGAAATTCTGAACTTGAATTCTGTCGTCTTCACACATGGAAAACACACACGGCTGTTAAAGCCGGCCTGAATGGTTCCTTCCAGGGTTCGAAGTGCAGCTGCTGTGTGAGGTGGACTTGAAGGCTCGCCAGTGACCGAGCGAGCCGAGCATGATGGGAAGTCTTTGGCAGCAACATCACACATGCGATTAGCCTGCTCTATTTCTTGAGTGGGCTGCTTCAGTCTGCATGCTTTGAATGACTCTCAGGTGTGTGACGCCAGTGTTGGCAGGCGGATTAACCCTTCAGAGTTCCTTCAAAAACTTTCTCAATCAGCCCTCAGAACTAAAAACGTCCCCTCCCTAAAATCTGCTGTAAAAATAACGTGTACAGATATATATGTATATATGTACATATATATATATATATGTGTGTATATATACACATATACTGTATATGTGTATCTGTATATGTATATATATATATGTGTATATGTATATATATATATATATATATATTTGTTATTTGGGGGGATTTTAACCCTCTAAATGCCAGTTTGTTAACATAACTCCACAGTATTTTAATAGAAAAAAAATACAAAAACTCAAATGATTTCCATAAAATGCAATTCAAGGAGGATTTAATGATTATTATTATTAGAGCCTCAGATGGTCAATGATTAGCAGCAACATTGAATTTGAGGCATTCTTATTTTTTCTGCAGCGTCTGATTTTTATAGCAAACTCTCTTATTAGTTCCTGGGGACGAAAATGTCTCCTTCCAAAAGACTGCTGTAAAAATATCATATATTGACATTTTTTCCAACTTTAAATGAGTCAGTCTTGTTAATCAGCTTCAGCCTGAAAGATACATATCAACTATCAAATATCTTCAGGGATTTTGACCCTCGAAATGGTCAAAAAACGTCCCCAGGAACTCCTAAGGGTTAACAGAGCAGGAGTTGACAGTAAAACATCTTTATCTCTCCTCAGGCCAAAGATCTACATTCAACAAAACGCTCTGGACACCATCGCCTTCCTGTGCGACGGCGACGCCCGGGCCGGACTCAACAGTCTGCAGCTCGCCGTTCAGGCTCAGGTGAGCGCGGCGCCACCGGGACACGATGGCTCCGTGAGGAGCGTGGTGGTGACGGAGGAGCACGTCAAGGAGGGTCTGCAGAGGTCGCACATCCTCTACGACAAAGCTGGTGAGTGGAAGTTTCTGAGGTGTCAATTCAGCAAGACCCGACAAAAACAGCCCGTAATAATAAACACGTCTGACATCAGCACGTGTTGATTTACTGCCTTCAGTCCCAGCATGTGAGATCCTGCCAGCTGGCCTCAAACACACACAGCTGTTCATATAAGAGAAGGAACAAAAACAAGCTTTGTGTGAGCTAACTCTCAGCTCCCCATGTCAGCTGGTGATGACACCACTAATTCCTTCCACCTCCATCTTCATCTATGTCCTCCTGTCACCACCTCAGAGGTCATCTGCATTCCTCCTTCATTTGACTCCAGAGATTTTTCACTCAGCCAGTTTTAGAAATAAACTTCAATATAAGTTTGGAAACGTTATTTCCGTCAATCATTTTTCTGCAGCTAGCTGTTGGTTTTCACTCACGCTGAGTTTCCAGTGCTGTCAGGTGTGTGTCAGTCACAGGTGTGTGTCAGTCACAGATGTGTGTCAGTCACAGGTGTGTGTCAGTCACAGGTGTGTGTCAGTCACAGGTGTGTGTCAGTCACAGGTGTGTGTCACTCACAAGTGTGTGTCACTCACAGGTGTGTGTCACTCACAAGTGTGTGTCAGTCACAGGTATGTAACTGGCACCTGATTGGTTCCTGAGTGAACACCAATAGGAAAATATTGCTGGGGATTTAGGCCCATACTTGGGGTACCTCGTTGTAAAGGGGACTCATCAAGCTTTCCAATGGTAATAAATACAACATCAATTGGTTTTTTTTAAACTTTCATTGAGGAGTTTATTATTGGCTGATGCAGACTCCTGATTCTTTTTAATTTGCTCTCATTGAAACGTGACGTTTGAAGCAGATTCTGGGTGAGTAATGTCCAGCAGCTCCACCGATGAAAGCATTTTCTGCACCGTCAGCAGAAACAAGCGTGTTTGATTTTTTTTGCCAGATGTTGTGAAATTTCTCCTGGGCAACAAACCAGTAACTCCCTGAGTGTGACACAGCTGAGGCACGAAGCTCAGTAGATCTAGAGCTGACTTAGTTTAACAGCAACTAGGGTTGCAAAATTCCATGAATTTTTCCATGGGAATTTTCAGGGAATTTCTGAGAATTGATAGTAGCTGCATGTAGCTGCTCAAATCCATGTGTAAGTATGAATCAAACATGTCTAAGTCAATATTTTTAAATGTCATTATCAATGAATTTTCAGGGAATTTGGGTGAATTTCCCCTCACTGAGTCTAACTGTCATGAATATAGGCATCAATATTTGTATTTTGAAACACTAGGCCAGTGAAGTAGTGATCGATGATGATCAAATGTGCTTGGAATTGTTGGCACATGTGATTCCTGGTGCGCAGTTTAATTTGCATTCAGTCATGTTGATTCAACCAAGATCATTTTTGAAAACCTCATTCAAGTTTCAAGTTGACGACGACAAAACCCTGAAAATGTCCAGTATACCCGAATTTAAATTCCCATGCAAATATTCAGGAAACTTTACTGAAATTGACCGAATACGATTCACCCCTTTGCAGCCCTGACAGCAACTGACTTCACTCAGTATGTTTAACAAACCAAAATGAGCTGAGACGTTTCTAAATGACTGTAACTTTGGTTTCAGAGGTCAGCTAGCATTCAGGCACGTCCTCAAATCTGATGTGAATAGTGTGTGTGTGTGTGTGTGTGTGTGTGTGTGTGTGTGTGTGTGTGTGTGTGTGTGTGTGTGTGTCACTGGCAGGCGAGGAGCATTACAACTGTATCTCAGCGTTGCATAAGAGCATGAGAGGTTCCCATGACAACGCGGCTCTGTACTGGCTGGGCCGCATGCTGGAGGGGGGCGAGGACCCCCTCTACGTGGCCCGCAGGCTGGTCCGCTTCGCCAGCGAGGACGTGGGTACGTAGGCGGCGCTGCGCCACACAGCCAGAGGGCGGGGACAGGGACGGGGAGGACACTGAGTGTGTGTGTGTGTGTGTGTGTGTGTGTGTGTGTGTGTGTGTGTGTGTGTGTGTGTGTGTGCTCCCTCAGGCCTGGCCGACCCCGGCGCGCTCCCTCAGGCCGTGTCCACCTTCCAGTCCTGCCACTTCATCGGGATGCCTGAATGTGAGGTACGTTGACCGGAGCCGCAGCTGTCAATCAGGACGCCCGACTGCTCACCCAGGTTTTTGTTTGAATCAACTTTATTGATATGGAAATTTCCTTCAACCCAGTCCTCCCCGACACATATAAATACACACATACACACACACACAAGCTATGGATCTTTCTCCCATTAACCCCTAAGAGTTCTTTAAAAAATGTTCTCAATCGTCCTTCAGGACCGAAAACGTCCCCTGCCTAAAAATTACTGTAGAAATGACATATGTTAGTATTTTTTTCACTTGAAATGAGTCAATATTTTAAATCACCTTCATCCTGAAATATATGTATCAAATATTGATCATTTCAGGGGATTTACTCTAAATGCCTGTTTACGTAACCCCACAGTATTTTAATAAAATTAGATAAAAAACGCAATGCAGTTGAAGGAGGATTTAATGATTATTATTATCAGAGCCTCAGATGGTCAATGATTAGCAGCAACATTGAATTTGAGGCATTCTTATTTTTTCTGCAGTGACAGATTTTTATAGTAAACTCTCTTATTAGTTCCTAGGGACAAAAAGTGTCTCCTTCCAAGACTGCTGTAAAATATCACATATTAATATTTTTTCCATGTTTAAATGAGTCAGTCTGGTTAATCAGCTTCAGCCTGAAAGACACATCAGATCTTTTTTAGGGATATTGGCCCTGGAAATGGTCACAAAACGTCCCCAGGAACTCTTAAGGGTTAAAGAAGCGTGTCTTAAAGGGGCGTGTCTAAAAGGGGCGTGGCTTGGCACAGACACCTGAGTTGAGGAATGAGCCACCTTTGGGAAACACTGGAACTAAATTAAAACCTAAGGGACTGACACAATAAGAAAAGATTTACGGTGAAAGACGAACAAATAAGTCAAATCCTTTTAGCAGGTAAGAATCATCTAAAAGCAGAGAGATAAACACCTTCAACAAGTGACAAAAAAGTATTCCTAGATAAAAGAAGGCTCCTGGCTGTGTGTTTGGCAGGTGATCCTGGCTCAGTGTGTGGTGTATCTCTCACGAGCCCCCAAATCGGTGGAGGTCTACAACGCCTACAGCAACGTGAAGGCCTGCCTGAGGAAGCACAAAGGCCCGCTGCCTCCGGTTCCGCTGCACCTGCGGAACGCCTCCACCCGCCTGATGAAGCAGCTGGGCTACGCCAAAGGCTACAAGTACAACCCGGCCTTCAGCTCGCCGGTGCAGCAGGAGTACCT
Source organism: Mullus surmuletus (assembly GCA_903171835.1). Taxonomy (NCBI): domain Eukaryota; kingdom Metazoa; phylum Chordata; class Actinopteri; order Syngnathiformes; family Mullidae; genus Mullus; species Mullus surmuletus. The sequence continues at coordinate 31,893 of CAESWR010002612.1, read as the reverse complement.
GCCGGAGGAGCTGCGGGACGTGGACTTCTTCAGCTGGACTCCATCGGAGGGCTGAGGCTCTGCTGGAGGAGGACCGAGTGAAGACGCCTGTCCTCTGCAGCCTGCAGGGGGCGTCGTGTGCTGCTGCTGCTGCTGCTGCTGCTGCTGCTGCTGCTGCTGCTCCAACTTCAAACTGCCCTCACGTCCACGTTCATGCCTCTAATCTTCCATCTTTATTTTGCTTTTCTCAGTGCGTGTTTGCAATGTACTGAAAACAGCGATCAAAAATGTTCCTTTATTTTTGCCCTGTTAATTTAAACGTGTAAAATAAAAAGAAAACTGAATGCAGGCGGTGCGTTCACATTATATGCATGAAGACGATCATTCATTTTGAGAGACGATTTTTATTTCACAGTCCCAGCAAACCGGACGCCCTCAGTTTTGGCCGATCGTCTGTAAAGACATGAAACAACGTGACCCTTCCGTCAGAGGTGTCAAAAGTTTTCACATTCATCCCCCCTTAAGAGTTCCTAAGAAAAAACCTTCTCAATCGTCCCTCAGAAAAGAAAATGTCCCCTCCTTAAAAACTGCTGTAACATAATATATATTAGTATTTTTTACTAGTAAAGACTGACTCACTACTTTAAATGAGTCAGTCTTTACTAGTAAAAACCAACCTTTTTAACCAACTTCAACCTGAAATATATATATATATCAAGTAATCATTATTTGGGGGGATTTTAACCCTCTAAATGCCAGTTTGGTTACGAAACTCTACAGTATTTTGATCGCAAAAAAATACAAAAACTACATTTCTATCAAATTCAACTCAAGGAGGATTTAATTATTATTATTATTATTATTATTATTGTTGTTGTTGTTGTTGTTGTTATTAGATGTGTCAGATGGGTCAATGATGAGCAGCAACATTGAATTTGAGGCATTCTCTTCTATTCTTTTTCTGCAGTGACAGATTTTTATAGCAAACTCTCTTATTAGTTCCTGGGGACAGAGAGCGTCTCCTTCCAAAACACTGCTGTAAAAATATCATATATTCATATTTTTTCCTACTTTGAAGGAGTCAGTCTTGTTAATCAGCTTCAGCCTGAAAGATGCATATCAAATATTTGTAGTGATTTTGACCCTCTGAATGGAGAAAAACGTCTGGAGAGGTAGAAGGTAGAAGTATGGACACTAGGGTTTAAAAAGACCTCTGTAGAAGTTTAAGTATCAATGCAAGTTTCTTCCTAAGTAAAAGTACTGCTTTCAAAACTACTTAAAGTATCAAAGTCAAAGTAATGTAAGGGGGAAACCTGCCATTAAGGAGCAACACCACAGGCTCCTACAGAGCACTAAGGAGCCCACCTCCCCAAAAACACATGCTTCTAAAGGCCATCGTGACTATAATGTTACATCAACATGTTTCAGCCATTGATGCCCATTGACAATGAAGGCAGTTTAGATATGATGACTAGTTGCCTATAGGTATTGTAACGCTGCAAAAAGTCCAACCTCAGAGGCAGTTTATCAATAGCCTTTGTTGACTCTGCCATCTTGGTACTCGGCTACATACGTCTGCTACTTCCTTGCTGGGGTGTGACGTGATGTGTGTGATGGATCGCATACAAACCAAGAGGGTGCAGGACTGGTAACGGGGTATTTGTACTTTGATACCTGTGTCTTCAGTGGTTGAACAGCTGTGTGCTGCGGTTGTGCCAGCTCACCTCACTGATCCAGGGGATGAAGGAGGCCACGCGGGTGAAGACGGTGGGCCGCTGAGGGGTGTTACAGCCGCGGCCGTCCACAAAGCTGGTCACTCCCTGGACGTACCAGCGGCCGTCTGGGCCCTGGCAGCTCAGAGGGCCTCCGGAGTCTCCCTGCCAGAGGAGGGAGGTGTTACAGCACAGATAGTGACTGAACAAACCTGCTGCTGGGGGGGGGGCGGGGCTCACGTGGCAGGCTGACTTGCTGCCTCCACCAGCACACACCATGGTGGTCTTGACAGAGCCGCCCCACCAGCTGCTCTGACTGCAAACGCTGTGATCGACCACCGGGAGCAGCGCCTGCTGGAGCCGCGTGGCCGGGGGGCCGCCGGCTGGAAGAGACGCCGCTCGTTAGTCCCCTTAAGAGTTCCTTAAAAACAGGTCCGCTCCCTAAAAACTGCTGTAAAAATAACATTCATATTGTTTCCTCCTTAAACCATTCAATCCTTCTTTTCAACATCAGCCTGAAGTATATCAAATATGAATTCTTTGGGGGGATTTTAACCCTCTAAATGCTGGTTTGTTTACAAAACTCCACAGTAAAAAAGGGGGAAAAAAAACATTCATTATGATTATCATTATTATCATTATTACTACAATCATTATCAGAGCCTCAGATGGTCAATGATTAGCAGCAACATTGAGTTTGAGGCATTCAGATTTTTTCGGC
>CAESWR010002612.1:14887-27889 GCA_903171835.1 Mullus surmuletus | reverse complement strand
CATGTCTCATATTCATACATGGATATGAGCAGCTACATGCAGCTACTCTACATTCCCCCAAATTCCCATGGAAAGTTTCCGGCTTTGAAAAGTCCTGGAACGCTAATCGGGTACAACTCATTAGATTCACTTTTTTGAACAAACGGAAACCTCGTCTCAATGAGAAAATGTCTGCCTACCCACAAGACACACAGTTGTCGTTCCACTGCGGATGGATGAGCATCTTCTCTACTCTGATGGACTGCTCAGCTCCCTCCTCCTGGTTCATGTCATGCTCAGCAAGAACCACCCTGTACGTGTGGAATCTGGAAAGCAAATATTTCTTCACAGCAAATGATTTTCCATGAATTCAGGCAATCACTGTCTGTCTCTGAGCCTCCAGAGGGAGGCGATGGTGCAGGAAGCCCTCACGTGATGCAGTGTGCAGCAGTTAGGACCCAGTTTGGAGCGATCAGCGTTCCTCCACACGTGGGGAAGAAGGACTCCAGAGAAACCTGCCAGGGCCAGCTGTGGGGCCGGGCCTCCTCGCCGTTCACCACGCGGCCAGCGTGGCGCTCGTAGCTGGGAACGCCGCAGCCGCACGCCGCAGCTTCGGCACAGACAGAGGGGCTTCGTGATCATTCGAGGTGGGAGCACCTGCTGCAGATCACAGCGGGGCCGAGAAGCTCACCGGTGGAGAGGAGCAGGAGGACGGCAGCCACTTCCATCACTTCCAAGTCCTGTTCTTCCAGGAGAAGAAGCTTATCGGGCGGAGCTATTTATGGGCAGACATCCAGACGGCGGCACACACACCGCCTGGGAGTTTTCCCTCAGGTCTCCAGGTGGTGAGGCCGCTCCGGACAAACAAACCCACCCACCCATACACACTGTAGGTCGTCCCATAGCAGGCGCCCACACACACACACACACACACACACACACACACACTGTTCTCAACAAGCCCTGCATGAGGCTCTGCTGGTGATAGTAATCCCCTCACAAATACCATCCGACAGCATTTTGAAAGGAAATACGTCACAATGAAGAAGATGGTTACTTTCAGTCAGACGGACCTTTGCACCATGTTGTCAATCCAAAGAAGGATGACAAGGATGGAAAAAACAACACATTCACCGACGAAGGAAGGAAAACATGCACAAGAAATGTGGACTCCATCATGTTCGGCTCTAAAGTGGCCAAACCCTCCCTCCCGGGCGCCAAGGTCAGCCAAGGGCACCCGGAGGCCACTAAAGGGCACCCGGAGGCCACTAAAGGGCACCCGGAGGCCACTACACGTCATTTCCGTGTCCGCACTTCGCCGCTTCGCCAGAGGGTGTCGCTGCGAACCCTTTGCTCGGCTCATTGCACCGTCGAAGAAGAAGCAGCAGCAGCGGAGTGAAGATGGCGCGACCCGGCGGGATCCTCGTGCGGCTCCGAGCGCTGTGCGGCCTGCGGGGGGGGGCGGGGGGGGGAGGAGGAGGAGGAGGAGGGGGAGGAGGGGGAGGAGGGGGAGGAAGGTCCACGTCCCTCCGCGGCTTCGGAACCAGAGCCAGCGGCCTCCGGGACCCCGAGGAGCCGCTTTCCGGATCCGAACAAGGTGAGTGTCGGACCCTCAAGGGCGTCATCGTGCCGCCGTAACATGGCAACGCGGAGCCGTGACGTCACTGACCTCCGCCGCTTCCCCGCGTCCGTCAGGAGCCGCGGGCCGCAGCCTGCTGGACCACTTCCCGAACCCCAAGGGTCTGCTGAGGAGCGCCGTCAGCCGCTCGCTGGGGGCCGCGCAGCTGTCCCGCTGCATCCAGTACCGCTGCTCGGAGGGGCGGGGCCTCAAGGTCAGAGCCGAACCGAGCCGAACCGAACCGAACCGGGCCGTGGGCCGTGGGCCGCGTCACGAGCCACGAGCCGCGTCACGAGCCTTTGCAGCTTTGAAGCTGGCTGTGACGTCAGCAGGACGTCGGACACGCCCCTCGGGGAGCAGAGGTCCAGAAGGGAAGAAACTGGTCCAACTTTCTCTGATCTGAATTCACAGCAAAACGAGCAGAGTTTTCAAAGAACCACAGACGTGTGAAATTATCAGTCCTTTGGTGTTGTTTCATCTCTCCAACTTTTTCTGTTTGGTGATCAAAGCAAGCAGCTGTCACGCCGCTCCACACACTCACACACACACACACACACACACACACACACACACACACACACACACTCCCCCAGCTGTGGTGTCTGATGCAGCGTGTGTGTGACGTCTGCAGAGAGCCACCGTCACGCTGCTCTGGCCCTGCAGGATCGAGGAGGAAGGTGTGGCCTCCAACAGGATCAACGCCGAGCGGTTTGCTGCAGCTGCTGCGTGTCAACGGCTGAAGGTGACATCATCAGTGCAGTGTGCCCCCTGTGACATCATCAGTGCAGTGTGCCCCCTGTGACATCATCAGTGCAGTGTGTCCCCTGTGACATCACCAGTGCAGTGTGTCCCCTGTGACATCATCAGTGCAGTGTGTCCCCTGTGACATCATCAGTGCAGTGTGTCCCCTGTGACATCACCAGTGCAGTGTGCCCCCTGTGACATCATCAGTGCAGTGTGCCCCCTGTGACATCATCAGTGCAGTGTGCCCCCTGTGACATCATCAGTGCAGTGTGTCCCCTGTGACATCACCAGTGCAGTGTGCCCCCTGTGACATCACCAGTGCAGTGTCCCCCCTGTGACATCATCAGTGCAGTGTGCCCCCTGTGACATCACCAGTGTGCCTCCGCTGGCTCCTCCTCCTCCTCTAACCACCTCCCTCTGTGTGTGAGCAGGAGTTGGGAGTCATCGGTCCAAACAACCAGCTCCCACAGAGAAGTTCGGGCACTGCGTCCCCTCCTCACCGCCTGCAGCCCGACCCCTGGACAGACAAGTTCTCCACGACAAACGTCCATGACGGCGAAACTCCGCCCCCTGCTGACGAGGCTGAGGGCCTGGAAGCTGTGCGCGTGTTCCCTCAACCCAAGTCTCTCCTGCACCATGTCCTCCAGCTGGCCACGTCCTTCAACAGGCTCTCGGTGGGTGACGCTCACACTTCTCCACGTCTGGCAGGGCGGCACCATTACGGCCAAACTATTAATCACCTTTTTTTCAAATCAATATCGATCTGACGATTATTGATCTCACCATTATTCACGATTGATCTGAGCAAAGACGGTGCACTTTAATGATGCCAGAGCAACTTCCTGTGTCTTATGATGATCGGTGGTTGTGAGTAAAGAACAGCTGAATGCGGGAGTTGATGAACAATATCTTTATATTTCACTTCCACGTGAATCAATACTTGAACAACGAGATGAATCTGCGTCAGTGGGGATTCAAAGACTCTGCTCCGCCCCCTGGTGGTCGGCTGACTGTAAGTGGAGGACGTGTTTGATTGGAGATGCAGTCGAGCCGTGGGGAGACGCACGCATTTCAAACCTCTGATCGTAAACCATTATGCTCACGTTATCCTATTCATCGAAGGAGGATCGATCAATAGTCAAAGTAGATTTGATCAATAGTGCAGCCCTCACGTCTGGACCGCCCGTGTTCAGCCCGTGTTCCGCCCGTGTTCCTCCTGTCACCTACTCAGTCTGATCTTTCCATTTAAAGGAGCTACTGCAGTTCAAAACCCAAGGCGGGAGGCTGAAGCAGTGTGAGCTCACCCTGCGCTGGCCGGAGGAGATGACCTTCAGAGCCACGGCGAACAGCAAAGGCATGGCAGAGAGGAGAGCGGCGGCGCTCGCCTGCATGAAGCTCAAAGTAACCATGATCTACAAACATCTACATTAACCCTTGAAAGTTCCTGGGGACCTTTTCTGTCCAGGTGTTTTTTGACCCTTTAGATCAGGGGTCGGGAACCTTTTTGGCTGAGAGAGCCATGAAAGCCACATATTCTAAAACCCATTTCTGTGAGAGCCATGTCATATTCTTTAACTGAATACAACTAAATGCATGCATTCTTTTGAAGTAAGGCCAACAATTTTAGAGTATAATAAGTCTCTAAATGTATTCTTTATATTATAAAGAGGCTCCAGAACCTGCAACCCTGAACAGCAGCCGGAGAAAATGGATGGATGGATTCAAATGCGTGACAATAATTGATATTTTGAACGTATGATTTCTGTAATATTTTACTTTAAATTTCCGTGTAATTATTCATTACTTATCATGTTAAGAAATGTCAGCTAAGACTGATCTGCGAGCCGGATGCAGCCACCAAAAGAGCCACATCTGGCTCGCGAGCCATAGGTTCCCGACCCCTGATTCAGAGGGTCAACGTCCCTAAAAAATATTTGATATTTGATGTGTATCTTTCAGACTGAAGCTGATTAACAAGACCGACTCATTTAAAGTTGGAAAAAATATTAACTGATATTTTTACAGCAGTGTTTCGGAAGGAGACGCTTTTTGTCCCCAGGAACTAATAAGAGAGTTTGCTATAAAAATCTGTCACTGCAGAAAAAATCAGAATGCCTCAAATTCAATGTTGCTGCAAATCATTGACCATCTGAGGCTCTAATAATAATAATCATTAAATCCTCCTTGAACTGCATTGGATGGAAAATAATAATAATAATTGTTTTTGAATAGTTTTTAAAATACTGTGGAGATCAAACTGGCATTGAGAGGATTAAAGTCCCAAATCAATATTTGATATATTTCAGACTGAGGTTGATTTAAAAAGACTGACTGATTTAAAGCGGAAAAATACTAATCATGTTATTTTTGCAGCAGTTTTTAGGGAGGGGACGTTTTTCATCCCGTGGGACGATTGGGAAAGTTGTTTTAAGGAACTCTTTAGGGATAAACATGTTTTTGTCTGTGCTACATTAACATTCACGCCACTTTGTTCAGGATCTGAAGCTGCTGGATGAGAACAACAAGCCACTGACTCATTCCAGCTACAACCGTGAGCAGGTGAAGGAGGCTGGAGAGCGAAACAGAAGTCCCCTCCAGCTGGAGCTGCCCGAGTCCCTGCAGGAGCTCATCAGGGACCACCTGAACCAGGTGGGTCCTCACTGCCACGGCCTGCTGTCATGCTTTTCATCTTTTAAAGGGATAGTTGGTGTTTTTCTTCATGAAGGTGTATGAGCTCCTCACCATCAGTGAGCTTCATCAGCACTGACTTTTCCTCCTCTGCGTCCCGTGAAAGGAGTTCCGGGCCCGGTTTCTCTGTTGCAGAAAGTAGTTCCGTCTTGTTGCTGGAGTCACACGGAGAAAGAGTTTGGCTCCAAAAAATCATCAGCTGTTTCACGATGTTTATATGCTCAGAAGGAGACGCGTCACAGCGGTCACCGCCCGCCTCCTTCAGCTGATGATGGTGCGCGCAGTGATATGAAGGGAGGGAAAATGGTATCGGGTGATTGCGAGGTCGGAATTTTTGGGAATCCAGGAATTCCTGATGATGTTTTTTTGGAGCGAAACTCTTTATCCGTGTGACTCCAGCAACTAGACGGAACCACTTTCTGCAACAGAGAAACCGGGCTGGAACTCGGCTCACGGGACGCAGTGGAGGAAAAGTCACTGCTGACGAAGCTCGCTGATGGTGAGGAGCTCATAGGGAAGGCAAGGCAAGTTTATTTGTACAGCACAATTCAACACAAGGTCATTCAAAGTGCTTTACATAAACATTCAAATCAGCAAGACACAATTGAAAACAATAAAAACAGTCAATTAAAAATGGAAATAGAAATAAAAACACAAATAAGATAAAATAAGACACAGCAGGATAAGAAGAGAGGTGAAATGATTAAAAGCATAGTCAAACATACAACTTCATGAAGAAAAATCCGAACTATCCCTTTAACTCCTGTGGTTCAAAGCTGCTCTCGTGTCGTGTCTGGGCTCGGTGAACATTCCCCTTTTTTGTTATTCTTGTGTATTACATTGAATTGCGTATATTGCTTGTAGCAGACTCGGGCAGAGTTCACATTAAGATCTTACTTACAGCTGTAATGGATCGTCTTTTCATCTGTTTCTACGTAGCAGTGGTGCAGTCTGGGTGATCGGCACGTATAGCCACAACCCCAGTTACCGTATAACCTCTACTAAATGTGCAAAGATCCCAATCAGCAGGGTTTGGTGACCTTAACTGTCACGCGGGTCTCGGCAGTGTCGCGCGTCATCCAGGGCCACCGTTTCTGTGGTGGAAAAACCCCCAAAGAAGTACTGGCTCCCACAAACGAGTCGAGTCGAGGCAGTCAGAGTCAGTGGAAACTCGGCATTAGGAAGCAATGAGGAAGGAAATCCTCCCCTCCCTCATCCCTTCTTTCCTTCCTTCCTTCCTTACTCTCTCCCTTCCTCCATCTTTCCCTTATTTCCCTCCCTCACTCCTTCCTCCCTCCTGTCTTTCCTTCTTTCCTCTAATCCTTCCTTCCTTCCCTCCTTCCTTCCTCTCTCTCTTGTCCTTCCTCTCCCCTCATTCCGTCCTCCCTTCCTCCCTCTAATCCTTCCTTCCCTCCTTCCTCTCTCTCTCTCGTCCTTCCTCTCCCCTCATTCCGTCCTCCCTTCCTCCCTTCTTTCTTTCCTCCCTCTAATCCTTCCCTCCCTCCCTCCTTCCTTCCGCTCTCCCTTTCTTCCTTCCTTCCTTCCTTCCTTACTCCCTCCCTTCCTTCATCTTTCCCTTATTTCCTTCCCTCACTCCTTCCTCCCTCCCCTCTTTCCTTCTTTCCTCTAATCCTTCCTTCCTTCCTTCCTCTCCCCTCATTCCGTCCTCCCTTCTTTCTTTCCTCCCTCTAATCCCTCCTTCCTTCCCCTCTCCCTTTCTTCCTTCTTCCGTGCCCCCTTCCTTCCTTCCTTCCTGCCTTCCTTCCTTCCTCACTCCCTCCCTTCCTCCATCTTTCCCTTTTATCACACACATTAGTTGTGTCATTCTGTAGTAACGTTGCATCACGTTCCGCAGCACCCAGTGGCAGCAGAAATCCAGAAAATTGCCGATGCAGACGAGGAGAGTGACCAGCAGATTCTAACGGAGAGTGAGGAGGAGGTCTCTCTGACCGACGCCATCACCGGCCGCCCGTACAGGCCGCTGTCGGAGCAGCGGGTCCAGGAGCTCAACGTCCACTTGCAGGAGCAGTGGCGGCGGGCCGACCTGGGCCGGAGCGTGGCGCTGCCCGTCGACGCCCATCGGGAGCGCGTGCTCTCGGCCGTGCAGAACTCCAGGGTGGTGGTGATCGCCGGGGAAACGGGATGCGGCAAAACCACACGGATCCCGCGGTTCCTGCTGGAGGAAGGTGTGAGCGGCGGGCAAGGAGCGGAGTGCAACGTGCTGGTCACGCAGCCGCGGCGCATCAGTGCGGTGTCTGTGGCTCACCGCGTGGCCCACGAGATGGGCCCGGCTCTGAAGCACTGCGTCGGACATCAGGTAAACACGGAGGGAGGAGCGGGAGCAGCTGCTGCCTGAATGATCATCATTCGTATTTATCACATACTTTGCTTTATGTGATGTCGGTTTAATTTTTCAACTCAATATACATTTACGATGCATATTTCATTTATTTTCAGATAAAATTTAGTTTTTATTTAATTGCAACTTTAACATGTAAAATGGACACGATGCTCTTATTTTGAAGTGGCTCTGATTTATACAGAGGAAACTAGCGCACAGGTCGCACATCGTCATAGGAATACAATTAGAACAGTGGGAATTGTCAGGGTTCCAGGACATATACATACAGAAGACGACCAATAAACAGGAAGAAAAAGGGACAGAGGAATACAAGAAAAGTACGAGAAAATTAATACGATTTAAAATATATATGTATGTATGTATGTGTTTACAAATGCTGTGTCAGTAAAATGTGGTTGTAGTCGGACGAGAGCTGCCTGAAGCTGCTGATGTTTGTGGCCTCTGCTGTGTGCAGGTGAGGCTGGACAGCAAACCGCCGGAGCAGAGTGGAGGAGCGCTGCTCTTCCTCACCGTGGGCATCCTGCTGAAGAAGCTGCAGTCCAACCCCCTCCTGATGGGCGTCAGCCACGTGGTGGTGGACGAGGTCCATGAGAGGGACATCAACACAGACCTGCTGCTGGCTCTGCTGCGCAACACCCTGGAGAAGAACCCGCAGCTGCGCGTGGTGCTGATGAGCGCCACAGGAGACAACCAGCGACTGGCTCGCTACTTCGGAGGATGTCCGGTCGTCAAGGTGCCGGGATTCATGCACCCGGTACGAGAGCACTACCTGGAGGACGTGCTGAGGGAGATGGGCCTCCCCGCTCGGCCTGCTGCAAAGGGGGTGAAGCCAGACGGGCAGGTGAGGTGGACCTGCTGCTTTCAACCATCAAGTGTTCCTTAGAAAAACTCTCAACCGCCCTGCTGTAAAAAAATAACATATTCATATTATTTCCACTTTAAACGAGTCAGTCTTTTTAATCAACTTCAGCCTGAAATGTATATATATATATATATATATATATATATATATATATATATATATATGTATACGTCTATATATATCTCAAATGTTCATTATTTGGGGGGGATTTTAACCCTCTAATTGCCAGTTTGTTTACGTAACTCCACAGTATTTTCTTTTCATTTCATTTGAGGCGTTCTAATTTTTATGCAGGGACAGATTTTAATAGCAAACTCTCTTCACTGATCACTGTCACTGCTGCTGTTCTATTGAACACCCTGTGCAATATACTTTATTTATCCTGAACATAGTCAAACACCTGGTGCATTTGTATATTTCCTGTTCATTATCTAAGTTTTTATCTTTTAATGTCATATTTGTATATAAGGCCATTTTTTATACTTTTTAAAAAAAAAAATTGTAATTACATTTAAGATTTCTATACTTTCTTGTTGCACTGAGAAGGGAGAAGCTCCACAATTTCGTTGTACTATTTGTATATTGACAATAAGGGGAATTCTATTCCATTCTATTCTATTCCATTGTGCGGGAAAAAAGCGTCTCCTTCCAACAGAATGGGTTAAGGTTAACTGGTTGATCTGCTCTTTTCTCTATAAATTCACTTTGATTCATTCCATTTTAGGGTGGTCAGGAGAAGGTCGCACCAGACGTGGATTTGGTTGCAGATGTGATTAAGCACATCGACAAACATGGAGAACCAGGTGAGGATCCACAGTCTCTCCTTGTTGGCGTCGCCCCCTGCTGTCACTCTGCCATCTGAACGAACGCCGTCTCGCGCGCTGTCGTAGGTGCTGTGCTGTGCTTCCTCCCCGGCTGGCAGGACATCAAGGCAGTGCAGCAGAAACTGGAGGAGAACTCCCACTTCTCCTCAGGCTCGCAGATGATCCTTCCACGTAAGAGCACCATTCTTAGGTCTTCACAATCTGACAGATGGCAGAGGCGGGTCCACGCTGGTGAAGTTCAGCATTTCAACTTCTTTCTTTGTCATTTAATGTTCTACTTCGGAATAAACCTGGCTTACAGTGATGGCCTTCTGTGTGACTGCTCATGTCAGCCACTAACTGAATGTTTATGAGAACCTCGGGGTGGAATGTTAATGTTAGCCCCGCCCACTGCTGAGTTAATCTGAAGTTCACCAAACTCCTCCTGCGGTGCTTCTGGGTGAACATGCGAATCAAGAACAAGATGAAAGTGCCGGCACATGAGGACCGCAATTCCCATGATCCCATGCTGCTTTCCTCATTCATCAGATGACATCTCTTGTTATGATTGAGAGACCCCGTCGGTGTCGATGGCACACTTTAATGTTGGCGGTTCCTTAACCTGCAAGAGTTCCTGAAAAAAAATGTCTCAATCATCCCTCAGAACGAAAAACGTCCCTCCCTAAAAACTGCTGTATAAATGAATAACGTACAGTATATCACTATTGTTTCCACTTGAAATTAGTCAGTCTTTTTAATAGACTTCAGCCTGAAATATATGTATATAATTATTTGGGGGGGATTTTAAACCTCTAAATGCCAGTGTGTTTATGTAACCCGACAGTATTTTAATCAAAAAAGATTTTTTTCTAATCGAAAACAAAAACTGAAAATAATTTCCATCAAATGCAGTTCAAGGAGGATTTTCTTCTTCTTCTTCTTCTTCTTATTATTATTATTATTATTAGAGCCTCAGATTGGTCAATGATTACAGAAAAAATAAGAAGTCTCAAATTCAGTGTTGCTGCTATTGATTGATTTTTATAGCAAACTCTCCTATTAGTTCCTGGGGACAAAAAGCGTCTCCTTCCAAAAGACTGCTGTAAAAATGTCATATTGGTATTTTTTCCAACTTTACATGAGTCAGACAGTTAATCAGATGCAAATCAAATATTTCTTAGGGATGTTGACCCTCTGAATGGTCAGTAAACATCTGGACAAAAAACGTGTCCAGGAACTCTAAGGGGTTCATAACTTAGTGTTTTTCCCTCTCCTTGTTCAGTGCACTCCAGTTTATCCGTGGCAGATCAGCAGTTGGTGTTCCAGCGCCCCCCACAGGGTCAGAGGAAAATTGTCCTCTCCACCAACATTGCTGAGACCTCCATCACCATCGACGACATCGTCCACGTGGTGGATGCAGGAATGCAGCGGGAGCAGAACTACGACCCTCGGACCAAGGTGGGCGTCAGAGCTTCCGTGCGGAGCCGCCTCAGTCCACCTGCACGCCTGCTCAGGATGTTTGCTCCGCTTTCCAGGTATCCTGCCTGGACACGGCTTGGATCTCTCGGTCCAACGTCACTCAGAGAAGAGGGCGAGCCGGCCGATGTCAGCCGGGACAGTCCTACCACCTCTTCCCACGTAAACAGCTGGAGACCCTGAGTCCTTTCCCCATCCCGGAGATCCTACGCATGCCACTGGAGAGTTTAGTCCTTCAGACCAAAGTCCACAGTCCCAACTGCAGGGTACAACACACACTAAGACTCATCTCTGTTTCATAGACGTGTATTGTTTTTATTCCATCACTTCCTTTTTGTTTTTAAGGCTGTCGACTTCTTATCCCAAGTGATGGACAGTCCTGAGCCGGAGGCTGTGGCCGACGCCATCCGAAATCTCCAGGATATCGGTGAGCTGCTGCTCAAGGATCTGGTTTTTCTTCTCTTAACCCTCAGGCTCTGTTTCAATATGTCTTACACTCACACCCCTTTGTGCATAATACACACATTTTAAAATCAAGCTGTGGAAAATGTACCTAAATGTTACTGGATTCTACTTTCATTGGCCTAATTTTTCAGAGCCGGGTTTCCGCCATGATGCCACAATGGTTTTAGATTTTTTTTTAAACAGAAAAAAGTGAATAATTATCAATATACTAGGTGCAAGGTAGATTTGTTTTATTCCAGCCTATGTCAATGAGCAGCAACATTTACATTTATGCATTATTATTTTTTGGATCACATGTTTTTTCTGTATGTGCCAAATATGGGCAAAATAACGCCATCTGGTGGAGATTAGGAAACATGATCCATTTCAAGCGAAAAGTCCAGATTGACACCCAGAAATAATCAAATGCTTATATAATGCATTCATGTGAGCCAAATCAAAAATGGCAGTTTGAGTGGGTTTCAATGTGCCCCCCATTATGCACATAACACTCCCAATGTAACACTGGCTCGTACACAATGTGTGTTAGACTTCCTGGAGGAGCCAGAAGAAGAGCTAATAAAAGTGCACAATCTTACCAACTTTCATGTCATTTGCATGAACACAGACAAAGTTAGCGTAAAAAGAAAAACAATGTTCATAATGTGCGCTCAGCCTCCCCTGAGGATTCATGTCACGTCCTTGTTTGCTCCTGACAGGAGTTCTCGACAAGACAGAGAGACTGACGCCTTTAGGAGAGCGTGTCGTCCTCATGTCATGTGACCCCCGGCTGGGCAAAGTGCTGGTCCTGAGCGCCATGTTCCGCTGCGTTCTGCCCATGCTCTCCATCGTGGCCTGCCTGACCCGAGACCCATTCCACAACAGCCTGCAGAACCGAGCGCTCATCACAAAGGTGCGGCTCCACACAGCGCTTTTCCTGAGGGCCTGTTGTAGAACGTGTCCTTCACTCTTCAGCCGTTTTCGACTTGTTTTCAGTCCAAAGAGGCTCTGAGCGGCTCCAGCTACAGCGACCACCTGGTGTTCAGCAGAGCCATACTGGGCTGGAGGAGAGCTCAGCACGTGGGGGGCCGAGGGAGCAGAGAGGACAGAGACCAGTATCTGTACCAGTACGGCCTGTCCAGGACCAGCCTCAGATTCATTAATGGTGAGTGTGGAGGCCAGCAGGTCAGCCAATCTTTCTTTGTTCAAAAGTCACCTGTTTCCAGAGTCTGTGGCTCAGCCGATAGCTGTGATTTTCCCAAGGAATGTTTTTCTTGAATGATTTTCATGAACCCAGTGAAAGGGATAGTTGGTATTTTTCTCCATGAAGTTGTATGAGCTCCTCACCATCAGTGAGTTGCAACGCGAGAGAATACGTGTCGCAGCGGTCTCCTTCCGAGCTGGTAAATGCCAAAAATGATACAGACAGACAGACAGACATCTCTGAACTGTCTCGTCTGTCTGTCTGCTCCTCTGATGTATCTGGCGGCTGTGTGATGTTGTTGTTGTTGTTGTTGTGCCCCATCATGGCTGCAGATCTCATCGGCCAGTTCAGTGAGAACCTGAGTGGAGCCCAGCTGGTTCCTCCCTTCGAGTGTCAGCGTCACACCTCCCTTTATAACCAGCACAGCGGGCAGGAGGAGCTGCTGAAGGCTGTGCTGCTGGCTGGACTCTATCCCAACCTCATCCAGGTACGTGGCTGCGCGCGCTGGGGCTGACGGACTGACCGCAGCATTTCACAAACATCTAAGGAAGGCCATGTGCACTCGGAGACGGGTTTAGCACTAAACACTAACACTAAATGGTGGTTTCAGCAGCCCGTATATGCACATTTTTGAAACCACCCCCCAGAGTGGATAAATGCCTAAACGCCATCCGGGCGTTGCCGTGTGTACAGGCTATGGAGTGTCGAAGTCCCGCCCCGTCCTGTAGAACCTCACGGCAGCTCTGATCGTCACCTCTTTGGAGGTCTATGTGATCTATGTGAGATCCATGGCACGGTTCAGACGGGACCAGAAAATAATTG
>CAESWR010002611.1:22078-32110 GCA_903171835.1 Mullus surmuletus | reverse complement strand
CGGTGAACGCTCGTTTTCATTTTTAGAATTTGAATGACCCACTTTTTGAGATGAATTGTGTCTCAGACGGTCATACAAATAAAAGTAAATTGATGTAACTTCAATGAGGTTATTCATGCCTATAAAGTACTTGCAGACCTTTACACACTGAGATTACATGAGTCCCAATCTACCAATTTAACATAGCAGCTCATTTGAAAGTGCAATGATATAAAGACGATTAAAAAAGGGCTGTTTAATTTCAACTTTGATTATCAGGAAGGGGTATCCCGATACAACTCTGGTACAATACCGATATTGCAGCCTTGAGTATTGTCTGTTACTGATATCAATCCGATGAGATTATACATACTTTTATTATTTATTATGCAGTATGGAATATTAGGAAAGGCTTGATGAAGTGATATTACTTAAACAGAGAACAATAGTAGCAACAGTAGCTATGAGAAAGACTGACCCATTTATTATTAACCAATGGTTTACATACATTCTAACCTTAAACATAAGAATATTCTATGATTGAACAAAATAAATAAAAAATATATTAGAAGACCCTTAAAAAGAACTAAGATTTTAGATGCAGGTCGATATAATATGATACTCATTTTAGTTTTTGCTGATATCGGACCGATATCGGATGATATCGGTCCGATATCTGCTATTGATATCAGATTGGGATTCTGGCCAAAAAAAAAGGCTACTCTGAGTATCAGGTGATATTTACCTTCACTAAGGAGGTTTCCCTATCAGTTGTAGATCAAAAAAATCAGAAAAATCAACTGAAGAGATGGGGGCGGGGCTTAAATTTGACCTGGACTAAACCGTCAACAAGACTTACTGACTTCTTGCCTCACTATGGGCCACTCTTCTGTGAGTTGTTTTCTTTACAGCAACAAGGTAATCATTAATAAAGACGACTGCGGGTGGTACCATTGGGTGGTCCCACTGGGTGGTCCCATTGAAAAGTAGGTTGTTGAGTACTTTTTTCATAGTTTTCCTGTTACTTTGAGTCAATTTTAAGCCTTTGGTACACACAACTAAGGCCGATATTGTATGCTAATACATGCAGGAGTGATTATATGCTCATGAATTCCTCAGATAAAACTCTGCAGTGTTGTAAATGGAGCGGACGGCAGCAGCAGATGATGCCACGTTCCTTCCAACCACAGGAGACCTCAGACCCGACTTGCACTTGTGAGCATCTTCGGTCAGAGCATAATTGAGATATCATATCATGAAACACGCATAAAGCGCCCGCTGAAAAGCTTTACGCCGAATCAAAAAATACAAAATAAACCAACAACTACTGTATGCCAACAATGGCCTCGCTGCCATAGCAACGGCTGATGAGTCACAGCGGCAAACGTATGACGGTGCCCTTAGTAAAGCCTTTATTACAGACACGCACGTTTGCTGCACTTGCACCGACAGAGGATGGAAAACACACTTTCACTCAGTGTGGAAAACTCTTCTCTCTTGATGGATTCCAGTCACACACACACACACACAGATACACACACACGCAGAGCTGAATGGCAGGGGCTCCATTTCAAAGCAGAGACGGTGGAAAGATGATCGTAGCTACTCACGGGTTAGATAGGACGAAAAAAATCAGCTCGTTTCTTCGCCTGTTTCCTCTCTGTTTCGGGTTTCTCTGACTCCAACTGAGGCAAGATGCTACACGGCGACGCGAGCCGGCAGCCGAGAGGAAAATCACAGCCTGTCACTGACTTGTCATCCAGTCACAATGTAGTGTAGCGCCACTATCTCTCTCCGTCTCCCTCTCTCCGTCTGTACCGAAGCCTTATTCTACCTTTCTGTCGTCCTGTGACCCGTCCCCGGTCCCCATCTTTCTCATCTGCCTTTACCTTGCTCTCTCCGTCTCGCTCTGTCTCTTTGTTCCTCTCTCAGTCTCCCACCCACGGGCCAGTGTGCGGCGCCGAGCTGAACCTCCACTTTTTTCCAGTGTTGCAAAAGAGCGCGCCAAGCTGGAAACGGATACACCGAGGTGGGCACCCTAAAGACAGTGATATACAGCCGCTCGCCGCTTGACGATAAGGACGTCTGACAGGCGGATCGTGCGTCCCCGCGGCCGTCCGGCCCCCGGGGCAGAGGCTCCCGATGGAGACGTGTGATGTTTGTGCCGTACGTGGAGGACTTAGAGGATGTATGGAGAGCGGTGTGTCGCCTCCCCGTTCTCCCTCCAGGCGACGAAATAACACTTTTGTTTGTTGTTTTCACCTTGTTAATTGAGGCGGCGCCGCTCTTGGGCCGAACGGCGGCAGGCTGCGTGACACCGCGCTCGCAAAACTGATCGAATCTGACGTGATGTTGCAGGGAGACAAAGACGCCACAGACAGATAAGGGTAAACGTTGGAAGCATGGAGGGGAAATGCTGGAGTTGGGGGGGATGTGGTTATACTTTATGATGTAAGACTGAACTGTAAGTCAGCGGATTGAGACCTGCTGCTCATTTTCCATCTAATTTGCGCACATCTGTCAGCCCTATCTGCCAACATCTGTCTCCTGCTGCGCTTTCACATTTATCTATTTTACCGGCTTCAAGTTTGCCGCATATTCAGGGGAAGAGGACTCACTCCGTTTGATTAAATGTTTGCATAAACTCGCGAGCGTCCCGCCCTGCTGCCTGCTCTGCGATAACCGGCTTCATGCACTTTATGTGCGTGTGTTTAGCAGAGCTCTGAAAGGATGACTGCAAATGAATGTGTGACGCTCGCAAACAGGCAGCTGCAACCTTGAGTCGGGTTGGTGATGTTATGAAACTGCTTTTCAAGGGATGATGCTGAGGTCGGCGATCTAAGGAGAACATTTGGTCGATCACAGCTGCTATCATGATCTCATCTGCACACTAACTTTCATAGTGTATTTTATTCTGAATAAAAGTATTCAGTCCTTATCTAAGCCAGTGGTTCTCAACCTTTTTGGGGTCCTGGACGTGCATATTTTTGCTCTACCCTGAGGACCCCCCACCCGCTCTGGCAGGGATGCAATTTGTTAGAAAACACTCTTTGTTTGTTTGTAACATTAGTTTATTTTTGAATGCTAACCTGAACATGCAAGCTAATGAGTTTTCCCACAACACCCTCCTGCAGATGTTTCACAATAAGAGCATTATTGAGAATGATGTATGCCCACAGTAGGGGGCTGACCATTCAAAACGGATGCAGGTCTTGTTAAGTTTGACATTTTACTTGTGAAACAGATGTACTTAGAGGAAAAAAGGTTCTGTTACCCTCTGTGGTTTAGGTAGATAAAGGTCTCAGTCACATATGAGTGAAATAATCCTATAAATGTCATAGGTCCTTTGGATCGTTTTTAAAGGACATTTTACTTTCACCGACCCCTTTCAAGTACACCACAGACCACTAGGGGTCCACGGACCCCGGGTTGAGAAACACTGATCTAAGCCATATTACTTCAGCACATGATTTGATTCATGCTGATGCTAAAGCTAAGAGACGCACTGCAATTTTGGTGCCGGTTTAGACTCACAAATTCTTGCTAATTTAGTTTAGAAAAAAAGAGATTAAAAAATGCACTTGAAATGCAAGCAAGCTGACGAGTTTTGCGTTGCTGAAATCCCACCATGAAACCTGTGAGAGTCAAATATATTCACTGCGGCGGCTAGAGGGCAAAAGTTTTATCTGAGCGAACATGACAAAAGAAGTTCACTTAGAGGAGCAGAGCTGTTTCTATCACATTGTTTGTGCTTTCCTGAATAATGCATTTGGATCCGGATCCGTCCCAGCCCATCAAACGGCAATTGAATCCTCACGTTTCCATCGAATTCCAGGCGGCCCGCTGAGAAAAAACAATCACTGAGCTGCAACCCAGCTGATCTCCTAATAGCTCTGCATCAGTCGTGTGTGTGTTTACTGCCTGAACTTTAGCGGAAGACGCGTGCTCGTGTTTAATTAGCTAGTATGAGAACGTCGGATCACAGCGATGACCTCTTATTTGTGGCTCCCAAGTGCATCCACAGAGAGTAACTTTTCACTTTCACACATTTAACTGTCAAGGTGTGTTAGTAAATGTCAGCCCTGGTTACATGGATAGTTCGGATTTTTTTACATGAAGTTGTATGACATCCTCACCATCAGTATCGTTCATCGGCAGTGACTTTTCCCCCACTGCGTCCCGTGAGCGGAGTTCCGGCCCGGTTTCGGTGTTGCAGAAAGTAGTTCCGTCTAGTTGCTTGGGTCACACAGATAAAGCGTTTCCTTTCCATCAGCTGAAGGAGGAATGAGGCGGAAGGAGACTCCTTCCAAGTATCTAAACGCCGTGAAACAGCTGATGATGGTGCGCGCAGTGATATGAAGGGAGGGAAAATAGTGCCGGGTGATTGTGAGGTCAGACTTTTTTGTGGCCCAGAATTTGTGATGCAAACAGATTGCTCTTTTGAACGCATATTGTTTTTCGGGGCAAAACCCCTTTATCCGTGTGACCCCAGCAACTGGACGGAACTACTTTCTGCAACACCAAAACCGGGCTGGAACTCCGCTCACGGGGGAAAAGTCAGTGCTGATGAACGACACTGATGGTGAGGATCTCATACAACTTCATGTCACAAAATCTGAACTAGGCCTTTAAACAAGTGCATCCACAGAGACTAACTTTTCACATTCGTACCTGCAATTGTGATTGTGTGTTAGTAAATGCCAGCCCTGGTTAACTCTCACATCACCGCCGTCGGTGTTGTAGCGCTCTGCCTCCTTGGTAACGGCAGAGCTGCTCCGCAAACAGCTGCTAGATTTGTCTCTCCCAGATATCTAAAGGTTGAATCAATAAGTCACAGACCGAGAAGGGAGGGCCGACGCGCTGTATTTCTGCAAAGCTGCCGTCCGCTCTGAAGGCGGGACAGCGAGGATTTAGCTGCCGATTTCCCTGCTTTAGTGCATCTGCTCCGCTCCACGGCGGGACGTCATCTCACCGAGGAGCTGGACGAGGACAAACTCTTCTCTTTCCTGTCCTCCCCCTTGTTCTTCTTCGCCTTTCTTTTTTTTTTTTTNNNNTTTTTCTCTCCCCGGCATCAAGCGCACGCTCGCATTCCGCCGCAAACTTGTCAGATGCGTGGCTCCGTCTTCACATCCCTCTGTCATTGTTTGCTTGTCACTGCGGTCCTTCTCCTGTT
The DNA here is from genome assembly GCA_903171835.1 of Mullus surmuletus. Classification (NCBI taxonomy): domain Eukaryota; kingdom Metazoa; phylum Chordata; class Actinopteri; order Syngnathiformes; family Mullidae; genus Mullus; species Mullus surmuletus. The sequence goes on along the minus strand of CAESWR010002611.1, from coordinate 26,958 downwards.
TTCGCACATCTATCCCGCCTACACGCGCGTACGGGAGTGAAAAAAAACCAACAAGTCCTATCCACGTTGACACCGACGTGTGAGAGAAGAGAGGGAAGGAGGGGAGGGGATTAGAGTGAGACAAACATAAATAATGCCGGAAAATGAGGATGATGAGGTGGGACAAAAGAAAAGTGTCCACATCATCTTCGCTTGCTTCAATTGGAGCTTTTGTTGAGGACCTGGAAAGGTTGGTGCACTTTCTTTTGCTAGTTTTTTTTGTTTAAAATCTATATCTCTGATTGCTCCATCAAACTGCTCTTTCCCTCCATCCTACAAATACACTCGCTCTTTCGCATCCGGCAAATGTGTAAACTCCCTGTGGCGGTGTGCAAAGGCCACACACACACACACACACACACACACACACACACACACACACACACACACACACACACACACACACACAAACACAGCACACCAGAGAGAAAAGAGCACTAGAGAGGATGTGTGTGTTCACAAAAGGAAGGGCGCTGGATGACAAAGATGTAACTGCGAACATGCATCGCTACATCTGTGTGTGCATGCTCTTTTATCTGTGTGTACCGGCATGTGTGTGTGTGTGGGTGTGTGTGTCTGTCACTCGGCCTTTCCGCCTGGTTGCTTTTGTCACCTCTGCAGCCTTCTGTGCCATCGAACATCCATTTACAAATTCAGCGCTGTGTGGTCGCCTGCGTGTCGGTGTGTAAGACGCGTGGAGTGAGTGTGTGTGTGTGTGTGTATGCGAGCGCTGTTACAAATACTGAACTCGCAGTGTGCACGTCCCTTTGTGAGGCGAGAAAAAAACAAAAAAAACACAAAGGGGGTTCACAGTAAACAGACGGAGTTGGCTGAGAAAGCGTGTGTTATTTCGCACATATGCAGAACACGAACTTGGGAGAAAAACATACTATTTTTCAAGCAAATTTTGCGCCATTTTACGCTTGAATAACTGCTTGTAGCAACCACTGAAAGCTAGAAACATGCATTCAGTCCCTTCTGAAAAACTTGAGGCTCACTTGAAAAACGTTTGACGGTGATTTTCGACTTAATACGAAATGCCCAACAGCTGTTCTGTCCCTTTATGACTCTGTCGTCCTTCGCTCGCCACCGTTTCTATCCTCGCCGCTCATTTTCCAAATCACTCCGATGTTCTCTTATCAGTCCACATCTATAAAAGCGCAGTGTTGTAAATATGAGTAAATATATCACTCCCCCCCCTTCCTCCAGCTCTGTCTTCACGCGCAACAACATTCACCGTTGCCAGGTTACAGTAGCTTTAAGGGGACCTTTGCAGTCCCAGAGACGCCTGTCAGGATGCAAATTGCGAATCCGTCAGTCACTCGTCGATGGAGACGGCTTTGCCTTTCATCTCGTCATATCTGGCAGACAGCCGAGACAAAACGTCTGTGTTAGGCCTGAATAGAGGCACGGATGAGAAATCACGTGCTTAAGATGCGTCCTTTTAAACGTTGACGCACACAAGTACATTCAATCTCAGGAACAGAGAACATAGTGAAGGAGAAACTGTCGCTTTCCCCTTTGTCTCACCTGCAATCGGTAGTGACGCATAACTACCACTAGAGGGTGTTAGGGGCATCGAAAAGTAGCCAACTCATTGCTTTTCCTCTCTTTTGAGTAGAGATTCTGACCAGTTTTTGAGGGTTTATAACATGCAAACACCATTATTAACTATGAAAATTGGTTACAAATGAGCATATGAGTAACACGCTGTCAGTAAAATAAAATAAATCTCAATTTTTTTTTTATCATAGTCAGAAAAGATGACCGACATGCAAAAAAGCAAACGCAAATGAATGAACAAGGATGATCAGCACGAGCGTCTGAGATTGCAGGCTCGAACGCGGCTTGCTTTACATATCGAGGGGAGGGCGAAGACGGACTGAATCTGTGTTTGCTTCCATCTGTGCAAATGTCTGAGTGTAGCTGTCTGCGGCTCGGCGTTGTCGGCGGTGCGGGGGGGGGGAATAGAGAAACAGTGACGCACCGCCAACACTTTTTTTTTTTTACCGTCTTTGATATTCAGCAGTCTCAAACTCACTGAGTCAACAAAGTGTATCAACATCGGCGTCAAAAGGAGGAGCTCAAAAGCGCAAAAGAACAGGCGTTTATAGCAGAGCACCAATCAGGTTACACCAAGAGAGTGGATCCTCCTGCTGAGCCCCTCTGATTGGTGCCATTATATCGGTGGAGGTTTCCTGAAAATTGTCATGGAATTCTTGGGAATATTGGAGATTTTCAGGGTTTTGTTGCTGTGACGACCAGTCGTAACTAGACAGCAGCAATTTAAGACAATGAGGTCCAGGTCCTCGATGAGTAGAAAGCATGGCCTGATGAGAAGCTAAACTAAATATTTTGGCATTTTTGAATGGGGGGACATAAGGAATATGGAGGTCTGGGCTATGCTTCTTTTATTTATTTTTTTACCATTCATGGTTTTTGTTGTTCTGTGAAAGAAACCATTAATGTTCTAAAAACTGATGAGTGTGATTTATAAATGTTGTATCAGGCATATTTGCATGTATGTTTCCTTATGACAAATACTGATGCCTATATTCACGACAGTTAGACTCAGTTAGGGAAAATTCCCCAAAATTCCCTGAAAATTCATTTTAATTGAATTTAAAAATACTGCATTAGACATGTTTGTATGCGTGTTTGCTTTTAACAAACCAACATGTTTAATATTTATACTTGGATGTGACCAGGTAAATGCGGCTCATATAAATTCCTGAAAATTCCCTGACAATTCCGATTCATTTCAAAACATTCCCATGGAAAGTTTCCCAGAATTCCCAGAATTTTACAGACGTATATTGGTGTACAAGATAAACACGTCCTCATGTCCTATTTGTTTTGTTGCTCTCCACAACACCCCCTCTCTCCGACTGAGTGACATCACCGCGCACGCAGATCTCGATTGATGGTTTGAGTTTGCCCGTTCAAGCACGGCGGCGTCAGCTTGTCAGACCTCCGTCCGTTAAGAAGCTGGATGTGTAAACTGCGTCGTCCCAGAGAGGATTCAATCCTCAGGTCGAGTGTGGAAGTGGAGGCTCCAACCCTCAGGTCACATCAAGCATCGGCAGAGGACTCAGTGGAAAGGTTCCCTTTAACAGTTTATGAGTGGGATAATCACAGCTGATTAGCGCCAGGCAGGAAAAAAGTGCCAATCAAAGCTAACCCTGCAAACACCAGCCCGATCTACTCCTTTAGCTCCATCTTTTGATATATTTCGGAGAAAGCTCACAGAAGCGTTTTCCCCACAGAGCCGCGAGTCCCTTCGTTAGCGGCGGCATCGGCCTTGTGGAAGCAGCGCGAGAGAGAAGATCAATAAAAGGCTCCAATTTAGCACTAATAAGCACGATTCGCGGTTTTAGCACAAGGTTGCGAGGACGCGAAGCGGATCAGGTTCCTGTCACTTCGCAGGCTTTGTTCTCGTCTCTTTGCGCCCGACGCTCCGGAGAGGAAACGCTCCACTCACCACGTAGAGCTGCTTCCACAGCGAGGCCCATTCCTGCAGCGTGGACGTCACCTCGGTGATGATGGGGTCCTCCAGGGGCACCACGGTCTCATGGGGCCTGTACGGGACAACACACACACACACACACTTTATTCACAAACTGTTGCATCTTGTTTAATGTCAAAGAGTCCATTTGTTGCGTTATTATACATCATATTGGGTGAATTCAAGCGAGCTGTGCTGGAACATCGTGTCAGAGGGCCAATTCAACTGATGCAGGAATGGCAATTGGAGGAAACTCCTTTATGACATCACACTAGCAAATCTTACTGTCATTTTACCATTTGAAGTGGAGCTCAAAGCGCTATTTCAATCATCTCCTGCCAACATTCCTCATTTAACTACCCGTCTCTCTCCTTTTTTGAGCAGCTACGTACAATACTTCACCGCTAGATGCCGCCGTAAGCGCCGGCATTTCAGACCCAAACAAGGGGGAGGACGTCGGCGCTCGTTTTGAGTTTCACTTTCAGCAGCTGGTACGGCTCTCCGCGCCAAACCAATGCCGACTCTCGTCTTCCGTCTCTCTTCATTCAAACTTTCCTTGGCAATAGAACATGTTTTTCTCAGTGAGAGTCTCTGTCCGCGAGCCGGCTACTAAAGCAGAGAACAAGGAACCTTGAATATGGATAAAGATGCTATATATTAAGGCTTAAAAAAATTGCATAGAGCATCTTTATCACCCTGCATATATGTATAAATACTACTGCAAGTATTTGTTCCATTTGATATTTATAACCAGAATTAGTTATTTCTCTGTGTAAATAGTAGTGCACATTGTTATTGTTATTCTTATTTTCATCTCATATTTGATCTTAATATTCTATTTCTATTGTATTCTTATCTTTGCACCTTATTTCATGGTATGCTGTTTTTCTCATGAGCTGCTTTGACAACCCAATTTCCCTACGGGGATTCAAAAAAAAAGTCTTCTTCTCCCCTTCCTCATCTACCTTATGTTGTAAATGATTCATTGTAACGTGTGGATTTATTTATTGGTGTTGAGCATCTGTACCAAGGGGTGGATAAGAAATATCAACAGTATGTATACACACACATATATATTTGATACACACGAATCACGGTATTTATCAAACAGAGCTGTGTAAACTCATCACGCCGGCTTTCAGCTGTTGAAACAACAAACAAACCTAAAAGACAACAAAGCCCACCCACCGAGACCCACCGAGCCTTTTCATGGAAGTATTTCCAAATGGCAAGCGAGCCTTTTCCGGCAGCAGAGTGTGGAGACCTCACTTCACCTCACCGCCTTGAAAAATCACTGTGCGCCAATATCCCCCCCTCTCCCGCACACACACATACA
>CAESWR010002609.1:2775-19069 GCA_903171835.1 Mullus surmuletus | reverse complement strand
AATAGAGGCAAATTCCCAGTTGACTGTCATGGTGTTCGGAGAGTCTCCGGGGGGGCGGGGGGGGGGGCGGGGGCGGGGGGCGTTATCCACACACGCTGTGTTGCTCATTCCTCAACTTCAAGGGGAGAAATGATTGACTGAAATAACGTTTCCAAACTATTTTTGAGGAGTTGAATGAATGTTGTGATCTACATTCAATCATGCTTGCTGACAAATAGCAGAATCTGTTCATTTTCCAATATTGACAATATTGACAAAAGAAGTTTACATTTCCGTGTGCATTTTATTATCATCATTTGCTGTAATGAACATATCCACGATCAATCCAATGTGGAATATTTATGTTATTTGTTATGAAAATATGTCCTGTAGGTTTTGTAACAACTAAACAAACATGCTTATGAAAAGCAAACGTATTCACCTCAATGTTAGATAAATAAGGAATAACGTTTCCCTGTGCGTGGGTGCGTGTGTGTGTGTGTGTTGTGCTACTTTGGGGCCCCAATAAAGCCTAATAAGGGACAAACAGGGTGGTTTCTAGCTCGGTGGGGCCCGAAACAAGACGTTGTTTGGGGTTTGATGATGAGGTTCCTAACCCAGACAAACCTCCTTCCGTTGTCAAGCAAAACAGATCATGAGCGCACATTAATATCTTATAATTGCAGTGATACAGAAAACTGTCTTTATATTAAACACGGAGATAAACCTCTTTTTGATGCCAGTTCTGTGTTTTCTTTTGTTCTCACTGATGGGATGATGATGATGATGATGATGATGATGATGATGATGATGGGCCTCAAACTAATTACACCTGATGATGCCACAAAAACAGCTGATCACTGCAGTTCAGTTTATGTATGTATATTCTACATTGTGTTCATTAAAAGGTTGTAATAAACACATGAGACACAGACAGACAAAGACAGGACCTCTGACAGCTGGACACGTGGTTGATGGAGACCCAGTGTTCGCCTGGACAAACAAATGTGATCTTTCACTGCAAGAGAGGAAAAATGCAGTCAGCAGTTCTAACCGGAAGTGGCGGGTTGTGTCCCGGAAAGGGAAACGTCAGAAAGATGAGGTGGTGTTTTTGAACATCCAGCGGAGCAGAGAGGAGGAGGAGCTCAGGAGCCACAACAGCTCCTCTCAGGAGAAGAAGAGAAGAAGAGAAGAAGAGAAACACCAGACCCGGTAAGTGAGGGGGGGACGAACCGAGCCCAGCCTGCGGTCCTCCCGGTGCTGCTTCTTCTTCTTCTTCTTCTTCTTCTTCTTCTTCTTCTTGTTCGGTGTCGCGGCTCCGCAGCGCGTCAGTGTTGGACGAGGTTGACCGTGAGTGTGTGTGAAGTGAAGAGGAAACACTCACTCAGGAGAGGCTGCAGCTAGCTGAGCCTGTCAGCGTGTGTGTGTGTGTGTGTGTGTGTGTGAGGAGCGGAGCAGCTCTCTAAGCACGGTGCTCTCTCTCTCTCTCTGTGTCTCTCTCTCTCTCTCTCTCTCTCTCTCTCTCTCTCTCTCTCTCTCGACACTCTTTGTTCCCGCCAAGTGCACCGTCACCCCCGCGTGTCGGTGTCTGTGAGTCGGTGTGTGTGTGTCGGTGTGTGTGACCGGGTCAGCGGGTCAGCAGGTCTCCTTAGTTGTTGTTGTTGTTGTTGTTGTTGTTGTCTCCTTCGTGGCTGCTGGTGAGAACGTCACGGCTAACGTGACCTGCGCGTGACTTCCCGGAAATGTCAGCGGCAGAATGAGATGAGCCTCCGCGGCCGCGGTGCATCATGGGAGGCCGAGCGAGACACGGCGGGGAGACCGTGGACTGGTGGTGTTTGTGATTTACTCTGGTCATTGTACATCAACTCTCTCCAGCGTGTGCATGAAGCAGTGGTGCATTCTGGGTGTTTGTAGTGAGTGTAACTCTGAGAGGCCTTTGATCTCAGCTGGTTGAACCTGCTCAAATACAGGTGACATCAGATAAAGTCACTGCCGGTGACACATTCCTGAGACGCAGCCATTCATTTAGTCCACTCTAAGAGGACAGGATGGGGTCAGAGGGCAGGGGGGGGGGGGAGGGGGAGGCAGGAAGGAGGGAAGGAAAGAAGAAGAAGAAACGAACAAGGGGGAGAAGGAAGGGAGAGAGGAGGGAAGGAGGAAGGAGAGAGTTAGGGGAGAGATGAAGGAAGGAAGGAAGGTAGAGGGGGAGAAGGGAGTGAAGGGAGGGACAGAGGAAGGGAAGGGAGAAGAAGGGGGCAGGAAGGGGGGGAAGGAAGGAAGGCAGTACAGAAAGAAAGAATGAAGACCGGGAGGAAGGAAGTAGCAATGGAGGAAGGACGGAGGCAGGAAAGGGAGTGAGGAAGGACAAAATTAGGGGAGAGGAGAGAGGGAGAGAAAAAGGGAAAGATGAAGGAAGGAAGGAAGGAAGATAGAAGGGAATGAGGGATTAGAGGGAGAAGAGGGAGGCAGGAAGGACAGGAGAGAAGACTGAGGGAAGAAAGGAAGGAAGAAGGGGAGGATTTCCTTCCTCTTCCTCCTTCCTAAAGATACGTATCTTTGCACACAGAGGTTATCCGGTCCTCCCGGGTGCTCTCTAGGAGGTATGCGGCGTGTACCTGCGTATCACCTGGACCACATCACTGAGAAACCCAGCCTTGAGGAAGATCGCCCCGCCCCCCCTGGCTGGCTTTGCTCCCGATTCCCTCTTCAAAGGGAGTTTTCCCTGGAAATCCAATCACAGCGATGAACGTCCGGTCCATTCGGCCGCCAGCGAGGCCAACTGGTAGATCAGAAAATACTTCTTTCCAGGAAATGAAAGATTTGAGCGCCGTCTTCTGTTGAAGACGCCAAACACGAGTTGTTTGGAGCCGAAGCCGAAGCTGTTTCCAACGACATCTGTTCATCACCCGCCGCCATCAGCATGTGGCTCGTCCCGCCCACACGATCTGTCATTATGGGCTGCTCCTGGGTCAGTTGTCTGATGTCATATAAATGGTCTACATAAGTCTCTGGAGCATCTCAGGAGTTTCTCCACATTTTGCCGCAAATGTCCAATCCGGTTTCATTGTTGGTGGCCAAGGTCACCGTGGTGACCCCCAACATGGAGGTTCTATATATTCAATTGTGTGCCAGGAAAAACATGGTCAAACAATTCCAAGCCCATTTCACTTCACAGCTACTCATGACGGCACCAAAAGTTCTCTGAAGATTCATTGATAATGTCATTTAAAAATATTGCATTAGACATGTTTGCTTGCATGTCTGCTTATAACAAACCTAAATGTTTTGTTTTATACGAGTATATGTCCGGGTAAATGCAGTTAATAATAATTTGCCGAAAATTCCCGTTAACTTCCGAAAATTCTTCCAGTGGAAGTTCCCCACAATTTTGCAACTCTAGAAATGAGTCATTGCAGCAGACTGCAGCAGTTCTGTGTCTTCATGGCGTACCAACACAGTATTGTCATTGAGTACTTTGACAGTAATGACTGCACGTACTGTATATGTACTGTATATGTACTGTATATATACAGTACTGTATATATACTTCTGTCTGCAGCCACACACGTGCCGTTACCATGTCGGTGTCTCAGCGAGTCGAGGGAGGACCTTTGGTTGGGGAGTTCCGCTACTGCTGCTTTAAATGTCCGAGCGGAGCAGCTTTCTGCCGATACTGAATCTCTGTCCTTTTTAAAGGTCCTGCTGAGAGCCATGAATGACTTTGCAGTTCTCAACACGGGGCGGAAGATGCCCCTCCTCGGCCTGGGAACGTGGAAGAGTGAGCCGGGGAAGGTACAAGCACTTTGATCCTCTTTGTCGAGCAACATGGCGCGTTATGAATCGACAGCAGCCATCAGATCTGCACTGTGTGTTGTTCTCGATGGGACTGAGGCAGCACTGCTCCCGTGCTGCTCTGGTTTTTGGACACGTCTACGTTACGTCTAACGGTTGCCTTATTTCTTCTTGTCAACAGGTGAAGCAGGCAGTTATTTGGGCCTTGCAGTCTGGTTATCGCCACATTGATTGTGCGGCCATTTATGGCAACGAGGTGGAGATCGGAGAGGCCCTCCAGGAGACGCTCGGCCCCAGCAACGTAAACCTTTCACCTGTTAACCTCGGATTTATAGGCTTGCTGTCCTTTGCATGCGCTAATGTTGTGTCTATGCCTTAGGCGCTGAGGCGAGAGGATGTGTTCATCACGTCCAAGCTGTGGAACACACGACATCACCCAGAGGACGTCGAGCCAGCACTCCTGAAAACCCTGAGGGACCTCAAGCTGGAGTATCTGGACCTCTACCTTATCCACTGGCCCAACGCCTTCCAGTGAGATCATGCCCTCCCACCAGATGATCATGATAATTGTGTTTGACCAGAGAAATAACATGGAGTCAGAAGATAATTTCTGTAGATCAGAACCAGGTCTTGCCGTCCCACAAGAGTCTGCATTCATCTCTTTTTCAACCCTCCTCCTTCTCTCCTCAGACGGGGCGACGCTCCTTTCCCGAAGAAGGAGGACGGCACCTTGCTGTACGACGACATCGACTACAAGCTGACCTGGGCCGCCATGGAGAAGCTGGTGGAGAAGGGGCTGGTCCGATCCATCGGCCTGTCCAACTTCAACAGTCGGCAGATCGATGACATCTTGTCAGTTGCCAGCATCAAACCAACGGTCCTCCAGGTACAGAGACGAGACGATGCCAGTCTTACTTGACCCTTGTGAAGTACCCTGCATGGAATCACCGTGTGTGTGTGTGTGTGTGTGTTGTGGTCGGGCAGGTGGAGAGTCACCCCTACCTGGCCCAGGTGGAGCTGCTGGCCCACTGCCGGGACCGGGGTCTGGTGATGACCGCCTACAGTCCCCTCGGCTCCCCTGACAGGGCCTGGAAACATCCGGATGAACCCATCCTGCTCAGTGAGCCCATGCTCACCGAGCTCGCAGAGAAATATAAAAAGTCTCCTGCACAAATCATTCTGAGGTACTTTTACCACTACTAAGCTGCCATGTTCCAAAAACCTATCGCCCGTTTTGCAGTACTGCTTGTCAGCCATAATGACGCCAATACAAGTGAATTATTTAAACAGCATTTGAGGAATGAGTCTGTCCTGAACTTTGTGATCCAGATAAGCGGTTGTTCGCCACCACCGGAAACCTGCCTTACCATCAGCACAACTCACTGTTCCCTCAAAGATACTTCACATGAAATACTTGAAACAGCTATCAACAGATCTGGGGAAAATGCTAGTTTTTTTCAACCTTTTAAACATAAATTACATCAAAGCTAACTTTTGCTTGTTAATTGTAATCAGAGATGTATGAAAGGAGAAAGTTAAATCACATTCAAGGTATTGCTAGAAGCAATATTAGGTCCACTGAAATGTTTTTTTGGGGGGGGCAGGTACATTGCAACAAACACTTCAATGGCTACATTTACATGCAGTCAATATTGGGGTTAAGGTCCATATTGTGGTTACTGAAACATTGAGAATGAGCCGTTCCCATCCCTGAGCAAACAGGGTTATTTCTGTCTCCATGGTCATTGTAATCAATGGTGATATCCTGATCAAAGCAGCGACGGACAGAGAACATCTGCTACAAACCCTGCTTGGCATAACTTTCCTCTCCCCTTTTTGTGGATCTGTCTATCCCGCTACTTTCTAGCGTCTCCAAATGCCAGGATGTTTGTGTCTTTCATCACACTGATGAAGTCATTGGTTTCCTCCTCACTCCAAAAGTGTGGCGTGGTGTTGCTCTTGCGTTTGGTCATGTTTACAAGTAGTTCCTGGACTCCAAAGACCAAGATTCCTTGCAAATAGAACATGTGCAGTGCACGTCCTTTTGATGGGGATAAAACCCAGGGGGAATATTCGGGTTTTTAAGAATATGAGCATATTCCAGTTATTCAAATGTGTTATTGGTGTTGACATGGCCGCGCATTACCGAGTTATTGCTAGTATTACGATTAGAAAAGTCTTATTTGACTGCATGTAAACGTATAAACTGTATCTGTATCTAAGTATCTCTTACAATAAAGATGTGTGTCGTGTTTCCAGGTGGCAGACGCAGCGGGGAATCGTGACGATCCCCAAGAGTGTGACCGAGTCCCGCATCAAAGAGAACATTCAGGTGGAGACGAACACAGATTTTTTTGTTCATAATGTAATTTGAGGTCAATCTCTCCAACATCTCCTGCGAGTCACAGCTCCTCATGTAAAACCTGAGATGGTTGCTGCTTGTTGTGGGGTGCTGAGACTGTTGGCATTTCATTGGCAGGTGTTTGACTTCACCCTCGAGCCCGAGGAAATGAAGAGTATCACGGCGCTGAACAAAGGCTGGCGCTACATCGTCCCTATGATCCAGGTCAGGCGGGAAAAATAACAGCCACTAACACACTTGATTATGCAGCAGAAAGAAGTGTTTGTAATCATGAAAGTGGGCATTGCAGGTGGAGGGCGAGCGTGTCCCCCGGGATGCAGGACATCCTCACTACCCCTTCAACGACCCCTACTGACAACCCTGACCACAAGCTGGATATGTGCCTTTAACCACCATCCCAAACATCGCGTTGTCCCCCTGTCTCACTAAGAAGCCCCCCCAGCCCAGCGTTGGAGTTTGTCTTCAGCTGCAGTGACACCGTGCACTTAACGTCTCAAATTATTGTTGGTGATGATGAAATCTACTATGACTGTAAACATACTGTTATTTTTTAAATAAACTTTTTGTTACCTCCCTTCCAGGGGTCCTTATTGAGCATTGTTGTGTGTCTGTGAGCTCCCGATCCTCACACCCCGCCACACACAAACACATGTACACACACAGACTTACAACTTAGATTGGATGGAGTTGAGGATGCCATCATCTACCTGCTAAACTGGGTCTACGCCCACCTGGACAAGCCGAGGAGCACTGTGAGAGTCACATTCTTTGACTTCTCCAGCGCATTCAACACCATCAGGCCTGCTCTACTGGGTGACAAGATGACGGCGATGCTGGTGGATCCCCCCCTTGTGTCCTGGATTGTGGACTACCTCACTGGCCGACCACAGTACGTGCGCCTGCGGCACTGTGTGTCAGATGCAGTGGTCAGCAGCACCGGGGCCCCACAAGGGAGTGTCCTCTCTCCTTTCCTCTTCACCCTTTACACCACAGACTTCAACTACCAGACAGAGTCTTGCCATCTTCAGAAGTTTTCTGATGACTCTGCTGTAGTTGGATGTATCAGTAAGGGTGAGGAGGCTGAGTACAGGGCTGTGGTGGACAACTTCCTCACATGGTGTGAGCTGAACCACCTGCAGCTCAACACAGCAAAAACCAAAGAGCTGGTGGTGGATCTGAGGAGAACCACGACACCAGTGACCCCAGTTTCCATCCTGGGACATAATGTGGACATTGTGGATCACTACAAATATCTGGGGGTGTTCATAGACAATAAACTGGACTGGACAAAGAACACTGAAGTCCTCTCCGCTCCTTCAACATCTGCCGGACGATGCTGAGGATGTTTTATGAGTCTGTGGTGGCCAGTGCTTTTCTGTTTGCTGTGGTGTGCTGGGGCAGCAGACTGAAAGTTGCAGATGCCAACAGACTCAATAAGCTGATCAGAAAGGCCAGTGACATTGTGGGGGTGGAGCTGGACACTTTGGCTGCAGTGTCAGACAGGAGGATGCTGTCGAAGGTACGGGCGATACTGCAGCATGGCTCTCACCCTCTCCACAACGCTCTGGCTGAACAGAGGAGCACCTTCAGCCAGAGACTTATTGCTCCTAAATGCACCACTGAGCGCCACAGGAAGTCATTCTTACCTGTGGCCATTAAACTGTATAACTCCTCTCTCTAACTATGGGACTCATTTGGCAATTTAGAAAACAAAAATATTTCAGATTGTATTTAGATATATTGTATACTAGACTGTTTATTATTTATTTGTATTTCACCTCTACTTTAATATTTTATTTCTATTTTCATTTCATCTTTACCGCTTGTTTTCCATCTCTACTTTGCACGGAGCATTGGAACAGAAACAATTTCCCCCTGGCGATCAATAAAGTATTCTGATTCTGATTCTGATTCTGAAATCACTAACCAGTCAAACAAACTGTACATATAGATTTACTAATAGAAAGGAAAGTCATAGTGGGAGTTCAATGAGTGAGTAAGAAAGCGGCGTGTGTGTGTGGAAAGTTTGTGAGTAAATCAGTATGTGTATGAGTGAGTGAATAATGAGGTGCCTGAACCAACACAATCTTTCTTTTTCTTGATAAAAATCCACACAAAGGTCCAACTTACAAACTTTTTTTTAAACCTTTATTTATGCAGGCATGTCTAATATATGCATTCTCATTCTTGAAAAGAGTTCCATACCCTATGAATATTATGGGGAAAAAAATTGCTGAAGCACAAGAATCAAATTCGACGAACACAATCTAGTAGCACGATCACTGTGTCAGTTGCAGAAACACATCCCTTCCACTTCTCCTTCAACACCTTCTCCATCCCAAACTGCTCAGTTTGTTGATTGCAAATACACTTAGCCTACAGCATATTTGCCTCTGAAAGGCTGCCCACCATACAAACTCCTTTAAATACTGGATCAAGACCAGAAATATGACACACTATAACTTTTATTAAAAGACTGATGGAATAGTGAGCTTCCCTACAGCCATGAATTAACATGGCTTTATCAGACGCAGTTCTTGAAAACAGCCACCAGATGTCACTCTTCTGTTGGTATCAAATCCTTGAAGCAGTGTCATTTTCAGGCCTGTTACAGTGTTTCACAAAGCTTCAATTTCGCCATCAGGACCTGCGATTAAACCACACTGCTTGATCCTGTGGTGCATGTTAAGTCTATTGAGACATCAAGTCGTCAAAACTTGTTAAAAAGAAAGAAAGAAATTAGTCCTTGTATTGCCTTTTACGACTATTAGGAAAATATTACATAACTAATTTTTATGAAATGTGATGGACGGGTGGAACATTGACCACTAATTTCATTTGAATTCTGCTCTTTCATCATTAAATCACTCAACGAACTGAAAATATTTTCAAAAACTCACAAAATCCTAGTTATCTCCCTGGGGAAGTATCATTAGTCATGCTTATTATTATAATTATTATTATTTTATGCTCACAGCTCCCCCCCCAGCCACGACCAAACCCTCAACCAGCAGCCAAAACCCAGCAGGGAGATGTCAGAGAGATGATCAAACTATCAGTTTAAAAGACACAAGCGCTATTGTTTATAATTTGCATTTATTTAGACACTTTACAGTCTATTTACACTTTCACATGTCTCGATGGCTCCACCTGCTGTAGAAAAATATCAGAATATAAAGCTTTATGAACCAAAGGACATGGCGAGCTCTTCCTCCATCTTCATCTCCTGCAGGACTTCCTTTAAGGCATTCTCCATCGTCAGCTTGGGACGTCTGTGCCGGCGAATGTACTGTGAGAGGAGGGAACAGATGTGAGCAGATGTGTGCACGCTCACTCTGTGTGTCAGAAAACCACTTGTTAATCATAAGAGTACACTTTATTGTAGGGGTGTCCCGATACAACTTTTTCACTTCCGATACGACACTGATATTGCAGTCTTGAGTACTGGCCAATATGCAGGTATTGAGCCGATACGATATTGGGACGAGCCATGCATACTTTTATGACTTATTTTGTAGTATGAAATGTTGGAAAAGGCTTGATCAAGTGATAATACTCAAACAGAGAACAATAGTCAGCAACAGTAGGTATGAGGAAAATCAGACCCATTTATTACTAACCAATGGCTTACATATAATAAGTGGTGGAGCAGAGTCTGGAATGGACTGCTTGTAATCGGAGTGCTTATTATCAGAGATTTTAGAGCGATATAATCGGACAATCTTTTTTTTCTGATATCGGACCGATATCCAATATCAATATCGGATTGGGACACCCCTACTTTACTGTGTGGAAGAGTTGACCTCTGCGTGGTGAATTTCACGTTCTTTGTCACTTCACTGATTGTGTGTGTGTGTGTGTGTGTGTGTGTGTGTGTGTGTGTGTAGGTGTGTGTGTGTGTGTGTGTGTTTGTTACCTCCTTGGTGTCTTCCAAGGTGACGTATCTGTAGTTTGGTGGTTCGAGGCTCTGGACCAGGCTGGAATGCATCTGGTGGAGGTCTTCAATGTATCTCCCCGTCATGGCCAGCTGCTGCTTCAGTATCTCATTGAGAGCATACGCAGCTGGATTGAAGGTGCTGAGGGCTGGGGGGGGGTTAAAGAGAGCATGTAAGATCCTCATTACACAAACGTGTGAGCAACAAACCTGAAGCTGGTTTTTCTCATCGCTTTTCACAATAATAAAAAAAGAATTAAAAAAAAAAAAGAATATACACATCATTATCATTCATGCCAGGCATGTTCCCGCGTCTCTATTATTTCACGTTTGACTGAAATCCTCCGCAATACACCCGCTCGCACGCTCACATGATTCTGGATAAGAGGTCAATATTTTTTTAAATCAGGTTTGGAATGAGACCATATTGTTCATATCGATTATAGCCCTTTATAGTACATTTGTTATAAAAGGAGAAGAGAATCAGTATTTTGATTTTAATAAGCCATTCGGTTGTCAAACTAAACACAAAAGACAGGCACATATTTTACTTTTCATATTTTATTTTAGGGGCTATTTTTATCTAAGATATTTTTAATGTGCACTTTATATGAAGTTTTATAATTTCAAAAAAGTTACTCCTGTTTTTATGTTTAAATTGTTATTGTTATTGTCAACAGATGAGTTTGAACCAGGTGTAGAAACCTATTTACGGTATTTGTTTTTGCAACTGTTCATTGAAAAGGCTGGTTTCAATAAAACTACTTGTGACATGTCATATTTGACTTTGACTGAACATTTAGCTCACTTTGCTGAAAAAAATATCGGGATATACTGTATATATTCAACATTCCGGCTAAACATATCGGGATATTATTTCATGTTTTATATCGCCCAGCTCTTGTTTCAACCCTCCAATCTGACAGAGGTCCAGCAGCAGCAGCGATCTCTGAGCCACCGCAGACAGGGGGCGCAAATGACTCACACTGAGTGAATCAGGCCCTTGGTGTTCCGGCTCTTCCTGGTTTTTTAATTGTGATAAAGTTGCGTTTTGTGGAGGTTGTTTTTCTTACCGTCCACCCTTTCTGCGCTGACAGCATGGGTGAGCAGTGGTGAGGGGTTCAGGTACGCCATGGACACCTCAGGGCCCACAGGAGGAGCACCTGCAACCAGAGGAGAGACCCGGGAATGAGAAAATCAATTCTTCAGGCTCGCTGGCCGTGCAAACGTCATCTACTGCTCAGTGTTGTTCTGCAGGCTGATGTGGGACATACTGGTCGACCATGCGTGGACCAGTGGGTGGGGCTGCGTCTGCACCGCCGCGTCCCTCAGAGTGCGTTTGGTGGTGGCGGCTGCTCGGCTGTGCGACGCTGAGGACCCGGGCGATCTGCGATAGCCTGTGGTGAGCGAGCGGGAGGTCGGGGTGTGGTACACAGTGTGAGAGGAGGAGGACCTGTCTGAGAACACGCTGGAGTAGTCTTCCTCCGTCCTCCCACCAGACACATCAGCACTCGCGGCGTCCTGTGAGAGAGCCTCATCTTCCTCATCTTCCTCTTCCTCCTCATCCCTGAGCAGGTCCTCTGACACCTGACAGCTACTGCTGCTACGCTCGGGTCGGCTCTCGCTCTCAAAGTCACTTTGGTAATAGTTGACAGTTCCCTCGGCCTGCTCCTCTTCCTCCTCCTCCTCCTCCTCCTCATCCTCGCCTTCCTCCGTCTGATGTCTGCTTGGGGCTCTGCTGTGTTCAGCGTTCTCCTGCAGGAAAAAAAAAGGGGGCTCCAATGAATCTTTATGACATTAATTTCTTCATACGCATTTCCTCTTTCCCACCGGTTTTATTTTATATTATTATTATTATCGCAATCAATCACAATTAGGGTTGAAAAGGGGTGGAACATTTCCGGTAAATTTCAGAAAAGAGAGAAATGTTCCATGGGAATTTTAGCTGGGGAATATTGGACATTTTGAGTGTTTTATTACAGTCAACTTGAATAACAAAGTTTTGGCTCGGAAATGTTTGCAATTTTCATTTTTTGTGAAACATGATTGAATGCAAATTCAACTGTGTACCAGGAATCACATGTGCAAACAATTCCAAGCACATTTAATCATCATCAATCACTACTTCACTTCACTATATTCATGACAGTCAGACGCCCAAAAATGTTATTTAAAAAGTATTGCATCAGACATGTTTGCATGCATGTCTTCTTATAACAAACCACATTGTTTCATATTTATACATGGATATGACCCTTTAAATGCAGTTCATATAAATTCCCTAAAAATTCCTACTAATTTCCAGAAAAATCCCAAAGTTTCCAACATTGAAAATTCCTGCAATTCTTCAACCCTAATCACAATCACTTAATGAGTACAATTTAAATTCATAAATCATCATAAGTCATCTCTGGGCACTTGAACACAGAGCAGGTCTAGGCCACGCCCTTAAATACTTGTTTAAATGTACACAGACCCAACAACCACGGAGAAAACGTTTGAGCAGAGCCACGGCTCACCCACCGTGAGCCGTGGCTCTGCTCAAACGTTTTTGGGGCCATTTGACTGTTGGTGGAAAAGGCAGATTATATACAGTTGTTTCCCACCTTCACGCTCAGCGTTTCCCCAATAAATCCGACGGAAGCAGGAAGCAGGTCATCTAATAACATAGCATTGATCCTGAAGTCGGCTGCAGGGCGAGAGAGCAGTGACAGTGGTCAACACAATGCACATTTATATATTCACACAGTCATCGTCATCAAAACACTAATGTGCCACGAGTAGCAACACAGAGGTAAATAAAAGAAAAATGACTAATGTAGGTCCTGCATCAGATGGAATCAACTAACTGGTGACTAACAGATTGTGGTGTAACTTCTGCTAAAATGATTTATCTTCTATCATTCATGACATGCACTTCTGAAGCAGGTTCTCATTCAGGTAGTCATTCTAAATCTACACCGGATTGATTGATGTACCTCGTTCTTCATCTAGGACGCATGAAATCAATAGAGGGGAAAGAAACATGATGATTTAAAAACAGAATCACTGAGATGCGTCTAACAGCAGTCATAGGAAGTCTATTCAAATGTTGGAAACGGTTTAGAGCTTTTCTCACATTCAGAGGAGACAGCGTCCTGGTCACTGTGGGGCGGAGAGCCCAGCCTGACGGGGAACAGCTCCTCCAGAGAGAGCACCTCCCTGTGGCTCGAGCGGGAGGAGAGGGAGGAGACGGAGGGGGGCGGGCTCAGGCCAGGCGGGGGCGGGGACGGGGAGAGGGAGAGGGCGGCGGGGCTGAAGTGGACCTGAGGGTGGCCGGTGAATCTGAAGGGAGAGCTGCGGTGAGAGGGAGGAGGAGACGGATGGGCATCAGCGGGTGGAGGATTGGAGGCGACCCTCTGACTGGTTCCACTGGGAGCCTGTGAAGAGAGAACACACACACTGTGAGTCTCAACCACCCAGTTCTCATTTCTCATCACATCACATCACAGAGTTTGATTCAAGTGGCCTCGAGAAGCTCTAAGTGTTCCTGAAAATGAATCCCCAATGTTCTGATTGCTACTTTTTGTCATCGAAAAGGCACCTATTTGAGTTGTTCTATGTAATCACTGCAGTCTGCGATGTATCACTTGAATCGTAATAGTCATCTTTACATTGATGCCGTTTATGGATCAAAAGTATCTCCTAGGTGACACCAAAGGCAAAAGGAAGCAAAGAAATCCAGGCAAAGAATGGCGCCAATCACTGCGCTCGTCTCTCCTCTCATGTCCCGCCTCCTCTACGTCTCCAAGCCTATGAAACGACGTATGGCAGTGCTGCATTACCATCACTATCACCATGAGGATCACCACGATGATTGACAGACTCCAGAGCTTGGATGTAAGATAAGATACAGAAGATAGAGATAGAACATAGATAGAAAAATATAGAAGGAGTTGCTGAGCAGGGTTCAGCGTTACCTGATCCACCTTCTTCACGTTGGAGGGTATCGCTAAGCTTGTGTCAGAGGAATCCAGAGAGCTTCCCAGCAGCTTCCTCATGTCCTCTTCATCACTCTCCAAACTCACACCACCAACTAGTCTCCCCGGCTTCATCTCCACAGTCACCGCCTTGGCAGCTCTGGACCCGATGCCACCATAAGGGCCCTTCGGAGCTCCAGCAGAGTGTTCATCAGCTGTCTTCTTCTTGAGGAAGCGTTTCCCGCGCTCACCGCCAGTCTTTGACGAAGGTTCTGCCGGGGCTCCGGGGGAGCAGGGGGCCGCTGGTGTTGAGAGCCCCCTGTCTGAGGTGAGGCTCTGGGCAGCTTCTGGCTCCCGAGCCTGCTTCCTGCTGCGGATGCGGCTCTCGATCTGAGCCAGCCTTCTCAAAGCTGCCGTTTGGGAGCCACGCTGGGAGGACGTCACATATCTGGCAGAACATGTTTGACAGATCACAGAGAGCACATGAGAGTGTGGATGCCACATGTGTGTGTGTGTGTGTGGGGGGGGGGGGGCATTCAGCAGTGGGTCAGAACCAATTGTGTGTGAGTGGATCTCTGACCAGCTACCAACCCACGTAGGTAGATACCTGGGTTCCGGCTCCCGCTGGGGCTGACACACAGGTGACTGGCTGCTGTTTGGTGCCAATGGTGGAGGCCTTTTCAGGAACCTGCACCCTCCTCCTCCTCCTGCTCCAGCTCCTCCACCTCCTCCTCCTCCTCCTCTTCCTCCTCCACCTCCTCCTCCCAGAGAGCTCTGCGGTCGGGGATCCTAGCAAAAGAGAAAAGTAGAGCCCAGTCAATCTCTGCAGCATTTCGTTTGTTGTTGTTGTGGTTCCTTTGTGTACCTTGTTGGGGGAAGCATCTCCACCCTGGTGGTCTTCACCAGCAGCGGAGTCCAGAGCTCCCAGCTCAGACCCCGAGCTGACCGACGACAAGTCACTCAGGTCGGACATCAGACGCCGGTCGTGCGGAGGCGCAGAGCTGCTCGCGTCCCCCTGCAGGTGGAACCACACGAGTCAGACGAACACACCGTGGATCGTTGTGGTACCTGAGGGGACCTCGGACTGACCGCGGCTCCTCTGCGGGCGGAGAGCAGCGCCTGAGCTCGGTCCAGAGCCTCGCTTCGACCGCCTCGCTTCCACATCTCTGAGGGTCGTCTGTCCCGATGACTGTTAGCTGCAACATTCCGCCTTGTGATGATCCACGGTTTGCTCTCAGGGCTGAGGACGCGCCGACATGGCGGCGGCTTACATCTTACTTTATCCACGGAGCTCTAATATTTGATAGTTTATCCCGTTAATTGTTGGTACAAACCGAAAGTTGTGGGCTCATGTAGTCCCTAAAGCAGCCGCGACACCGCTTGACTCGTTCAAACGCATCTACACACCGCCGGAGAACTCGACCACGGCGAGCATTGTTTACACTGATCTCACTGGCGACGCTTCCGGGCTTGGGAGACATGCCACCGTCGCCGCCATCTTGCTCAGGGGTTCAACCTATTAGGGGTTACAAGGAAGGCCAAATACTAAAATCGCACCTGGATCAAAATGTTCTGCCAATAACTCAAAGGTTCTCTCATATACATTTGGAAAGAAATGATAATAAATATAATATAAATACACGATGCATCGCTAATTAGGGGAAGCTTTATTGCGATACTGTTTTGCTGCAGGCTGCCAGACGTGGCTGTGGTTTCAGTGTTGGGTTCGAGGGAGCTGGATTTGGAGAAAGCCAGCCAACATGTTGCCCACGGCGGGGACGCAGTAGAGACAGTGCAGAAAGTGTCAGTGTTATGATGAATTTCAAGAAGCTGGAATATACAGTTTCAGTGTCAGTGGTTGCACATAACTTGGGTGATATCTTGGATGTGAAAATAGGACATATATAATTATTCGACTAATTTTTCTTGTATTAATCGGTTCCATTTTTATGCTCATCTGAGCTTTAACGTCAAAGGTACAAAATAATTTGTGGCAACACATCAAAGGCTCCATCGCAAGGATTTCTTGCATGGTGACTGTTCCTAGGTCAATGATAGCTAGCAAAATGATGAGCAGACATTTTACCCACTTTGATTTACAATCTGCCATTGACCACTTACTACTCAGTTACATGGAAAATGAAGCATCCAGCAACTCATTGCTTCAACAAGATTTTGAAAATAAACAATGAAAAACACAAAAAATACTGATTATATTTGTAAATGTAGATCTTTCCCTGTGTGTGTGTGTGTATTTATGGCAGCCTC
>CAESWR010002608.1:89203-119153 GCA_903171835.1 Mullus surmuletus | reverse complement strand
TTTTTTTTTTTTTTTTTTTTTTTGTTAAAGGAGAATTTTTATGCCGTTTGCATCTCTGGGAGCAAAAAAAGAAGAAAAAGAAAAAAGAAAATCAACCGAATCTCAAAAACGCTGTGCCTCCCATAATCCCATGTGGTATGTTCCCACTTAACGAGTAATTGTATTTTCTCTTCACGTATTTAATAGAACAACATGGCAGCGGCACTCTTAATTTCTTCCTTGTGCTTGGAGGACAACTCGAGTGTTGAGTGCGAGGAGAAGTGCACACAATTAGCTAATATAATTCACAGATGTGAGCGCTGAGGGGCTTTTCTTTTCTTTCTTTTTTTTCTCCCTCGCTCTCGCTCTCTGTCGGCCTCGGCAGCGCGCAGCAGGCCCTGGGCAACCCGAGAGTCTGGACGCACTCTGCGCTCTCACCCCGCCGTGACCCGCCGGCACATACATTTCAGATGACGTAGTAATTAAAAGACACTAATTTGATAATAATGTAATAACAACAGCGCCCAGAAGGGCTAATTTAAAGAAAACATTTTCCCAGACCGCCAGTAAAGCGTGTGTAACGCCGCACAGAAAATACAGTAGCTTGCCGGTGTGCTTTGTGGGGTCTCCAGGGTGTTCCGGAGCGCTGATTTCATACCGCAATCATTAAAATCTCAGCTCCCCCTTCGGCTCGGAGCGCCTGACTGGCGACGGCGCTCGCGAACGACATCGGATCCCCGAGGTGTAAACTTGATGAATATCTGAGGCTGTTTTGCGAAAGGGTTAAGCTGGAAGCGCCGCCGCAGATCAAGGCGCAGCGACGATTCGGGGTTGAGCATAATATTATTTTAACTGGACTGGCAAAGTTCATACAGTCGGGGTTAATCGAACGAGGTCCGCGACGGATTTAGGCGTCCAAGGGGGAGAAACCACACATGACGGACCGGTTTTGTGACTTCATTGCGGGTGAGAGAGCTACAGCGTGCGGTGCAAACACAGTGTGCAAGAAAAGCAGTGTCGCCAAGGAAACCGGTATAAGCAACACACAAGTGAGGTTTTCACATGGATACCTTGGTGTTGAGTTATTCTAATCGCTCATTTAAATAAAACTTTTTCCAGATTACCAAGACGCTCATGATCTAGGAGCGCCTCTGATCGAGCTTGGTGTGTTTTGGTGTTCAAATTCACACTTCTTTTTGCAAAACTACTGTTTTGAAGACTTGTGACTTGACTTGACAAACTTGGACTTGAAGTTAAAGACTCAGGACTTGACTTGACTCGACTTGAGACATGATGACTTGACTCGTGTTTAGAGTTTTAATATGAATCTAAAATTAATATCGATATTACCTGGCAGGCTGATATTAGTAAATTATTAACATGCCATGTGCCATTCAGTTACTAATATCTAGACTTTTCACTTTATTAAGATCAGATTGTGCGGGTAAAATGAGGTGACTTGACTTAGACTTGACACAACCTATGACTTGACTTGCCCAAGAAAAAATAACTCGGGACTTACTTGAGACTTGAAGGTTAAGACTTGAGACTTTCACAAATTTCTGATTTGGTCCCATGTCTGGTCTTTGCACTTTTAAAATCCATTGATCAGCATTGTTTTGACTGATGTTGGTGATCCCAGGTTGGCGAGTTCCCATTCATGGCCTAAACTAATGGGATTTTTGATATCAGAAAGCGTATGAACGACACGACCTTCTTTCCCCCAAACTTGTGACCTGATCCTGTCCACTGAAATCATGAAAATAATTAAATGTCAGCCAGGATGCGCTGTCATTCCCCCCCTCATCAAGAGACAAAGACAAAAACAACAACAAAAACACAAATCAAGGGCATGAGTTTGCCTCTTTTGTCCCGCGCCCTTTGTAGCTCTGGCCGAGCAGCTTTGAAGCCTACGGAAGTGGAAGCGAATGCGATTGAACCGACTCAATGAGGCTTGTTCCACGGAGCCCGAGCTGCACAAATAATGCCTCATGACCCATTTGTGGGTGTGTTTATTAGTGGCGGGTGTTGCTACGTCCGCGTATGGAGTTTGCTAATGAGGACACGGTGGCAGAGCTCAGGGCGTCAGTGATCGTCCTGCCTTCGCTCTTCCACAGCACAATGGGGTGTCCAATCAATGTGGGATCGCAGTTTTGCTTTTGTTGTCCAACCTAATAAAACAAATGAAATAAAACCTCACCGACCAACCAGTGGACCCAACAGGAGCAGAGCAAAAAGTGGCCCCTCTTGGGAATCTCCAAGGAAGAACACTGTTGAATATCAAACAATTTTTTTTCTCAGCTTTTCATTACCATTGCTTGTACGCAAGGTGAAATAAGCAGCCTTGGAGTGGACTGCTCAGTGCAGCTATGCAACAGAGAAAACCAAGCTACACCGTCCTGTGTCCACCAAAAAGGGATCACTAAGTGACATCATCTTTTCCTGACTCCAACATGCATACTCTCGCTGCTTTGTGCCGATGTAACCACTTTGCGAAGTTATTTGTGCCCTTTAACCACTATGCTGTTGGGCATCAACTATGTCATATTATCTTCATTACTGGGCAAAAATAATGGAAATTATAACACAATTTGCATCTAATCCAACCACGCATAGAGTGGATCTGCTACTTACGCCCATAAATGACCTTCATTTCTGTGGCAGTGATTCATGGCATTTTAATATATCCAGCCAAAGTGACTCAGCAGGCTGGGAAATATCAAGAATATCACCCTCTCCATTTGGTCACTGACAGGGAGAATGGATTTTCGGTCTCAACGCAGTTGAACCCATCGGCTTTAACAGGGAGCTTAATTAGCTATGTTTCCTCTCATTTATCCGCCGCAAAACACATTTTGTGCATGATTTCATGGGAGATGTGTAAACCTGTTTTTTTTCTATGTTGAATTCAAAGCATACTGTAGCTTCAGCTCGTATTCCACAATGGCAACTGTCTTACATTGTCGATAATTAGCCAACAGTAATCTCACAATCTATTCTAAAAGAAACAAGAATACGCATATTATTTGTCTGACGTGTCTTTTACAATGGGGCAAATTATGCAATAACAAAAACAAGGGAAAAAGATCAAATTTTTGGAATGTGACATGAAAGGTGCTCAAAGGTGATAGTCGTAATATTTTAAGACAGTTGGAAAAAAAGGCAACTTCAGAAATATGACACTAAAACATGGTCTGAGAGATTGAATATCGAAACAATGTTATGCAAACTATGAACTGTTTTCTTGAATCCAAGTGACAACACATCATTATTGATTAAAAGTGATTTACATCATTATGATTTCAAAGTTTTCAGACATTCTATACCTGAGAAGAAATCTTTCAAGAATTTTTTTTACTGCCTTTTGGGCCAGATGGATTCACATTAAAAATAAAGTGCTAGTCACAACATTACTCATTATTCTCTTATTCTGAAAGTACATCACAACAGAAACAATAACACAAAACAAATTTCACATCATAAGTAAATACAACAGAAGAAACAAGGAAATACAAACAGCATACTTTTTCTTTGGCATCAAGGTGATAAACTTAAGTTTGCTTAAGAAGACACATCTCCAGACTACGATAAGTGTAAAATCAATTATGTTCTACATTCACACTATTTTTTACTTGCATGACTGTAAACATCTCTGTCAAAGAGATTCAACAATATAATATGAAAAACATGATTATTGTCATTCTTATTGTCTCTGAGTGCGCTCTTGCTTGAATGTGTCGATAAACTTCCAGGCTTCGACACACTGGGAAAGGCAGATCTCGTCTGGGAATTGCTCGTCCACATCTGCGGGAATGTCAAGGTCCTTCCGCTCCATGTAAGACACCAGTGTGATTTTCAAGCTGCAAGGAGAGAAAAAAATATTCTTTAACTCAGTGGGACTATTTGAACTATGGAACTGAATACACTATTTACTGTAAAGAACCTTTTGTCCATATAGAAAGCCAGTGTATGCAACTTCCTAGACTCGTGTGACCTTTTTTTAAGGATTTCGGATGACATAATGCAGGTTGAGCAGATCACAAAATAATAAATAAAGTGATGTTTATTGTACCTCCAGTCGGGCTTGTAGGTTTCAGGTGCAGCGGGGCTTTTCAGCACCAGCACCAGGAACTCATGCATCTCCAGCAGGAAGCTCTCAGCGCTGCTCTTAGAGAAGAAGCTGGTCAGCAGCCTCTGTTCCTCCTCGCTGAGCGGCAGCTTGTACTGCCCGGAGACTCCTACAAACGGATCCTGAGGAAGACGAGGGAGGATATTGAAATTGGCAACTCTTATAGTTTCAAACACACCAGCCCGCTGCTCGATCTGTGCATTGGCATTACCCTCTTAAGCCGCAGCATATTTCCTGATTTGAGCGAGGCCAGCAGCTGCCACAGCGCCACAGCGTGCTTCAGGCTGCACATGCTCAGGGCCTGTGGAGCAAAACAGAAAAAACTTCATCATGAGCAGTACATAAAAAAAACCCACGTAAAGCAAAACACGCTGTGTACAGCAGAGTGACATAATAAAGTACTTTGCCACAGTACTCAGAATTTCTGTAAGAGGTGTTAACTTCTGGAATAGTTGTGACGATGAACTGAAAAGATGTATTTCACTTTCCTCATTCAAAAAAATGCTTAAAACAAAAGTTCTACAAAAATATATAATTCAAGTATGAAGAATAGTTATAATGAAATAATATATATAATTGTAGTTGGATTATTGATATGGAACCTTATTTATTTGCTTGTTTGTGTATTTATTTTCCTCATGATGTAATCGAGTTGCCTTGCTGAAGATGTTTTGTATAAAGAGTAAGAGTACTTTTTGACTAGCTTCCTTCCTTGTCGTAATATGTGGTTGAAGTAAGACAACAGTTTTCGTTATAGTATTTCATTTGTGGGGGGGGGGCGGGGGGTTAAATGCTAATCAATAAATAAAAAATAAAAAAAAGTGCAAGTGGAGGTGAGCTGACCTTGAAAATGTGCGGCGCCATCTGGTTTCCCATCCGCAGCACCTCCTCCATGTAGCAGGACAGCTGCATGTGAGGGTCCCCCCCGGTCATGGCCAGGAAGCCCAGCGCCACCTCCAGCGTGGACAGGGCATCACACACCTCGCTGAAGGAGTGCAGCTCCGCCGACACGCTGAGCAGGGTGACGGTCTGCAGGGGCTCCTGTTGGCAAAGCGGCTCGTGAGGCCTGGTTCCACGTGTAAGGGGCGGGTGACACCTGAAGTGGCGGGGCGACATACCTGCTGGACCTTTGTTTTGACGTCCTTGAGGATGATCAAGTAGTCGCGGTCGTGTCTGTTGACGAGTGTCGGAATGCCCTGCGGGGGATGGGCAGAGGAGTGAGGAAAAAGTGCACACAAACGCTCATTTCTTCAATGTGCTTTTCATTTTCTCACATTCAGAGTGATGAGAGGTTTGCCCAGCAGGAAGCGGGAGACGATCTGCTGTTGGATCTTGGGCAGATCATAATCTTGCACCGTCTCCTGGCCTCTCTCGATGCTGTACTGTGTGTTGGACAGCACCACCGGCATCAGGTCCCTCTCTGGCTCATACCGGATCACGTGCAGGTCGGCCAAATCAGCAGGGCTAACTTTGTAGCTGTGGGAGGGTGAAGTGGAACTAAAGGTCAGAGGAGAGGAAAAAAAAAAAAAAAAACCTGCCCCTGAGAAATGTGTGGCGTGGGCGCCCCCACCTGGTCTCCTCTCCGGTGTGTTTGTCCACGCAGTAGACCAGATCGTTGTGCAGGGCGATGAGGTAGCTGACCAGGGCGGTTGAGCACAGGCCCGGTCCTTGTCGCCGAGGCAACAGCACCTTAAGGTCACTGTTGAGGTCAAGATCCTGCTGACACAACTTGGTGGGGATCTTGATCTCACCTGCAGCGCATACGGAGAGGCGTAAGACCACAGAGTCGGTTGCACACAAGTGAGATTTAGCGTTCTTATTTACCGTTGGTTGCCAAGGACGCTCTGAGCTGATTCCACGTCGTCAGGAAGATTTTGATGTGTTTCTCGTACCAGGCTTTCAGAAGATCTGCACAAATGAGAAACACTTCATCCACAATGTGCAGATGGAAGCTGCAAGACTTCCCACGAGTTTGGAACAACGGCATGATTAATTATTGCAGATGAAGACATTGTTGCGGCTCTCAAGTGTGGAAGACGTTTCTGCTCTTTAAAGAACACTCAGTCATTGTCTCCTTCCAGGTTAAACAACTCGCTCCTTGGCAGACATCTCTCTCTCTTTCAAACTCATTTTGCCAGTTATCTTGCAGTGACACTTCCAAGAACATGGTAATCATGAGTTCGCTGAAAATTGCACAAGTGAGTCATGATCTGAAAATCAGTGGACCAATGGTATAAACAGTTTGAGTACCTGCTTTCTGACTCTGGAGAAACTCAGCGATGGTGCCACTGGTTTCATCTGTGAGGTTTTGAAACATCTTGACCAGATCTCTCTGGAGCGTGAGGATGTGAGGGAGGTTCTTCATCAGTCGGAGCTCCGCCTCCTGACACAGAGATTAATCAGCGTTTAAAAAGTAGCCTGTAAAATATTCATGTACTCTTTTGAAGATAAATTAAATTCCAACATTATCCTGTCTTACATGGTTCGATTTATGCTTTTTATGGTTCCTTTCTTGTCACCATTCTCCTGATTATGAATGCTGCATTTTTTTTTGTATTTAAAGCAAAAATAAACTCCCAACACTGAAATTAAATCACGCTGCTGGAAAATACATATTTAATAAATGAAGTGGCGAAGGTTCAAGCAAGTGAAAGAGCCAAGCCAGCAGCCCTGTTGTCATTTTGAGAAGGTCAAGGTCCTTTAATCTGGTCCATTTCAAGGTAAATACAGAGAAGGTAAATCATGCAAGATAAAGTGGGATTTAGTGAAATTGCAATTTGGTCAAAAAATGCTCTTTCCACTAACCTGGAGCCCATAATTTGTCTGTAAGAGAAAATGCGCTAACGTTTTCCATGAGAAAACTAACTAAGAAAAATATTTTTTTTATTGATGTCAAATTCTAATCCATAATAAAGCAAAGAAACCTGATTCAGATGAGTCAGAATTGAAAGCTCACACTGTGTATAAATTGAAGAACTCATTTAACAGACTTCATGTTTGTGAATTGATGCGTCTGTGAATGTATGCCACTGACCCTTGATTTAAAAACTTTCCAAGCTTCTATAAGCTGCGCATTTGTCATTCGCGAGTTGGCAGTCACATTCTGTCACGCTGTGCTCTTACCCTGTGCAGAAACCTCCACAGCACAGGCAGGGTGTCTTTGCCATCATTCCGCTCCACAATGTGGGTGAGGCTCAGCAGAGACACTTTCTCCCTGCAGCTCCACACGGTAGAACGGTGGATCAGAGATTTGGGGGGAATTGAGGCCAAGAAGAAGCTGGGATCACCAAAAATGATCTTCACGATCGGACTGGCCGAGATGCGGGAGTCGGCCTGGATGAACGCGTTCACCTCCTTCAGTTTTCTGTCCAAGTGCTGAGGAGTAACACGGGAGAGAGGAGAGTCAGACAGCTCCGAGGATCAAAACATTTTCAAGTATTTGCTCCCAAACACAAGGTAATGGAGAGTATTTCTACCTTCAGCTGAGGTGTGATGAAAGAGTTGCTGATTCCCAACTCCCATTCATTTCGAGCCTCCTTGGTGGACAGTACCATGTCACGAGTGACAGGCCCTGATAAGAAAGAACAGCTGTGATTGCCAACGTAAAGAAAAAAAACCCCAAAAAACAAGACCACAAAAACTTTATCATTGCAGCTACCTCCCGATTACTTGACACTATAAATTCTGCCCACTAGAGGGAACCCTTTCCTTCTTTTTGTTAACCTCCAGGCCAGTCAGAGTTGCACAAAATTGTCATGCAGTAATGAGATATAAGTCATAAACCAGGAGGCAAATACAGCAGAACTGGATGAAAATCACACTCTGATTTTAAGTCTTTAGGATTTAATGAGTGATTTTAAGGTTTTTTTCTTACCGTTGTTGGCCTCGTCCACGAGGCTGCTGATTAACAGGTGAACTGTGTTGATTGTGTCGTCCGCCCCTTTGCCTAAAGATCTGATTAGGTGTTCGATGTCCCTTTGCAAGTGAGCAAGCAGAAACGCCTCGTGGTCGGGAACTGGAGGTTTGATGATAGCAGCGATGTGCTGAAAACACAAATACAGTGGATGAATGGACCAATACTCCCCCCCCCTTGTATATTGTTTGATTCAAGAATGCAAGGTGTATTCAAATGTACGAGGTATACATTTTCCTGACTAATATTTTGAATGGCGCACTCTCGAAAGAAGCCATTTCACCCTGGGATTAATAATCTCTAATACTGATTTTAATTCTGATTAGACTGTTATTCCACTGAAGTTACCTGTGGTTGGCTGCCTGCACCCAACAGCATGGCCATGTGGGTGAACATGCGGATGATTGTGAAGGGCACGGGGGAGATGCTCTTTGTGTCCCGCATGTCTGGATTTTGCCTGCGATGAGGGTCACCCAAGATGTGGCCTGACTGGGTGCGGTCCCCTCTTTCAGAAGACATAAAACAATTATCATATTAATATATTGTAAATTAGCTTTGAAATTCATTTTCACCCACATTTGCTTCTTTTCCAAGCCACTTACTGCATTTGAGCAACTTGAAATCCTGCCACAGCAATGTGGTTGTTTCCTCCAATCTCGACACCACAATCCAAGCAACGACTTATTTGCATTGGCTGACCACACTAGAGCAAGGGAAACAAAACAATGTAAGTGATTTATATTATGGAAAGAATGCTATGAAGACATTATAGAGAGGACACACAATAAGATGACATTAAATTTTATTTTGCTAAACATACCTCTCCAATGGTGCAGGGATGACCATTTCGACAGTCTGGTTAGAGAAATACATACATTACATTTTTCCCCCACAACTGTAAGAAAATTCAAAGGATATGGTGAAAGCCAGTTACTTACAGTACCACTGCAGCTGTCCCATAGCCTGTTGAGCCACTGCCAGCATGTCCTCCGGCATGGTAGGCAAGAAGGATGCCTGATATAAATGGATAAAAGCAATTCACTCAAAATCAGAGAAGATCCAGTTGGAAAAACCAAAAGAAGTTGATCGTGGCCATACCTGCATGTTTGCGGGTGCCATTGCAAGCTGCTGAAGGGGAGCTATGATATTGTTGTTCCCGGAAAGCAAGACGGCAGCCAGGTGAAGGCTCAACTCCGTCGACACACACCGGGACCCGGAGGCCCCTTGGTGCACGGTCAGCGGCCCGAGCTTGTTGGATATGAGAGCCTGAGCAAACGCCTTCGCCTCTGGACTGGTAAGCACTTTAGATGTGCGGATGTAGGTCGTGAGAGCTTGCAATTGCTGTCAGCACAAAGATACATAAACAAAAACGGGGAAAAGGGGACAGAAATAGTGAGTAAGAGTAATGAAGGGCATTATTGTGTTTGGTTAATTGTATTTAGTTGAGAGAAAAAAGGTGAGACTGCATGCATACCCAACATACCACACAACTATATATTAATTAATATATTATTAAAGTCTGCATACACCTAAATCATCACATTTCCATTCAATTGAATTATGAAGGCCACTCCTATGGTCTTGACAAAGGGATCTACCTCAGGCTTGGGATGGAAGCTCGCATTAGCTTCTCTGTAGAGAACGGTGACTTCTCTGTACAGCGCCAACAGGAGATGAACTGCTGTCCGTTGCGGTGAGCATTTACATCCCTATAAAACCAAAAGCAAAATGTCTAAATAACAAACAAAAATGGAATTCTGTTATACATGAAAGGCAATCTCTAGACTATGAGGCAACGTTACCTTGCAAATGTCATCTAATCCGTCCACATTGCCCTCCATCATTCCTTTTGCAACAGCATTTCTGACAGTCTTGTAATCCTCCCCACACACCAGATACTGGTCAACTGGGGTGGCTTCTTCAGTCTGAGGATAAATCAACATGTTATTGTTACTACTGCAAAAAATCCTAAATATTATTCTTATGAATTGTCTTTTTCAGGTTTAACCTTTTGCAGTACTTCTTCAGGAAAGAGCCAGTGCATCTGACCCATTTTGAGGAGTTTTTGGACCAGCTCCACTCCGTGTTGGCTGCATATCTTGCGAATCAAGTAGACGCGATACCAGTCGTTCCCACTGCGCCTACACAAGTCCATCACACTCGCCAGGAAGCCAGTGTTTCCACATTCACCTCCATTTTGGGTTTCTGGTTGCAGAGCGAGCGAGGGGAGAAAAATGTCATTAAGGATCACACTCTAAAACACTCGTCAGTAACCAAACTTTTTTTCGACACAGTTACATACGTGCAGCTCGTAGTTCTTCCACAATGAGGCCAGCCGCCACATCCAGGTCCATGCGCACTCTGGCCACACGCTGCAGATAGTCCACAGTGACCCTTTCAGCAGGCTGGCCATGTGATTGCACGTACTCGGCCAGGAAGACACTTTCGTCCTGCAGACATGCTTGCTGTTCTGCCACTGATTTGAATTGAAGCCTCTCAAACATGGAATCCTAAAACCAATGAAAATAAATGTGTGATGACCATACATGGATAAAAAAAGCAACCAACTTTCATAAATTAACAGTAAAAATTGATCAAATTTGGATCAAATTTATGCATACCTCCAAACAGTTCAGGTACAAGGAGTAGAGTTCTGTTTTGTCTTTTTCTTCCAAGAGGTTGCTCTGCTCAACAGCCACAAGGTGCTGCTGCAGGTAATCTTTAACCTCGTCAAAACTTAAAAACAAATCAAGAAAATGCAATTAATAAGAGAAACGGATTAAAGTGTTATGTTGAACAAAACTTGCAGCTCACCTGTACTTCAGCAAGAGTTTGAGCACAACTGAGCGAACCACGGGATTTTTATCCACAGATTCATCAAATGGAGAGAGCACCTTTGTGAGAATCTGTCGATTAGCTGAGATAGGAAAAAAAGCATATTAAGAGCTGACAGGAAATACATGCTCAAGCGGATACGCGTATTTGTTATGAGGGTGTCCTACATCGGAGAATAGGAACAATGTTGGCCTCCACCGTGAGAAAGGAGAGCAGATGAAGAATGACAGCTTGACAGGGGGGCGAGTTGTCCTTGAAACACACAGTAGACACCAAGTCTACGAAGAAAGCGTTGCACTGCTTCCTGAACTGAGCGTGCTTGTTGATTAGAATCCTGACAGGAAAAAATAAAGAAATAAATAAGGGGAACAACTGATAACCAGGCTTCTTCAAAAATGTATCATATTACATCTTGCTGTCATCTCACTAGTGTTCGAAAGAAAAGTAACTCCTCATACAAATCCAAAGGAGACACTGACCTCATGTCATCTGAAGGAACTATGGTGAAGTCGTCACCAACAGGCTGCATGCAGAGTGGACAGTACATCTGACCAGGGATCAGCCACTGTCTGATGCAGGCCACGCAGTAGATGTGCTGACATGGCAGGCAGAGAGGATCTTGTGGGTCCCCCATACACACTGGGCACAGTGTGAGCCCAAACCTGGATGAAAGCATATTACTCATCAGAAAATATTAAAGCAGCAATTTCCATCCATGCATTCATATACATGCGCCATCTCAGGACTACTGTGTTATTCATTATTCTCAAGATGTCACGAGTCATAACTCATTGCATATGTGGATCTCCTCTGGACAGTCAGATGCTTGTCTGAGTGAGAGAATGGAAGCCACATTGAGGGTTCTGTTGTCACTTTGACATAACTCATCCTGCTGTTAGTTATCACACGGGAATGTTTTGCACTCTTATACAAGTTAAACAAAAAATTACAATTAACATGAGAAAACGTGTACCTGAAAATGCGGTGAACAACTTGATCTTTGCAGGCTTTGAGCAGATTAATTACTTCCTCAAATGGGTGCTGAGCTTTGAGATCGGAATTTTTCTCCAGAACCTTTCATGAGGCAAAAAAGAGGTAATACATTTTAAAATAGTCGTTGTTCATGCATTTTGATGGCAATTCATTTAAAATAAGGGTTGTGCAAAAACCAGACTTACCTGGCATAGTTGTCGTGTGTGATTCAAAATCAAAGCTGTCAGCTCGTTCTGCACCTCCTCAAACATGTGCTCCACAAATAAAGAGAGAGAAAATATCCGATTCCAACCAGTCCTAAAAAAATTAAAGAAAAAAAAAAAGGAAGCAAAGAAAAAAGGATAAAGATCAAGCAGGCACCTAAGAATATATATCAATAACGTGATTATTTTAGGTAGGCTTACTGGACTCTACGGACAATGGCCTTGCTCTTCTCCCCACAACGTCTCACACTGTCCTCTGAGCAGATCAGCTCAATGGGAACCTGGAGTTTTTTTACCTGTCTGAGCCAGGTTTGTCTTTGAGCATCTGTGTCTAGGACTCTGGGCTCCAAGTACTCAATGCAAGCAAAGGCAGCATACACATCAAGAACCTTGAATGCATGAAACAAATAAATATCCCATTAAAATGACAATATGAGTAATATTAAAGCCACATGTTAAAATCAATCATAAAAGGAAACACGTGGCTCACCAGTTCCTCTCCATCTCTGGAATGAGGGTTCCTCAGAAGGACCTGGGTGATGTGGGGCATGAGGCAGATCATTCTTGAGAGGTTCTGCAGTCTGTTCTTGAACTCATGGTAAGCCGCATGAATCCATGGAAGAGAAGTCACTGTGTCTGCGGCGTCAAGTTTAAATCGCAGCTCATTGACACAACAGTTCATAGCGCCACAAAGGATCTAGAAAGCAAGTAATGTGATTTATTCACACAAAATTACACACCTGTAATTTTAAAATCCAAAAAAGTATTATCGAAAACAGACCTGCAAATCCCCTTCACAAGTCACATTCATCGTCATCGAGACAAAATCCTGAAGGTAGCGGTGATAAAATTCTGTCTGCATCTCTGGGTTTTCTTTTGCGATGAATCGCCCCAATGGTGTTTTCCAGAAGAATTCATCAAACTCTTGCTGGGTTTTACCTATCAAAATATATCTTAGGTTAATGAAAAAGGAAAAAGGTAGAACAATATCAAGGCCATTTCAGTTAGGACAGACAAGGTATCACCTTCATGTTGAAGAGCATAGACCCAGAGTTCCTCCAGGTAGTCCTTGATCCTCCAACTGAAAGGCATGATGCACCTCATGTTCTTGTCCTGGGGAAAGTAGTTCTGCACAAGAATTGTTCTTGTCTCAGAGCTGTCATGGAGAATGACAATAGTTGTATAATTAGGGAAAATCAGGGGAAAAAACGTCACATTACCAGGGAATGCAGAGCAAAATATGCTGTGACCGTACTTACTTGTGGTCAAATCTCAGGGGTGAGATTTTTAGCAACTTGTCACTGCCAAAGATATCTAACCACAGCCTCTTCACAGAATCACTGCAGTTGCAATCAAGCAAGATGTCCAAGTTTTGGTCCCGGTCGATGATTGAAATGAGTTGAGCTAAAATGGGGACGACCACGCTCTGAACACGCTTCCACAAGGCATGCCTGCCATGGGCCCAGAAGAGAATTAGCTCAGTTAAAAAGTAGCTCCATGAGTAAATGGAACCTTTTTGTTTTGCGGCAGTGGTGCTTACCTGAATGTACCCCCTTCTTGCAAGGCATCGACATTAGAGGCCTCCTTAATGACCCAGTTGCTTTTGATGGACAAGGCGTTGCCATCATGAGTAGCCAGTAACAAGTGAAGATGCTTCTTCATGGTTTTCAGGAATTCACCTGGTAAGGGAGTTTGAAAAATTGAAGAGCTGCTATGGTTGAAACAAAAAAAAAAATGCCTGTGATAGAAAAATATGTGTTTGTACCTCTGATTTCATCACTGTCATTAAGGAGTGTCAGCAGAGTCTTAACTCTTTGAGTGCTGCGGAGGCCATTTTCGTCATGGTCCCTCAACATGCCTACAGCACTCTGTATGCAGCTCCGCACCAGTGCTGTGGTGTCCAACGCATTGTCCTGGCCCTACAGCAGAACACATTGCTCAAAAACTGCCACTGCACACACCGAAATATAATGTGTTGTATCTATTCCATTGGTTATCATGCAGACTTTGAGTTAAAACCATCCATTTCTGAGAGTAAATGTTTTGGGTACATGCTGTGTGTACTCACATCTTCTGTCAGTGCTTCCTCTGGTTGCTCACCACTGTACATATCATCCACTTCCATGGCTATACAGACAAAAAAGAATCTAAATTAAATGCAATGAAAAACATATTGCTATCAAATTTGGATTAATTTATTACCTTCAGGTTTTGTTTCAAACATCTGACTGATTGTCATGTTTTGCAGGGCTTTAATATCAGAAATGATGTCTTTTGAACGTCTGAGGTCATCGATGTGAACTGATCTCCAGGGGCCTGCAAATTATAATATGTCTTTATATGATTCTTCAAGCACTGAGATATAAAAAGATGAACAGATGTGGTATATATAGTTATATTACCTCCATGAAAGCCAACATAGGATGACCCTCCTTCCATTCTGGGCAGCCTTGTGATGAAGTAGACGAACACCTTGCAGACCATGCTTTCCTGAATTATCTTATTGATTTCATTCATAGATGAATACCTATGAATACAGGGAACAATAAATCTCAGTCTGGGAAAACCAAACACACAGAGAGGTACATGTACAGAAACATTATGTTGGACATACTTTGCAGATGCGATGAGGTTTGCACTTTGAGTCGCCTCATTAAAGTCACACTGAATGATGAGGATCTTATTGTAGTGTCCTGCATTGATGATTCTGTTGTCGATTGTGAGGAAGTTCCTACAAGAAAGCAGTAAATCAGTAAACAACTAAATTAAATGTTAAATACATCTATACAATTGCCTTCATGAATTTTGAGTTCTGTAAATCAAAAATGTTAACAATGGGGCAGATATTGAAATTGTTTTTAAATGTGTACCATTAAACTTTAAATGATAAATATCCCATGTAATCAACAAACCTGATTTTCTTCAGGAAAGAGTGTTCTGTGTCAAACTGATGGAGTGAGAGAAGCTCAATACAATGCAACACTAGCTCCAATGGCTCCAAGTCTGATGCCGTCAAAAGTCTGGAGAATGTTGTGACCTGCAGTTTAAAATCAAAGTTTTAGCTGTAGAATGAATTTGACACTTGTGATAGATTTGACACCAATGTGATATGAGTTACCTCTGTGAAAGAACAGCGAAGTTCCTCTTGCCCCATGTGACCATGGATGAAGTCTGCTAAACAGCTGTTATTGTGCTCTTCAAAGTAGATCCTGGCTAGTGACTCGCTCTCCACCTTGGGGAGGCGTGTGCAATCCAAACGCACTACAGAATCCGGAGTAGCACATCTGAGCAGTTTCAGTTTAGCTTCATCAAGGACTCTTCTCTCCTGATTCAAGTCATCCACGCAGTCCTTCTGCATTTCTATAACATGAAGGACCACAGAGGCACATGTGTCCGAGTGGTAGCCGATGAAGACATCCGCTGCTTGGTACTTGTACACCTGGGCTACTGCTAGAGGTCCAGAGTTGACAGTCACAAAGAGGTTGACCCATTTCTCCAATTCTTTCACCACTTCCTTCTGCTCAGATTTCAGGACGGTGTGGATGTCCATGTAATGTTTCTCAAGCCTGTTGATCAGCGGTATTGGAAACTGTTCGTAGACCACTTCTCTTTCTTCAATGACAATTAGCCGGAAGTCTTTATGCACTCTACATTTGACTCGGTGGGTTCCCAGTCCAAGGTCAACGTACTTCTGTCCTCCCAAAGAGACATAATACTGGTTGAGAGCATCATAGAGGCTTTCATAGAGGTTCTGCAAGTTCAGCAGCACAACAGTTTGACCTGTCTCCATGCAGATCTTCACTCTGTTGATGTTGCGACAGATTTGGGTATACTCTTGGTCTTTTGGGAAGCTGGATCCAAAGATGATTTCTGGCTGGCCGCTTTCTGAAAAGAAGGTTTGCTGTAGAATCTGGAGGGCTACGTAGTTTTTTGTTAGCACCAATAAGTAGCGACATTCTTCCTCTTGCCCGACTGCCTGAATGTTTTCTCTCACAAACTCAATGGCACTGATGTTCTCCAGGTCAGGTGTCATCTGAAGTCTTTTGGTGAAGACAGAGATTGCATCAACACCTTCCCTTCCACTGAAATTTCTCAACACAGCCTTCCCAACCTCTTCTGCAGTTGGCTTCCTTTGAGAAGATTTGGCCACAGCAAAAATCATCTTTATCAAGCTGTAATAGTCACGTAGCCCAAAAAACCCCTTGCCCTGTTTGCGGCAGATACTTAAGTAGGCTCTTGCAAAAGGTTGGAAAAATTCCCTGACTTTCTCCAAGACCATTGCATCTGAAGCGCATATGCCTTTTGCACTGTCAATGAGTTCCTTCAGATCAGGGTCACCTCGTGATACAAAGATGCCTCTGTTCATTTTTGCAGGGTCTAAAGCCCAGTTGGAGATGCCAATGAATCCAACCTTTTTGTGTGGTAGAGGCTCATCATCAATGCACCCTTCCTCGAGCAGTGGGTGAAGGGTTTTCAGGGGCATCTTTGGAGAGTCCTCAGCCAGTCCAATCTCATCAAGAACCACAACTGAAATATACTCATTCAGGTTCTTTCCTTCCTGGAAGCGTCCACATTGCTTGAATGTATTGATGATACCATCTGGTGTTGAGTGTGGACTACATTGGAAGGACACCATATGGATTTGTTTAAGTGTTTTGTAGAGGTCAGAATGAGCAGCTTGCCCCTGCATTGCATCCGCCACAAGAGTCTTAGACAAAGACTTTGAGCTCCCAGGTTTCCCAACCAAGAAGAGAGGGATTCGTAGCTCAATGCAGAGAACCATCATGAAAACATTCTCTTTGAGTGCACTGTTTCTTGCAATAGTATCCCCCATTGGAACACCACTCAAAAGTAAGTCCTGCATTAGGGAGATTTCCTGCTGCAGCTTTGCAGCTGTGTATTCTCGTGGTAGACTTTTTTGGACTTTCTTTCTATAGTCTTCCTTATATTCCAGGCATGCATGATAACAGACACCAATGGCCATGACTAGAGACCACATCACAGGATCTCTGACCTCAGGCTGCCTTGAAGGTCTTTCATTTCTCTCCAGATTCTGATGACTTTCATATTCGTCAAGCTCTTCAAAAAAACGAGCATGATTGTCGTAGAACCAAACAAAAGCCTGCATACAGCGTTCCACGTCTCTCAGGCTGACAAAGCTACATTCATCTTTTCTTGTCCTCATGTACCTCTGTGACACTGAAAGAACATCGGTGATACATTTGATGGAACTCTGATGAATTGCTTTGCTTTCAACCACTCTTCTCACAATCTGCTGGATGTATATTTTCTCAGTCTGGTCATTCAACTGTCCAAAGTCCCACACCAGAGGAATCATGCTTGGTGGCAATGCTTGAACTCGATACACTAACTGGCGGAGAGGAATAGATCCTAGCTTTTCATCCGTCTCCTCAGCTCGGACTCTGTACCCAAGGCCAGCAGACTCTAATCTCTTGATCATCTCATCAGTGTGCTTTCTGTAGGGGTTGCATGCTGCTATGATCTGCAGTCCACTGCCTGGTGGCAAATTGTCTCCCTTGACCGTCTTGTCACAGAGGATCTCTTTAATGCTGCTGATGTCCTCTGTAGTGTTAGCTTCATCAAAGAAGAGAACTGAGTCAAAACCATAGTCCTGTTTGTTAATTGAAGCAATGTTTTCTGCTTCTCTTACTTTGGAGTAAATCATTTCTGATGTTGTCCCTCCATGCACTTTGACAAGTTTCATGTTTTCAGTAGCGACTCCACTCCTGCGTAACTCACAAAGGAATTTGATGAGTCTTGTTTTGCCACAACCCGTCTCTCCCATGATGATGACAGGAATGCCACACCTGAACCGCATATGGATTGCCAGCATCTTCAGTATGTTGTCAGTTGTAAGCTCATATGTTTCGTCTGGGTCAAGGGGCCACTGTATGCCAAGAACACTGCAGATTCGTTCGATCTTCTCACCTCTGGGTAAGCTATCAAAGTCAATGTTGAAGGGGACTCTTTGTAGTTTAAGACCTTCATACAATGCCATTGTCATGACATTTGGTTTAATCACTCTTGTTGAGGTGGGATCCACAGCATCAACAGAGTCATGGTCATTGGGTTGAAGATGAAACCCAATGAAAGTCATAGACACATGGTCATCATTAAAGAAGATGTACGGATGTGGTTCAGTTTCCCATCTCTTTCTGATCAAAAAAGGGGCCAAGTCTTCTTCTCGGACGCCATTCAGATCCATTTGCAGCCTTCCGGGACTCTGGTCAGAGAGGCTAAGTGATGGAGTGGCAAAGTCCTTTGCCATCAGAATCATGAAATCCACCACAAAAGTTTTGAATCCGGCGAGCGTGTCTCCAGTGAACGTTGCATCACAAAAAACAGATGTTTCGCAGTCCTGCAGCTGAAGGTTAAGGAACCATGCAAAGTTTCTCAGTTCTGCCCAGGATGGATCAGAAATGCCACAGAACATGAGTAGCATCTGAAGACATTCCATGTG
This sequence comes from Mullus surmuletus, assembly GCA_903171835.1. Taxonomy (NCBI): domain Eukaryota; kingdom Metazoa; phylum Chordata; class Actinopteri; order Syngnathiformes; family Mullidae; genus Mullus; species Mullus surmuletus. Next base: position 100,620 of record CAESWR010002608.1, on the reverse strand, counting down.
CGAGCCTTCAACACCCTTGTACGTGAATACGTCAAGATCCACGTGGTTATGAAATCGTGTGAGATACTGGTAAGGTCGCTGGAAAGCTGCACTCCTGAATTCTGCCTCATCCATCAGTGGATCATCAGGGCTCACATTGTTGGGATTGTCTGGCTTGTTTGCTTCATACATCAGCACTTCTTTCGGTGATCGGCAGAAAATGTTCGGGAACACGTCTGTGAATGAGCTGTTTGCAGTCTGAATATGGGAAGAAAGATGAAAAAAACCTGGGATAAGCAAAGATTTAAAAACACATAAACAAACAGAATCAGAGTTAAATCGTTTTTAACTTACCTCACATAACGCATTCTTGGTTGGTTTGACGGTGGGCTCTAAAAACTCGATGACATAGAGCTGCTTATCACTGCACTTCCACATTTTTCCTTCAGAGTCCATCAGATAGTGCAGAATCAACAGTTTGAAAAGAAATTCATGGATTCCTTTTTGTACCTTTTGAATAAATCAAACAAAGTTCATTAACATTCAAAGCATTTAAAGACCTCATTAAGTAAATTAAACGCACACTGGAGTAAATGTTTACCGATGATGTGACATCAAAATGGAAGAGAATGAGTTCGTTTTCCCTGGGTGTGTCCAACAGGCACTGAAGGATGTTGTTCTCATCAACATTAGGCTCAATTAAACGAATGCATTTCATCATTGAGGGCTTTTTGGTGGAGCGCTGCAGTTTTTGAAAGAGCCTTTTAATGTAGAGTGATTTACCTGAAATTTGAAAAAAATCATAATTTGATTAAATCATCATATATAAGGTGACATGCTTGTTGAGTACGACATAATTAATTCAAATTCAGATTTATGTGTACACACCAACACCAGCCCTTTTGGATGAGACCACTCCAACATGTAGACGGTCTTTGAAGACAGCTGCAGCACTGCCTTGATCCTCTGGGACCACATAGTGTTTGTGCAGGTACATCTGGATTCTTGCCAGTTGTTCTTGGGGAACCATGTGCAATCTGTATTGGCTGAAGGCTGATGGCAGGTAGGTGTGCTCCCGTTCAGAGCTACAGATTAGAACAAGCTTGTAGTCCTTCCTGCTCTGCAGTTTCAATCTCTGGAAGAAGTTCTCAAACTTGGCGCTCACATCATAAGTTAGAAGGTCTCCATACAGTAAAGTATAGATCTTCTCCCCACTGTACCCTGTCCCAAGACAGCGCCTCAGGAAGAGCTCCACCTGCTCATATGGTGTTGTGGAGTTGCACAGGAGGACTTCATCATAGGTGGGAAGTGCCTCATCTTCACTGCTCATATAAATGGAGAGGCAGGAAGTCAAAACGTCCTCCTGTGGACAAACAATGAGGTTGGGGTTTCCACTGGCTAGGCCATCTGGGAGCTGCCTCTTTATGAACTTCCCAATGTTGTTTTCAGATATGTCTTCCTCACTCTCATCTTCTTTGTTGGCTAGTATTTCCAACAGCATGCCTAGATTTTTTATGTCTAGAATGTCTCGAAGGAAATTCTTCATATTTTTCATATAGGAGTTCCATATGAGATCAAACTTTTTCAAACCACTTGCTTGCTGCACAAGATTTGGCAGAGCATCTAATTCTCTAACACTGTCTAACTCTTCCTGGTCATTAATCGACACCTCAACAAAGGTTTGGAACTCAATGTCCTCATTCTGCTGTTCTGGTTTGGTGAGGATTTCATACTGAAGTTCATGCCAGACTTTCCTTAAGTCTAAGGCTGTGCAGTTTGGCTTGATGAAGGACAACAACATGAGAACTTGGTCATCCACACTGGTCAAATTGTGCTGAGCCAGTTTGCTGCAGAGGTAGACAACCTGTTCAGCTGTGTAGTAGTTGAGATAGTAATGACGGGATCTCTGTTTGTCCACAAAATCCATCCAATAGTCCAGACATTTCTCCATTTTCCTGCAAAGTTCAGGAAGTTGCTCTTCAATGCCTCCCTGCACAATAACAATGCTCCCTAGGTTGAAGTCCATCATAATGGTTGGTTCTTCACTGGTCAAGCTGCAGCTGATTTGTGCTTGCCAATGTCTGAACAGAGGGTTGCCAGCACTGTAGAGGGCAATGAATGCCTCAGCTAGTCTTTGAACACCAGCAAAGACCTAGAGAAGAAAAAAAAAAGAAACATTAACGGCAACAATAATAATAATAATGATGATGTCTGATTTCTTAACCAATAGTGAAAGAAAAAGATTCAAACTGTTGTGCATCAAGATTCTCATAATTATTTTCATTTGCAGTTGTGTTTTTTTATCCCACAAAATATTGATAAATACCTCTGCAAAGTGATCAACCTCATTCTGTCCCTGATCCCCTTTACCGGACATGAGCATGAGTTTGTTCTGCAGCTCACGCAGATCTTCAAGAGAATAATAGCGCATCTGCTGCCCTTCATCATGGGCCTCTGCAATTTGAAGCATCAGGGCAGTTTCAAGACTCAGCTGATGAGAAAACAGAAAAATAAAATGTGTGGGTACATCTAAAACCAGTATGTTCTTGATACATCTTCAGCTGTGGGGACAGGCTTTGATATTGTTTGTGTGCTTACCTTCTTTACATTGTCTGCACTGATCACATAGATACCCTTGTTGTTGATAGCTGATGCTAATGAGAGAGAGGACAGCTCCACTGATCCATGGCTATCTTTTACAGTCTTCAGCCATTCCAAATGACGTGCACTGTCTCGCTGCGGGAAAGAGAATTGTAGGTTTAATGAGGTTAGGATCAATTTGGTTAGGATGAAGTACCCTGACCTTGAATTAGTTTAACCTGAAAAATTATTACTTCACTTTTATCAAGAGTAACTTTTTGATCAAAGCCTCAATTATGATCACTTTTTTTAACATTAATTTTATCTTTGACTAATATTCAAGCTTCAGTATGTTCTGTTACAGAAAGTGCCAAATGTATTCAAGACAAAAAAATGCAAGATGATCCAGTAAGAAAGCAGTACCAGTTTTTTTGGCAGGTTCCCGTCATTATCCAAAGCTCTCCAGAGTTTCTTCAGAAGCTCCTTGAAAGCATGAAAACCTGAGTCAGGTTTGAGTTCATACAGCATTGAAGAGTATCCAAGGACAGCATCATGGAAGCAAGCCACACGATCCACGTCCATGTCATTCTCTCCCGCGGAGATGGAAGCCAAGTCAACAAAAACCTTCAACTCATTGATATCTGAAATTACATACAAATTTTCCAGTAATTTGCATGATATATTCTTTAAACACATTGAACTTGTGCAATAAGTAGTACCCTTCCTTACCTTCAAGTGCATCTTTCACCCACTTTACAAAGTTTACTCTAAGTCCGAGCTCTTCTAGGCAAAGTTTGCGGGGCTCTGTGATGTCTACCAGTGCCGCCTTTGCCTGCATCAAGTCATTGTCAATCCGATTGAGCTGCTCTCTTTGAAAGCTTGGATCCAACTAAGAGGAGAAAAAAAGTTACAACAAAATTGCCAAGAATGATTTACTAACTCACAATCATCACGCTTATCAATTTATGAAACACATAAATTAACTATTCAAAAAAATATTTTCAGGACACATCAAAGGTTTAGGTGATGGCAACTTACCACTTCTGTTAATGTCTCCAGAACCCTGAAGTCCCCTTGAAGACAGAGTGTCTTTTTGACCTTCATGATAACCTCAGCAGAAGCCACAGCTAGATGGAGCTCATGATATTGTTCGATCTGCTGAACCCTGGCATGGATCCACTGTCTGTCTGTTGAATTATCAACCTTGCACATTATGTCCAGGTCCAGTGCAAGTTCTTCGTATTTGCCTTTGAAATCTCTGAAAAACTGGTCGATTTCCTTAAGTTTTATGGTGCCATTTTTCAGACATGTGTAGATGTCTTTGTATTTATCATGACAAGGCTTGAAAATGTCTTCATATATGTAGTCCAGTGTTGCCATGATATCCGCCACTTCATGCTCAGCAGAATCCTCTTCCATTTCTTGAGTAGCCATGTCTCTGGCCTCCGTGTCCCAGCACACATTGAACAGGTGGCTGTCTCTGAATGTGTAGAGGATCTCTGACATTTCTCTGATGTCTTCATCCAGACTGAAGTAGGTGACAATACCAGCCATAGCAGAAGGCAGTTGGTCCAATTGATGGACCTCCATAAAATTATTCAGGGACATTACTTCAATGTTGATTCGCTTTCTTTCATCCATTTCCGCAACATCAACTGTGATTGGGGAAAAAAGATTCAGTATATTTGCTGCAAATGCATGAACAACCCAGACGGACTAGACATTTTCTTGCACAAACAACATACCTGTCATATGTTCCTCGAGTTTGTGGCTCATCGTTAGTAAAATGTCAACTAGCTCCTTCTCATGATACACAGCATTGACTTCATCTTGTCTCCACTGTACAAGTCTCTTCATTTTTGCACTGTCCTTGTTTTTTTCATTCTCAGACAGACAATCTGTAAACGAAAAAATAACAAGCTTCTGTGAATTTAAAGTGATCAATTGCAAGTCATCATGTCAAATGAAATGGAAATGAAACAAGAATAATCTTTTACAAATCTGTAGGACAGAAGGGATTGTATTACCAATCTTCAGCAGGTCTAAGAAAGCCTCTTTCCTCTTCAAAATGACATTGAGCAGGCTGATCTTAATGTCTCCACGTACAAGCTGATCATTGATAGCGGTGAATGCTGATATGGCTATGGCAAATCGGTCTCTGGCATCTTGTGAGAGCTTCTCAATCAGCTTTTCTTCTGCACCTAAACATAAAAGGAACTCGGAGTAAGTGTTTCATTCAGATTCAGTGCTCAGATATGGTCTCTTTTTGTGCATTATGTGTGTGCATTATGTAAAACCTAATGTTCAGAGGACATACCATGAAGTTGGAAAATATCTTTGGCAGCATTCCAGGAGAGGATGTGCTGAAGAACCACTTCTTCATCTTCCTGAAAATGTCCTTGGTGGTCCTTTGGCCAGGACTTCAGTATGATTTCTGAGATCAGTTTTCCAAAATTTCCAAACTTCCATTTCATCTTGAACTTCTCAAACAGTTTGCCCTCAGATTTGTTCTGCACATAGGTAAGAAAATGAAATCAATCAACACCTCATCAATTTTTCCATCATAAACATGGCCACAATTATTGCTATATGCTATATTATCATCATATGGTCTAGACCTGCTCTATATTAAAGTGCCTTGACATACAGTAACTGTTTGTTGTGCTATACAAATGAAATGTAATTGAATTAATAAACTACAAGTACGTAGTTTTAATTCATAGAAATTACCTGGCACAATGATGTAACAGCCTCAAGCGCGCACTTCTCGATGCTAGCAGCAACATGTGGCTGTGAAACACTGAGTTCCTCCATTTTTGCACAGTAGAACTCAATTTGATCTGCAGGGCTTTCCTAAATCCACACAAGATACATGTAAATTCTATCAACCAAAAAATGTTTATCTGATAAAACTTGCAGATTTGTGCAATAGACGTACTTGTTTGTATTTGCCCTCAAAATCCCTGGTGAACATTTGTCTCCACTCCTTCATGCATTCCTCATCTTTGAATTGGATGGAGAGTATGTTGTTCCACACCTACAAAGCACAACCACCAAAAGAGAAGGTGATCCAAGCATCTGGTGACAGTGAGGGGCTGGGAGTACTTCAATATATTTGTATTCAAACAAATATAATAACAATACCTACTTGAATCTCATCTGTGGCCTCCACTTTGTACAATGAGGAGAAAGTCTTGTTCAGAAAATTCTTTGCGAAGGACGCATTGAGCCAAGCTCTCATAGCAGCCATCGCCTGAGAGATCACAATGTCTTTCGCATACTGTTGGGCTCCACCTCCACGAGTGTCCTAAAAGTGTTTTGTTTCGTTTTTTTAAATCGAATAAGCAAAACCCAAATGTGTTTGAAATGCACATACAGTGATTCATATAAGTGAGTTCACTTACATCCTCCTTGTTCCAGTCCACAAAGTCCGACACTGATGCAACCAGATTCATACAGGCTACAGGTATACCTGGGCACTTGCTATACGACTTGACTCCTTTGCAGATCTTCTCAAACAGTTTCACAGCTGTTACCAAGCATTCTTTCCTGTAAGCCTCAGTGAAAGGACTGCCATAAACAAGAATATGATAATGATGAATGATGGAAGACAAAGACTTGTAGGACTATGTCTGTAATCTTATAGATCACATGTTCATACGATGTGAGTAAAGTAGTCAAGTACTTTGAAAGAGCAAATCACCTGTATTGTTCTTTAAGAAGATTCTCTTGGATATGTGAAAGAATATCCGACACTGTCTGTCATGTAAAAAAACAAGATAATTTGTTTTAATGTTGCATAGTCACTGAATAGTTGCAATTCTTTCTAACTGGTAGGTGGCAATTCAGTTCTTTTTTCTAGCATAACTAGACAAAAAAAGCATCCATTTGGTGTTAGCAGCGCAGTTGGCCTTGGGCATGGCGGCATGTTTACCATTCTTTTGACAATCGTAACACAAGAGGGTTCAAGAAACTCCTATGCTATGATTGCCAGGGATTAATTTATCATACATTTTCACCATATCATATAAAATAACATGGGATATATTCAGTGTCAGCTGGTATGGACAAAAAAGGACAAAACCCACATGCCAAAAAATCACATCCCTTCTCTGCATTTCCACCTACCTCGAAGTTGCTGTAGGAAATGTCCTGTGGAGCTTTATCGTTGAAGGCATGAAGCATGTCCAGAAGCTCAGGTTTAATGCTCGTGGAACATTCCACAAGTTCCTCCACTGACATCAGATACAAGCAGGATCGCCCTAGAAGCTTATCGTACTCCAGTAGGTGACAGTGGTTTTTCATCAGATTCATCACTCCCCTGAAAATGACAGGAGCAAATACATACATTCAGTAAATTCACCTATATACATTTCTTTAAGACATTCTTTGGCAAAGGTAGGGGGCATTCTTACTTCCTGTCTTGACTGTTCATGTAATAGTAAGGACCGATCTCAAGGCCTTGAAAACCTGCCCAAGTGGAGCTATACCTCTGATTTCCAGAGGGTGGATTCTGATAGGGTTTTACGGTGCCTTTGAGGAGGTGAAGGAGTGGTAGTACCAGAATCCATCGGAGCATTGTCACTCTTCTCACTTCTTTAATAAGAAACACCAACATCTCTGGCAGACTAAAACAAATATTGTTTGATGAGCAGGTGAGGAGAGTGTTCAGAACAAATTAATATTAATGCATGTGTATGATTATAGGACTAAATGAAAACAAATACGAGAAAAAGAAATTACTTGTTGAGAACAGCAACATCCTGAGAAAAATCTGCCCAGTACTTGATGAAGTCATCTTTGTCTTTTTTGGGGAAACACAGCAGAGTGCAAAGGCGACTGAGTTCACTATTGTCCATTCGGATGTTAAAGTGTCTCAATACGAACAGCATGACCACTGCAGCCCTGACAGGATCATTAACGTAGAGACTCTTTCCATCACCGTCCTTCAGCTGAGGAACCAAGTTTGCCATCATGAATTCTTTAAGCATCTTCTTCACCTATGAAAGCCAAGCAGGGGAACAAAAAAGGGTCAGAGGTGGCCGTGCTGGGTGCACCTATCTATTGTTCACCAAGGCTTTGAACTTACATCATCTTCTCCATAGTCCAAAGCTGTCCATTTCTTCTCCATTCCCTCATAAACAAATGGGTTTCCATACGTTTGAACGAACTGATGCAGCTGGATAGGAAAACTTTTTAGATTGGTATCAGTCCAGCTTCTGAGAAGATCAAATATGCTCTCCAGCATTATTCTTCCTGCAATCTCTCTGCCCTCAATCAGACTCTTCTTCTGGTCACGCCAAATGGTTTGTTTGAGTCGGCTGAACTTTGATGGCTCTGCACAAATGATGTCATCATATTGATGCCAGTCCCCTTTTGCAAAAAGATACAGGAAAGTTAATGTAAAATATATAATAGTCGGCTGGTAAATATAATTTACAGCTGAATTAAGAGGAGGGTCCACTTACCTTGTTCAGTGAGGAGGTTGGGCTTCACAAACAGACATCGGTTGGTTGTGGTCTCAGCATCCAGTTTGTATATGTACTCATACTCATATTTACCCTTTTTTTTCTTATAGATAACATATTTGTAAGGGATTGACACACATATGGCATCATTTCTGTTTGTCACCACACTGCCCCCAACCAGGAAGCCATGCTCTCCAAGCTCCCTGCAAGAAAGAAAGCAATTTACTACATCAATCATTCAGTCAAAATGTGAATTTAAAACAAGAGCATGTTTTTAAGTTTACATTTAAGATGTACTGGTATGTACCTTTGCACAGACAAATCTACTATATTTTCGTCCCACTTTCCAATAGGAGATCCGGCCCGGACAAAGATTAAGTCTTCAATCGGATCAAATTTGAAATCCTTGGAGAGAACGGCGTGGAAGTAAATTGTGAGTCTGTTGTCGGAGGAACACGTGTTGCTCCTTGTTGACCTGAAAATACAAAAATGCATTTGTTTGAAAACAAGAAATAATGCAAATAACAAAAACCTGAAAAGGTGAAGAGAGACATTTCTGAAACAAGTGAATCACCTCACCTTTGTGGTGGTGGCTCAACCCGTGTGTTGGCTTCAGTGTTATCCTTGCTGCCCCTTTTACTTCCCTGATCATTATTGGATGATTGTGCTGCTGAAGTCTGGGTCTCCATGTTCTCTACTGCAGCTTTAGGGTCCACACTGGAGCCCGGTTTTGCAGCCTGTGTCTGGATGTAATGTTAAAATAGGGACAGAATTTACAAATCTCAAATAAGATCACTCTTTTAAACAGAATTAAAAGTCTGTGTTTTTCTCATTATTCTGAATCATTTCCTACCTTTGGTACATTTGGATTACCAAAAACCATCTCATTTTCAACCGATGCAGCCTCAGTCGATTTATCCTCCTGTTGGTTTTTCCCCTTCTGTTTGGTTTGTCCACGCGGTTTCTGTTCCACATTTGCATTCTGGTCAAGTTTTTGTTGTTTATTGTTGGCTGTGTCATTCTTAGCTTTTCTGTTGTCGGCCTTGGTCCCTTTGCCTGACACTGGGGGAACAGTCTTGTTCTCCCCTGTGGGTTGTTGAGTCGTAGAGTCGGCTGGATGTGTCTCAGATGTCTGATCCTGAACCGATTTTTCTAGATTGCTCACTTCCTGGACCTGATTACCGGCTGCAGGATCAGACTGGCTTGCTGTACTTGTCTCCACTGTGGTGGGAGTCTCCTCAATCTGAACAACTTCTGAGTCCTTTGATTTCTCAGCAACATTTTCAGCTGCCTGAGAACTAGACTGACTCTCCAGGGAGGAAAGTTCCTTTGGGAGAGAGTCCTGTTTGTCCTCCATCTGACTATCTGAGCTTTCATCATCATTAGAAACGTCCCTTGCCCCCTTCTCCTGGCGGTCTGCCAGGGAGAGGTGGGACACATCTGAGTGACTTTGACGTTCCTGTTCTGCTGAGCTGCCGTCTTTCTTTGTTCTGTTCCTCTTTTTCTTCTTTTTCTGTCACAATCAGAAAAGTTCACAAAATGCTTTGCAGCTAAAACACAACCATATAGACATAACATTGAATCAATATAAAACCTATGCTTTGGATTTCACTTCTTCAAAGATTTTGGGCAAAACTGGGGCAATTTCTCACCTTCTTCTGTGATCGGGTCAGAGACTCTTCACTTCTTCGTTTGGGGGACATATTGGAGTCTTTGTTGTTCACTGGTGCAAGATCTCCCTGCAACTCTGATTGATCACGCAAAGGCTTGGGCTGGTCACCTGGGTTTGAATGAAAGGTAGTTGTTACAAATAACAAACAGAATGCCCTGGAGGACACGTGGAATTGTCATCAACAGCTGTGTATTACTGCAGACTGATTTGCATTGTGGGCAAACCTGAATCCCAACATTTGACTGGTGAAGGATTTGAAGGCGGAGGCACTTTTATATAAAAAACGAGGCTATAAATCTGACGTTTTCTTTTCTTCTTTCTACAAGTGTCTGTTACAGACAAGAACTTCGAGATGAATAATAGTAAATTGTGCACGGATGTTGTTTACGCTATTCAACACCGCGTTGCTGTGTGATTAGGGGTGACAATGAAGAGCTATATCACTACTTAAGACTACTTTTGTCTGTTTGTTTTCTTTGTCTCTTCTTTGTTAACATGTTACCTAATGTCATGCCTGTAGCGTAACTGAGCCAATCAAGTCCCATGTGATGCAAATATTAGATTACATTCCAAGTGTTGTTCTATCAAACAAATCAGTTAAGTCCTTGTTTTTTCCTTCTTTTTCTTGGTTACTAAATCCTCAAAGTGTTTGAGGTCAAACCAAACTGCTAAACTGATCTACTTACCCTGAGTGTCCACAGACTGGACGGACAACTTGTGTCCACATTCACTGCAGAACTTGGCGGTCTTCTCTTGAATATTGTGGTTACATTTCGGGCACTTCATCTTCAGGCTTCAGTGATCTCTGTGGAGGAAAAGAAAAACACTCAGTCATCCTGTAATATACTTCAAGATCTGATAATGTAGCATTTCTTCTTTCACTTTCAATTTAGCAAAAAGGATCCACAACCACGAGGCCCTGATCGGGTCAACCAGGCATACCGAAAGGTATTTCTGTCATTTGGACTTTGAGGTTGTGTGAACAAGTTGACATGTAAATACGTCAATAAGTCAACAAACTGGTTGCTGCACAGCTGCCTCCAGTCCATGAAACTGATGTCAGGATAACATTTCAGCAGGAGACATAATATACAGAGCTCTCACTCTATGAAAACAGAAAACAACCATGCTTTGAGAAATATTCCACTAACGGAACATTTTGAGGAAATTACTTGGAGTAGCATTAAATAGGTCATCAAAATCGCATTACACAATACCTTGAGACTTTTTACTTGACACTCTTTTGAATTTTACCCCTTTGATACTCATACATCATACGTCTTTTGCTTTATTGTCGACTTTCTGACTGGGACTGGTCAAGACCCTATTCCACTAGAGAGTGAGTCATCTCCTCCAAAAAGAAGATCTTTGGTCTTATAGTCAGCCAATGGCATATTCTGCTCGGAAAAACATCTTTCGCTCACTTCCTGTTTCGTCTATGACCTCATTTTAGCATCAAAACGACGAAGGTCACCCAAAATAGCCTGCGGGACGTTTTTATTTGTGAAATAAACCCCTGCAGGAAACACACGGAACGAGGCGAACACCTGCCGACGCGTCGCTAAGCTAGCATTAAAGCAGAAGCTACGCAGTTAGCATCAACCCACGACACACAGTCTACGACGCCGCGACGACAACACGCGCACATGTCAACACAACACAGCTGTCCACCCAACTACATCACATTCAACCCTTTTTTTTGTTTTGTTTTTTTGTCC
>CAESWR010002608.1:25236-36063 GCA_903171835.1 Mullus surmuletus | reverse complement strand
CCCCCCCCCCCCCCCCCCCCCCCCCCACTCAGCCATTCAACATACACTGTCAATATTATTTTATTGCTTTTAATATGATATATCATCTCCTAAAAAGTCCAGAACAAACACAGCGCTGCTAGTGGCAAACATTTCATGTAGTGTGGCGTCGCTCTTTTTTTTCAGGGTTTTTGTAAAAGGGACTTGTTTTTTCTTTCTTTTTCTTTTCTTTCTCTCTCTCTCTTTTTTTTTTTATCCAGACGGGGCCTCCAAAGATCAAAGCAACCATCACTCTTTCTCCCCCGCCTCGCCTCCTCCCTCCCACTTTAGCCTCTTCCAAACTTTCCTGGTCTACTGTATATTTTAAGTCGAGCAAAGCATCCTGATGGGAAGCTCGCCTCTAACGCAAGAATGTCTCATTACGGCCGAGGTAGGCTTCCCTCAGACAACCTTTTCGTTTTTTAAGGGCACGTTTTGGCTTAAGTGCTCTCAACACTTCATTATCATAAAACGGCAAGTTAGGTTTTCGAGCCCCGTCTGAGGCAGACCAACACCACAATTCAAACGGTGAAAGCACAATTTTTGTCCATCTTTACGTTGATTGCCATACATTTTTATGAAGGCAACAACAAACCCCGCCGGTTTAAGAGGATTTTGCTCCGCTTTTTATTCTGTCAGCTGAAGTGAGCATGACGAGCGGACCCCCGGCCTTACCTCACGGTTAGATGACAAATTGCGGCTGTATAGGATTCGTGGTAGCGAGATTAGAGGGTGGACAGATGTCATGTGTAGTTTTTGAGAGGCTCACCGATCTAGAAAAACAGATAGTTTGATGCGCTGCTCTTTTGTGTGATTGATTCGGGACAGAATAGATTTTTGTAAGAATTAACCTGGAAAAAGACCCAGGAAGAAAATCATAACGGGTAAAAGCGGCTCTCCCTCCTCGCTCAACGGAGCCCCCGTGGTTAATCAGTGGGCCTAAAGGATGTTGAAGCCTTTTCAGCCAGGTAAGATGGATATGAAGTCACCAGCGGGACTGATGGTATTCATTGGGAACTTCAAACAGATGCTTGTATAGATTAAAACATGTGGTAGGGCCCAGGAGGAGAGGCTCTGTCACAGATTGAGTCTAGTCACTTTGACCCATACCTCCCTGTTTTATCACACGTCATCCCCAAAAATGTAACCCTTAAATCACTCGCAGATGGACACTGGCCTCTGACACACACACACACACACACACACATACACTACCCTGAAGAGATGCCCCGGCGGTGTGTCGATACGTCCTCTGACCCAAGTGAGTGAGAAGCGTGAGCTGCAGATGCTTATAGAGAGGAAGGGGATGGGGGCGGCGATCGTAGAGATCCAAACGTGTGGATCGCGAGACAATGCAGCCCTAAAGCGACTTGACAGTATGGGGCCGGAGACGGCTGGAAACACTGGTTCGCTCTGCTACTGTTGGTGGTTTGTTCTCGGCCGTGCACCTTGTTTGAACCCTCGGTGCTAAGCCTTTTCTGGACCTCGCCGGTAATTCGCTCCGTCCCTTTTTCTTCGCCTCCCATCGTCTGTTTGCGGCGTCGGGCACAATTTTAACCGCGCAAGTCCGAATGGATTAATCCTAGAATTAGGTCATTTGAAAATGACCCAGCTGTTCTAATGGCCGTCCCTCAGAAGTGCCCCCGTAGCCCCCGTAGCCCCCACCCCAACTCCAGGCCTCCTGTGAAAGTCAAAGCCTGTCTTTCATCTCCGATCAGTTGCATGTGCCCTCACAGATCCACAGGTTTTACTGCTTAAGTCTGGGCTGGCAGCATTGATCATGTGACTGTTGCCTGCCTGGCGTTTAGACACATCATAGCTCTGCGAGCACTCTCTGTCTGCGCAGCCTGCCAGCTCTGCTCACACATCCCCATCGTCCGTCTCCCCGTGCCGGTTAGTTTTGATTTGCACATGCTGTTGTCGAGGGTCCATCCGTGATCATCAAATCCCGCTAGTTGGAACTGTTAGGTCAGGTTACATCAAAGAGATCAGGAGGGATCAGCCTCTTGAAAGGGACAGGCTCTGGCTCAAATCATCAGAAACAGGTGGAGGTCCTCATTGGAAGAACAAAGGAGAGATCACCATCTATAAAACTTTTATATTTCATAGAGGAGTTTCTTTAAATTCTTTTAAATTGCCACCCTCTCCTACACAGAGTGCACACACTACACTGCAACAGCAGAGAAAAAAACAAAACAAAAAAAAACATGATATCAGGTTAGGAATTGTGGGACTCGACCGCAGCACTAAATCCCATGAAGGTCACAACAGCAAAGCCTCAGACTTAGTGGCATTATGCCACAAAGTGTTTAAGTGTGGATATCTGCTAAAAGCCAGGAGAAAAAGGGAACTGGCAATGTAGGCAGGACGACTTGGGTGTTATGAATTAGTCAGACTTTCTTTGTATACCAAAGTAATGGTTCTTAATTTCTTTTGCGGCGAACGTTTCTCTTCGTTTTCTTCCTCCCAAAAAAGACTTTGACATTTGTTCACTGCCTCCCTGTAGCTCGGGGAAGGGAGGGAGGCGGCAGACGGATGGGGAGGGGGAGACAAATGCCTCTGGGGGGGGTTATTTAAGCGCACTTTTTGCATGGGTTGTTTTGATGACAGCGGCATTAACAAATTGATCTGACGCTAATGTTAGAGGGCTTTGACGTTTGAGGCTTTCTGCCCCTGTGCAAGCGTTTGGAGCCACAGCTTCTGTTCTGTGTCACCTTGAGGCATTGGTTCCGGAAGCGGGTCCCCTTAATGTCATGTTGAAGCTATTGTGTTTGAGGAAAAAAACAAGGGGGGGGCAGGGGGGGCAAAAACCCCAAAACTACCATGTAGAGAGATTTTGGGTGTTAACAGACTTTAGAGCTCCTTTCATGTGCCCTCACCACATGTCTCTGATATTACCCAGAGAATCAGTAAACAACCTTGATCCCGACCAAAGTCAAAAGGTGCCATCTAAGATGTGGATGTAAATGGGGAGTAAGCGAGAGTAAGAGAGGCAGGAGACATCTGTCGAACAGGCTCTCATTTCGTAAGAGGAGGCCATCTATTGGTTGCAGATGATGCCCCGTTTGATAAAACTGAACTCTTTCAAGACGGGACAGCCTGCGTTCGGGGTCTCACTCTCTCTCTCTCTCTCTCTCTCTCTCTCTCTGGCACCGAGGGGTAAACAAATAGTTGAGCCAACGGGTCAGCTGCTTGTTGTTGACGTTTTTTTCTGAACCGCGGTCGCAGAGTAGCTGCCGTCGCCCGTAAACACTCCTGTCACGTCACTCACGCTAAGCGAGATTGATGTTTTGCGTCTGTCACGGTGGGAGTACACGCGTATTATGAGGATGAGCGAGGCAGATTCAGGGGCGTCTGTCTGGAAGGTAGCGGTGCGTGAGTGTGTGGCCCTCCTCCAGGAGTTTTCCATTCATGCTTGGTGCCTGAATCACCCTCCGCGCTGCCCTCTGCCAGGTAGCGACAGAGGCGGGAGCACAGACCAATTACCCATTCGAGACCTGCTATTATTATCATCAGAGAGGCGGCAGTCCTCCTTCCCCCGGTGCTTATTCCCAACTCCAGCGAGACAGCAGCAGAATCAGGCCCTTTTGTCTCAGGAAATGTTTATTTATGCCGCAGATTTGCCAAAGGACATGGAAAAGCCCTTATTACAGGTCATGACAGTAGAGCCACAACACATTATTCACTCTGTGTCCTTTAACCTGGGAGACTCTATAAAGGAAATTGTTGCAGAGTACACACCCTGCTGTAAAACATGCTCATTATTCAATTACGTGAGAACCGCATTTTGGAAGACTTTTCAGATGTTTTTTTGTAGTTTTTTTAAAAAATTGTTGGCACATAAGATGGCACAACCCTTTCAGACAGCATCGAGATAAGTCCCTAATCTTAATACAAAATTGAATTAAAGAAAAATATTCAGTGAACTTCTCGATACTTCAAGCTTGCAGGGGAAAATCGGTGCAAGACGTAGCGACTCCGTAGTGTGCGGTTCAATCCACTGAGCCACTGGGACGCCATTAGCACATGGTATGCCCCTCATTATTTTTGACACTTTCTTAACACCGAGCAGCCGTTTTCTTTTATCCTCTCAGCAAGAGGATGAGGCTACTGTAATCAAAGAAGACAATGATCAGTGCCAGTCTTTTGGCATGTCCTGGTACCTGCTTTGATGTCATATTTTGGTGTGGAGCAAGGCGGCGGCCCATGCCAAGGAGCGCCCATCGTCGCCAACTGTCTGACAGGCTGCCTTTCATCAGAGTGACATCACTCCGCTACTTGATTACTTTCCACGGGCTCTTCCAGGCCTGGGAATTTTCTCCCAGGAATCTGAAATCATCATCCCCGCCTTTGTCTCCGAAATAAAAGAAATGCACATCTGAGACACACATTAGCATGTTTGGCGCACACGCTGTGTTTATAGTCAAAGCGAGGAGTGCCGAATGTTAGTCACAAAGCTGGGCGGTGAAAAAATATACTGAATATTTGATCCGGTGTAACTCTAGTGAAGCTAGGTGGAGTGTGATAAATATTAATGGGCAGCATGAAGAGGCAAGCTAAAACATGGAGGGGAAAAACAACTACACA
Source organism: Mullus surmuletus (assembly GCA_903171835.1). Lineage (NCBI taxonomy): Eukaryota > Metazoa > Chordata > Actinopteri > Syngnathiformes > Mullidae > Mullus > Mullus surmuletus. Next base: position 31,458 of record CAESWR010002608.1, on the reverse strand, counting down.
CTGCAATCTTTCAACTCCATGTTTCCCCTCTCTTGATTTTCCCTCCACAGGGGAGTGTGCAGTGATAAATTACAAGGCAGAATCTAAAGTGTTTGTTTTTGGAGGAAACTGCAGTGTGAGGAGGATATTTATAACCAAACGCTCCGCCAGCAGGCGGGCAGCGCTGCCTCTGTGCCCGGCCGTCAGACTTCACAAGGTCGCCGTCTGTCTTTACCTGCGTACGTCAGGAGCAGACACCGTTGCCTGCCCACATCATAGATGCCCCCGGGGATCGAGAGGTGTATGCCGGCCCCCTGACCATCCTCTGACTGGAAACTGGAGTTCAGGATTTTCAAACGCAGACCGTTTCAAAGGATTAGAGAGTGTGTTTGTTTATTCTCAGCACGGAGGATGTAGAGAAAAGACAGCGTATCTTCAAGAGGTTGAAGTGGGGATAGACGGTACATAACTCATGCGACTGCCAAGTCCGCTCCACTCTTTGATGTGTTCAGATGTATATCTTTGAACAAACGCGACTAGGTATAATTATCGTCATGGGATCTAATTGGAAACACTGACTGAGATAAAGCCGTTTTCAACGAGGAGGAAGTGTTTTTTTTTTGTTTGTTTTTTCAGAGCCACCAAAGCCATCAATTCTGTGCGTCTTCCTCATCTCTGCCTCTGAGATCACCTGTGGTCGGCCCAGTGGAAACATTTATTCAAAACAAGGTAGCATATCTGTTTTGGAACATATGGCGCCCACTTCCCTTTGTCCCTCTGGCAGGAAGAAGGTGGTCATTTGTGGGAAGGCGAGAGTGTTACTCAGGTTTTACTCACAAACGCGCCGGCCGTAATCCGAACACATCATCTTGTTTTGGCGATGAGTAACGGTGGCAGATCGCAGACCGGTTCGCTCGTCTATATCTGGTTCTGGTAATCATTCACATCGTTGGAATCATTTGGACGGCTGCTGCCCTACGAGGAAACATGTGATCTGTATGGAGCCGTTTATGAGTCAGTCTGCCTAATTGTCCATTTTTCTTCGGTATATGTCAGTACTTACTGTGACTAATCGATGTAAATAAAGATAAATGGAGCTAAATGCGCATTACAGCCTCAATCAAGCGATCTGCCCAAAAGTGCGTAGTACAAAAACAATTAAAGACAAAAACACTCTAAGAATAAGGCCAAATTCCATCAAAGTGAGCGCCCGCACATCTGGACGACAGGTGTAGGCCCAATTCTCACGTGTCAGAACTTTCTCCTTAATTTACTTATTTAAGAGCCCACAAAAGGGAGGGCGAAAGCAGCTTTGCGTACTTCTGGATTTGATACGCGAGCGGATCGGAGGCTCGGGGAAAAAGCGAAAAGGGCACTGCGATCCCCTCCGCGATGCCGGCACGCCAGGCAGGTAGCGGAGAGGACAACTGTAACATGTCTGAAGCGTAACCTGTTCTCCGGCCCTCGCTTTGAAAGCCAGATGAAGATCGGCTGCGGCCCTGAAGTCATTACACCTTCAAAGGTAATTAACACATGGCTTTTGTTTGGGCCCGATGAGCCCCAGATTATGTAGGTACAGATGGGGCGGACGACAGATACCAAGAGCAAGGTGTGCTTGGATGTGCTTTCATGTCGGGAGGAAGTGCTTGACCCCTGGCCCCCCTTTGACCTCAAAACTAGGTTGTCAACGCCACTTCCTTGAGTGCCCTGTAAAGATTAACATGTGGACAGAGGCGGGGTGGGGTGGTGGTGGTGGTGGGGTGGGGGGGCCTTCAGAGCGTGCCGCGATGAGCAAGAGGTCCCAGCTGGCACCCTCAGCCCCAAAACACCTTTTGCCAGTTATGCTAATGCAAAGTTGCATAAGATCAAAGGCTTGTTTTATCTATTTTTAACTGACAAAAGCGATCGCGGCATCGGTCTGAGGATATTCAAGGGGCCAAGTGGATCAGCAGGGTTGCTTTTTGCTGATCCCGTGTCATCGACCTGTGGCAGTGAGAGGCAACGAAGAGCCTTGACCTTGAAGTCCGGTGTGCTTGCAGTTGAAGACCACTCTGAACCCTTAACCTCCCCCTCATCTACAACCATAATTATGTATTTCATTTCTTCATGAAATCTGAAATTCACTTTCTAAAGGTGGAATTGTTGCACTCTCGGTCTTACATCCCATCCTGATGAGTGTTTGCGCAGTGACGCCCCACCACGTTTTCTTATTTATATATATTTCTTGAGTCACCGCAAGCTTTTGATCCTGCAACCATGAACCGAAACATCCCGCGTGAGTCAAACGGCTGAGTAACGCCAAACTAATTGCGGACACATTCCTCGGCCAAGCGGATATTGTGTGATGAAATGGTGGTGAGATTCAAATCAGACGGCAGCAGTAAACCCGCCTCCCCCCCCCATCCCGGCTCAACATGTCGTCCGGGCCGGTCCGCGCTCCCACTATCTGTGCGCCTGCGGAAAGCATCCGTGCACAGACGTCCGCACGTTGTCACAGTGATCCCTACAGTTTCATATGAATTATCTCAAGCAGACACTCGGGTCTGTGGGTCAGTAGTCTGTCTCAGGGAAAGTGTTTGATGATGGCGTTTTATTGTTCCAGAAGGTCAAGATCTTCAAAGCTCTCCTTCTGTTCTCCACAGGGCACCCGGGCAGCAGCTGTCGGAATACACTCGGCTTTGTGTTTTTATACGAGAGAAGAGGTAGGTCAAGCCCACTCTCACGGCAATGTTTTTACTGGGGGCGGGGTAGGGGGGTAGGCACTCAGTGGACACCATAATATTGTTGTTCTGCCCTTTTGTGGTAGAGAGTGGGGAGCGTGTGAATCCTGTCGGACGGGACAAATAGCAAATAGCAGCGAGAGAATAAATGACTTTATACTAAGGCAACAATTTTATTTTTACAGGCTGACACAGGAGATCATCTACCTAGCTTATTATGCATGGTAGTTATTGTCCTACCTAAAATGATGTAATGTTATATACTTTTTTAATGATGTCTGACCATATATCTTTTTTTGTAACCTCACAAATACCTCCATACCTATAACCGTGGATGTCTGACCAAATAACATACATTTTTCTAACAAATTCTGGAAAATATTTTTGACAGTGCACCATTTGACCCACGATTTTCCATTTTGCAGGCCTCTTCCTTCCATTGCTTTTGGTGAAAATCCACTTTTTTGATGTCATGCACGTGAGCAGGATGAGGTAAACCCTATTGTGTGTGTTTGTGTGTGTGGTATGTCCAAGTGTAGCGTATGGTGCCTTGAAGTGCAACATAATCATCCAATCTTAAACAAAATGCACTAATCATAATGTAGGGACAGGTGGAGAATTTAGAATGGTATCCGTAGAAGTGGCGGTCAAAAGGCCTAGGAATGAGTAAAAAAAAATAAAACGCACATTGTAGCTAGAAAAAAAAAACGTGCTAGATGAGAATCTTTATCATTCCAATCCAATGAGGAGTAGGACAACAACAGGTTTTTACAGCCAAAGTGGGTGCAGTAGGAGGACGTGACTGGGGGTCGGGTGGGGTGGGGGGGTATAGTCGCCCACCAGCTGACTGCTGTCTTTTCTGCCTGCACCGCCTGCACCCGTCCACCTGTTTTCACACCCGTTTCCTGCACACATGCACCAGGGAAGGTCTGCGGCTTTGATTGTCTTAAACCTCGACAGGCCAACGTTGTTTTATTTTCCTGGTTTATAGACATTTGGATGAAGGCTGACTGTAACCATACACTTAGCATCGACCCGCTTCCACTCAATCATCCTTAACTGTGACACAAGTCGAGGTAACGAAAGCTGCCGCCCTCCCACTCTGCCTCCCAGTTAGCTTTTCCACAACGGTCCGATAGAAAAGATAATTTAGTCGAATGTGTTGAATTGGCGTTTGATGTATCTTTCCTTGTCCACAGTAACGGAGTTGTTTTTCCCCCCCGAGAGCCACTGACTTAAAAGGCTGTTGGTTTGCCAGATTTCTTGAATCTGCAATTCCCAACATTCCCCAGGCTTTTCAGTTTTTACAACGCCAAGAAATAACAAAACGCAGGCTACAAACAAATATCACAGGAAGTTCTCTCATTTGTTGTGAAACGTTAACTCGAGCGACGCGGCGCAGCGCACTGCACCGCACACTCCAACCGAGGCGATATCAGTCAAGTTGCAGGAGAGAAGCACGACACGGTAGCAGGATGTGGTTGGTGCTCAAACAAACTGCTGTCACTTTGATCATTTTGTGCCGCTCTTTGATCTCGGCGCTCTTGAAAAGGCCAATAATGACGTTTAATTGATTATATAGAATGAGCGAGCCGGGTTTGCTCTCCTATCATTCATTCCTTCCCCTTTTTTTTGTGTGCGCTCTCTCCAAAAGAAGATCGCTCGCATGCCATATTGCCCCTTCCCTTTCTTCTTCTAAAACAAATAAAGACGTCAAACATCAAAGCTGTCCTTGGTTAATAAAAGAAGACCTCAAATATTTTCCATTATGTTTGACATGGTTTTGGGTTTCGCCAACCAGAGGAATAACAACAGGACGGAATAAAATGGCGCTTTTTGTGTGTGTGTGTGTGCATGTAAGTGTGTGTGTTGTTGTTGTTGCTGCTGCGTTTCTGTGTTACGGAGGTTAAGCAGACCAAACTTGAGCCTGTTCTTTGATCTCGTTGGCTCTAATTATTCAAAGGTACCCCCCCCCCACCCCCACCCTCTCTCCCTTTCCTCTTCTGAGACACCAGTTTCCCCAAGCCCATCCCAGCAACACGCTACACCGCTTGCTCTCCTCTCACTGTCCCACCCTCCTGATTATGATATCCAGAGTTCCCGTCTAGAACAACAATCCGTCAGAGGATCACTTCCCTTTGAAGTCAACGTCAGTCAGTTTTGTTTCTGTCTTGAGCCAGAGCGCCGACCCCTGACCCGCAATGATTACTTCCGTGGCGCAGCAAACCAGAGATAACTGTAAATGCGGGCCTTTGATATCCACTCGAGAACAGGAGGCAGAGCCTGAAGGGAAACACAATGATGCACGGGCATGCTAATACACGCACGTGCGCACACACACACACACACACACACAGACTGCATGACTCCATGTGGCAGAGGTCAAGGAAACTTGGGTATAATTTCCTGATAAAAGCTGTGCTACAATATTTGAACCCCTCTGAACTCTTCCTTCTGGTGTCAAGCTTGTTGTGTCTCAGGTAAAAGAAAGGTGATGAATTTGAACTGCACTTGGATACGGAACAATTAAAACTAGAATAATTTAAAGTAAAGAACCTTTCTGGCAAATTGGACCTATAACTCTAATTATATTTGCAAAGGTCCATGCAGACGCTCCTTATTTCCTACATATGCAAAACTCTGATATTAACATCCACCAGCATTTGAAATACCCGCACGTATGTATTCTATTTTATCCTGTATAGTAGCTATATCTGTTGCTACCTATCAGGGATAGGATGCTGTTCTGTTATTCAGTGGGTTTTATTTCCCCCCTGTAGATATTTTCCCCCTTTTATCTTTCGGAATAAGTGTTTAGTCAACGTGACAGTCTATTTTCATCCGTGTCCAGATGGCAGACTTAAAATCACATCCACAAAAATGCAGGGACAATATCCTTTCTCACATACAAACGTAAACAAATGTAAATATTCAGGCTGCGTTTTGGCCGGCGAGCCAAACCACTGTCGCAGCTGATTAACTCTTTGTGGAAAGTGTCAACAAGCTATAACAATCATGTTTTGTTTAAATCGGGCCCTGTTGAGCGGGTTGAAGGCTGCGGAGAATGCCATTAATGGTCCGACACTTTGACGTCGGCGCGGATTGTATTACCGGAATGAGTGGTGACATGTGCTGCCAAACAAGAGCTGGCCGTGCTCTCGAGAGGCACAAATGAAGATGAGCAGATGAGAGTTAGCGATGGCGACTCAGCCTCTCGCTTCGTACCCGCTATAATTACGGCCTTTCTTTTTTCACTCTATACTTCCAGTCGGCTGTGGTATTTTCTTTTTCTTTTCTTTTTTTTTTTCCATCACGGAGAAAAAAAATAAAGCCGAAAAAGACTAGCATGCTCCTGCCGGACCGAAAGTCATGTCGGAGCTCAGAATAGTAAACACAAAGCCTTGTAATTTGCAGAATGCTTTTGTCATCTTCAGCTCTAATTTCTCTTTCAGCGCGGAGCGAGTGCCACATATGAAGGATGGGAATCAAAGGCACCCGTGGAATGCATCGTGGGTTAAAATCA
>CAESWR010002607.1:768222-779987 GCA_903171835.1 Mullus surmuletus | reverse complement strand
ACCGAAATAAAGCGAGCAGAGGCGGGGAAGTTGCCCTCAAACGGTTTGTGACATTTAAAGGGAAGTTCCACCGTGTTTACACTAGTTTCTTCTTCTTCGCGTGAAAAGGCAGCAGCAGCAGCAAGGCTTTAAACAGCTCTGTGGCTTTGGGTTTTTTAAGTCTCCTTATATAATCGAGGTTGATCTTGTTGTTTCAGGGGGGAAAAGCTGTTAATAATAGAAAAAGAAAGCCAGATAGATGGATATAGAGAGGTGTGTGTGTAGGGGGGGGGGGTAGCTCCCATCGAAACAGGAAGCAAGAGAGATTGCAGACAAAGGAAGAAAGAAGAAACAAAGGGGGAGCAGAGACCACACTGTCTAGACTGCTGGATATTTCACCAAACAGCAGCTCCGTCGCTTTCCTGTCGCCCCCCCGACCAATATTTTCTCTCACAATATTTCCCCTTTCTTTTAAAGGGGCAGATTTCTCCACGCGCTGGAAAACAGCAGTGGGCTTTTTTCTGTTCTGTCCTTCACTGTGACTCAGTAGTTTTGAGCCCAGCAGGGCCTGAAATATGAGCTGAGCTTGCGGCTGATACAGGAGCTCAGTCTTCCTCTTTTGTTGCCTTAGACATGAACACTGATATGTGTTGTTTTTTTTAATATCTCGCCTCTACTTCTTCTTCTTTTTCTTCTCAAGTTAGACCCCCGTGATTGTTGAGGAACTTATAAACCAAGCAGTAGTTTGACCAGTTTTCACATTTCGGGTCTTTTTTTTATCTCTTTGGGAATGAAAGGAAGTGGGTGTTTGTGGCTTGTAATCAGCCTGGTTCTGGTGGAAACCCCCTGACTTACCCCCGTGGACGTGCTTTACGAGGCTACAAACGGATTATTGTCAGGAAACTGGTCACCAAAGCGGGGACGGCTCCCTCTTTTTGACCACGGGACATTTAAAACCCCTCGTGTCTGTTTCGACTGCGTGTCGAGGTGATACGTGGGCAAGTTCCAACGTGATAGTCCAAGTTTATCATCTGTTTTATCGGTGTTCACGTGAGGTCTTCGTAAATGTGGCTGTTTGTCTTGACAGCTGGGCCCATGTGTGACAGCTGAGCCGCACTGTCCATTGTTCCTTTGTGCCAGAAAAGTCAACAGATAGGGTTTATCTGTTTGCAGCTGTGAGCCTCGTCATGTTCTCGGCTATATCTTGGCTGCTGTTTTTGTCATCGGGCTCCGTTTAAATAGATACCCTGCTCCTCCAGGGAGTGGGGGGGGGGGGGCACGGCGGGACTTCTGTCCCCCATGAGATGGCTTTCGGGCTGTTGTGTGGCGGCTTGCTCCGTCGTCTTGGAATTTTTCTGCAGTCAGCAGATGAGCACGTGACACAAAAGGGAGAGAAGGTCTCTATGTGGGCTTTTCCAAGGAAACCCTTTGTTGACATGGCAGTGGTAGCATGCGGGGGTATAGAAGGGGGGGGGGGCGTATCTCAAGAATTAATAGCATTTGTCAGGCTGCCAGAGAGGTCGGGATACCTTCCAGTGAGCCGATGGGACGCTCTGAAGAACTGCCAGCTCTCTCCTGGAACATCAAACCCGTCTGCCCTGTTTGTGTCCGTGACCAGAATACAAACCAGTGTCACGCCGACGCAGGCGAGCAGCTGCCATGTTACAGCGCACTGGGGCCAAAGGTTGTTTACAGGGGTAACACGAGAGTTGTGCTGTGTGCGCTGTTTGTCACCAGTTGTTTTTCTGTCTTTTTATCAGTCTATCAGATGATTTGAAATACTGTGGGGGGGGGGGGGTAGAAGGAGGCGGGCGGGCAGACAGGACGCCTCTGAGCCAGCTAATCTGGGCCTTTCCTGTCTTGTCTGTCTGTTCATTCATCAAGGTCTCGTTTGAACTGTTGCCTCAAAGGCAGCGTCGACGCATTACGCAATTTCCCCTTGTATTGCATCGTGACAACGACGTCACGTTTGACCAAGTTACGCACACACGGGTGTGTTTCCGGCCGCATGTGTGAGAAGAGATGAGTTTGAGGGAGTTTTGAAATGCCTCCTGTGGTGCGGAGGAGTGGCAGGGAACGGTGGCACCGAAACTGCTGGCCTGGTTTATCCATTTCCATTTATTACCTTGTTTGCCTGGTAACAGTCTGGTATTGTTCAACCCATTGTTGTTTAGTTTTTTCTATTGTGGCTGAGGTCGTCATTGTGAGTCACAGCTCTCGCGCCCGCAGTGAGGCGAGGTGAGTGATGAGGAAGTGTGACTTATTGGGAAGAGTAATTTGTTGGCATGCAGTAATCATGACACAGATTGATTATGCAGTGCTTACTGTAAGATCTATTCCTCAATAAACCCATAGTTTCCAGTCGGTTGTAGGGGAAGAACTATGACTGTACATGCTTATATCAAGGTTAATACTATCTTTAGATACTAAAAATGGTGCATCAGGCATGAGAAGTATTCTCGGAACTGGAAAGGGGGATGTGGTGGGGAGCAAGGAGGGAATAGGGACATAACAGCGAACAAAGCTGTGGGACCAAACAGAGTCCAGCTCCTGCCAAGGTGCTGAACAGAACACAGTGGGAGTTGTTTGCTCTGTGGGCTTCCTGTGGAGAAGCAGCCCCGTTCATTATTGTATTCAGGCAAAAGGGCAGGTCAGAACAGACGGGCCTGCTCCTCTAAACTTTTATAGCAACGCTCTCCTGCTATCTGCCCCCCCCCCCGCCCCAAACACAGTGACCGGTTTGTTTTCCAGGGTGGGTCGGAGGGTGTTCAGCACTCATCGTTTATTTCGCATCTTATCTGTGCTCAAAGATGTTTGTCAGTCTAATAAGCATTCCGCTCTGTTCTGGTCTCGTGTTTGCAGCAATGGCCCAAGAGACAAACCAGAGCCAGCCCATGCTTTGTGCCATGGGTTGCGGTTTCTACGGCAACCCAAGAACCAATGGCATGTGCTCCGTATGCTACAAGGAACACCTGACACGGCAGCAGAGCAGTGACCGGATGAGCCCCCTCAGCCCAGTGGGTAAGTCACACCCATGTAAACACACACATATACATACACGCCAATTTTTTTTTGAACCGAGAAGAGTTGAAAAACAAGTTTAGGAGTGTGTCATGTAAACGATTAGCTAGACCGCTGTGTGTTTTATGGCAGAAGATAAGGAGGAAGTAAAGGAAGAGTTGACAATGTTTTGAAATTCAACCAATTCTAGGGCAGTCGGCGTATTTTCCCAGCCCCCCCTTTCCACTGCCCTCCCTCTCTGTTTTTCCACTCGGCATAATGAAAGACAGCTGTTTTCTTCATGGCAGTGTTCAAGGTTACGGGGGTGTTAACTCCTTTAGGCATTTCTTAGGTCAAACATTGGCGTTTCTCTCACAGACTCCCCACTGGCAACCTGCTACGACTTGCTCTCATCCAGTGACGCAAAAGAAGGGAGATTATCCGATCCAGCTTTGAGTAGACCTTTTAAAGAAACAGCCTTTCAGACGAGGCGCCGTCTGTTATTTAGATGTATCAATGGATATGTGGCTACTGCAAAGAGGTTTATTGACACGTAGCATGTTCTCTTGTTGCCGTACATACGCAGCACTTTCTATTGATCAAATGTCATTTCTGTTTTGCCTTTGCTTTAATGGTGTGCACTTTGTTCTCGTTCAGGCTCTGCTGCTAGTCCTACCTCAGAGGCCTCCGCCATCCAGAGACTAGAAGCCAGTCTAGCTAAGGTTGAAGCCTCCCCTTCCTCCTCACCAGACATGTCTAGGTCGGTACCCGCTGTGTTTTGACTGTTCAAAGAGGTCGATGTTCACCTCGGATTCTCCATCTAACGCTGGCTTCTCTTCTCTTCCCTTTTTCTGAACTTCAGAACTGTTCATGGATCTCTTCCTGTGACTCAACAAATGACAGAGATGAGCATCTCCAGAGAGGACAAGCCAGAACCCCTAGAGCCTGGTATAATGCTTGAATTTCCCTGCATGCACAGACACTGTTGGGCATTTAACACACGTGCGGGTGACGGCTCGCATCCACCCCTCCTTATGGCAGGCGGTGCCTTGTGGGAGCCGCTGTAGCTTTGGTTTATTTTCGAGGCCACGTTGCATACTTCGGACTCAACTGTTGGTTTTTCTTACTGCCTCCGAGAACGGGAGGCTGCCTAAAAATAAACCTGTTTAAAAATACCTCTACGCCAGAGGACATTCTCAGATTTGATGCTGCCTGCCAGAAGCTCTCCGGTTGTAAAGCACCGTTTTCTGCCAAGAAAAAAGAGTGGGCAATCGAGAGATAAGGCGTATGCTAATTACTATCCTGGTAATGTGGTGGATGGGTAAAAGCACACAGTTTATGATGCCAGCGTTTGCATCAAGGCGCCATTAATCTGCTGCTTTTGTAAATAACAGATACAAGATAAATTGGGTAATTAAAGCTTGCATGACTAATTATCTTTTTCTTTTTCTTTTTTCTGTAGTTGTAAGCCAGCCTGCTGCTTCTAGCTCCGCCCCCATAGCTTCTTCTAGCGGTGACGACAGCAAGGGCGACACCCCCAAGCCTAAGAAGAATAGATGCTTCATGTGCCGCAAAAGGGTGGGCCTTACAGGTGAGCGGCAGCGACACGGACGCTGGGTTTTTGTAAATCTAACAGTTGTGAGGTTTAATTTAACACCTGTTGTTTTTCGTCTTGCACACATGTTTTAATCCTCGCTCCTGTGACTTCTGTTCTCCCAGGATTTGACTGTCGCTGCGGCAACCTGTTCTGCGGCATCCACCGGTACTCTGACAAGCACAACTGTCCCTACGACTACAAAGCTGAGGCCGCCGCCAAGATCCGCAAAGAGAACCCTGTGGTGGTGGCTGACAAGATCCAGAGAATATAGATTTAACAAAGCAACAACAACAACAGCGGCGGTGACGATAAACAACAACACCTTTGGAAAAAGACTGGAGTATTTCACCTTTTGAAACGAGCACTGGCAGGAGTGGCTAAGTGAGGATCACAAAGACTTGATTTATGAAATGGCAACCTCAAGAAAAAAAACAAGACAAAAAAAAAGATCCTGTCTGAGGGCGATGCATGAATGATCACTTTTCTCCTTTTTTGATTAATCCATTAGTTTGTTTTATCCTATTTTCTGTGGTGTGACTTTGCCGCTGTTGAGTCCCTTTTTTTCTAAGAATACATATTGTCTTATTACGAGCAGCCCAACTGTCCAAGAGATGTGTGCTCCTCTCACCTAAACCAGGCGCCATTTTGTGCCAAATTGTAGACAGCCATTTTACTCAGTTATGTGTCAGACACAGGCGAGTCTCTCAATGAATTCAGACTCACACAGTCACACAAGATGTGTCACTTCTTGTTCTGTGCTCCGCCAGAGTCGGTCAACGTTCGGAGATCCGTGCAACTGCCCCCACCCACCCCCCTTCCCTGCCACCTGCCCCACCACCCCCCCATCCACTGTGCACAAGGGGCTTTGTTACTTTGTCTTTCCTAGCTTTACCTACCTCACAGCTGCTGCGTCGAGCTTTGTTTCCTTCCCTTTTACATTGTCTTCATCAGTTTCAACCCCACCCGCCCGCCCACCCAGCCCAAGCAGAGCAGTGGGTCATCTTTACAGTCGGCCTCAGTGACCCCTCTGATCAGCATGCTTATGTTGACTGACTGGTTTGATTGTGACGAGGCTTTTTTTTCCTCCATTATTTGTCGGTGGTATCATGCTAGAGACAAGTTCCTCCACGTTTGAACTGAATCCGCACACCTTTGGACAGAATAGGTAAAGGAGATTCATATTGTAACTGCCTGGTGGACGGTTGCGTGTGCCGATGGTGCAGCCTGGGGAGTAGGAGAGGTGGCTCCTCCCCCTTGGCAGGCCTGGTAGGTGAATTTAGGCTACAATATTGTAGGGGCATGAATGAATGGGATAAATGCATGAGTTACTCTACATCTGCAATAGTGTTCAGAAATATTTGGCATCACTCAACTAGGGTTTCAGATATTTTATTTGCTGAAAGACAATTATCTGTTATGTTTTATTAGCTTTTTTTCTCTTCCATTGATATTGTACTGATGTTAGCGCATGTATTCGGTGCATTTGTGGAATTAGGGTATGTGAACCATGATTTTGTTTATTTTTTAAAATGCGCTAACAAATTTCATGTGAGCACAGCGTGTATGTGCGTGTATGTGTGTGAGTGAATGACCCTTTTGTCTGTGAAGATACCCGGTTTATCAGCACATGTTTACAGATCTACAGGAGCATGCCAGAGCTAGATTTATGAAAAATAATAGATACCAAGATTAGATGTAACTTCTCATCTGTCTAACAGCTATTTGGTCCGTGTGTCTGCTATAGAGCACCATAGAAAAAGTGAGAGTGTGTGTATTTGTGTGCGTGCATGTATGTTTTCATGGCTGCCTGACACATTGAAGCCCACGTATGTTTGTGAGTTGTGTTCACCCCTACCCCCTCCCTTTTTCTTCCCCTGTAAGGATGTGTTTTTCATTTAAGACAACTGTATGTATCAGTTTTGAGTTTTTTTTCCTTTCTGATTCTTAGTTATATGCAAATTTGTACAAAAAATGAAAAAACAACAAACTGTGTTGATATTTATGTATTACATATAATCTTGCTATCCAGCATTACAACAGAATAGTATCATGTAAATAAACTGTACAGAGAGACATTATCAAGCCTCCTTGTGTGCTGTCTTGCATCATTTTCCACATATTTCATCTCCACCGTGTGAGGAAAATCTCCAAAATAGTAACCGATTATATTCATCAAAAAATTAAATTGCTTGTTATTGTGTCGTGACGGTGTTGAAATAATCAGTAGGCTGCTTTCAAAAGCTGGCCCTCATTAAAGTCTGCACAGAACTGACTGAACGTCCTGATACTAATTTCAGTCCGACTAGAATAGTGGCGTGTTGGTAGCTCCAGAATAACCTGTAATACCTCACCTTGCCTAACCCGGGCCGCTTTAGCATCCTCTTGTTAATACAAGGAGCTGGCAGGACTGATTGTAAAACATGCTCAAGAGACTTTCATCAAAACATCGTCTGGGTCACACAGGAAGTATTAGTCCCTGGAAGAAAGAGATTCTGTTCCGCTCCATATCTGGGCTAAGGCCGTACATGCAGGATTCACATAGTGCATTGCTTCAAAGACAATGTGTTCTCTCGCACTCCTGTTGGGAGCTCCAGGGGCAGAGTGTGTTCACAGATGGCGTCACGGCAACAGCTGTTCAGACAGCTGAGGTGTGCTCATGTGGTGTTCCTGTGACAGAAAGCCACAGAGATCACATTGTTTGGACACAACTCTGGAGTACAATGGTGAATTATACAAAAGCATGTCAATGAGAAAACCTCAGGTGCTGAGAAATAAAATTATCTATAGGGAGTGTCTACATCCAATCCAAAATAACCCAGATCCTCTTGAATTATTTCAATTTGTACATGTCAACTGTCAGCAACCCCCCGCCCCATTCACTTTGAACCTATAATTAGTTTCACTGGTGTGTGAAGGCCATTTATCTGTGCATCACCCTCTGTGTGTGTGTGTGTGTGTGTGTGTGTGTGTGTGTGCGCCACTGGGTATGACTGAGGTCAAAAAGATGGCTCATTACAGGCAAGACATAAGAAATCCTCACTGGCTGACAACAATAGCAGATGGTTCTGCCAGATGTGGAAAGTGTTAGAAGACTGTATAATCAAATTATTCTATATGATGATAATAACAACAATATTTATAATAATCACAAATTAAGTGAAAGAAGAGAAAAGCTAAGGATTTATTTTTTAAATAACATTTCTTGCACACAACAAACATGCCAATTCCAATCCATTCGTATTCATTCATTCGCATTCATCCATTCATTAAATTAATGTACAAAATCAAACAAAAGAAGCCTTGGAGAAAAAAAACAACATAATAACAAAAACAATAATAACAACAAACAAACAAAAAAACATGAAAATATTTTTAAATATATAAGGGGGAAATTCCACAATAGCCAGGAGATGCGCGTCATTTAACACTGAAAAAGAACGGAAATGACCCCCAGAGGGCGCTGTGTGTTTTCCTCGCGCTTCCTCCGCCTGACCTCTCACACCGGAAGTAGAAACCCGCCGCTTGTTGTGCGCTCGTGTTCACGGCGCTTTTGTAACGTACGCCGGACGCGCTAGCTTGAATGAACGACGGATATTTTCACATCCATCCCATGATACACGAGGAAACGCGGCGCCCACGCTCCCCGCGTGTCCTTAAGATAAGTGCGCGAAGTTAAAGTGCGGAGGGTTTAAGATAAGTCCCCGCATCGACGCCATTGAAGCGCGCTAAAAGCTAAAGAGAAGAGGACTCACCATGGCGGACGTCACCGCGCGTAGCTTGCAGTACGAGTACAAAGCGGTGAGTATTTTGTGGATAAAACCCACCAACTCTTATTACTAAGTGAACAGGGTGTTGTTTTTATTCTTAAAATAAACTGCAAAAGCAGTCGGATGCTAGGAGGATGTAGCTAGCAGCGCTAGGCCGCTAGCTAGCAGCTAGCCTGTTAGCATCACAACAGCCGCTAACCGTGTGCCTGTGTTTGTCAGAACTCCAACTTGGTGCTGCAAGCCGATCGCTCTCTCATCGACCGCACACGGAGGGATGAACCCACCGGGGAGGTGTTGTCGCTGGTGGGGAAGTTGGAGGGGACCAAGATGGGCGACAAAGCTCAGAGGACCAGACCACAGAAGCTGGAGGAGAGACGAGACAAGTGAGTGCTGCTTGTCAGTCAAGGCCATGGCTAACTTTTTGTCTGGAGGTTTTGTTGTTGTTGTTTTTTTCCAACACGAGAATGTTTGCTCTCAATCCATAAAATACTCTACAATTGCAGTACTCTGTCATTTGTGCTTTATAAACCAGCAACTCACTTGGCCAACCATACAGGAAGTGAAAATGACCCCATGTATTATTTACTTTTTTATGATGCTGTCCCTGTCATGTATAAATATCCAGAAATAGCACTGAATGTATCAGACGTATATTGGCATATGTACTGAAAGAAGCCACTGCTATGGATCGTCATAAAATAGATCATCACTTCAAACCATTGAACAAAGTATGGCAAAATTCACTGAGGTTCTTTCCTTAATTTCTCTACAGAGTTTGTAAAAGGAGACTCTGAATGATTTAAAAAAGATTCACATTGCACCAAACCTGTACTATTATATTGTGGTTTCCTTTTTTTGATCTGTCAACCGGGACCAAACTGAATCTGATGTGATTTCCTGCTTTTTCTCTCTTAACAGGAGGCGAAAAAGAGACGAGGACAGACATGATATCAACAAAATGAAAGGGTTTACCCTTTTGTCAGAAGGCATTGATGAGATGGTGGGCATTGTGTACAAGCCCAAAACCAAAGAAACCAGAGAGACCTATGAAGTGTTGCTCAGCTTCATCCATGCTGCTTTGGGAGATCAGGTCACTGCTATAGCATTTTCTTCTTCTTTTTTTCCCCGGCATCTCAGCCTCTGTTTTTCATTTGTGACTCAGATGTTGTGTCTTTCTGCAGCCACGTGATATTCTGTGTGGAGCAGCTGATGAAGTCTTGGCAGTGTTGAAAAATGACAAAATGAGGGATAAAGAAAGGCGACGTGAGGTAGAGCAGTTCCTTGGACCTGCTGATGATACTCGCTACCATGTGTTGGTCAATCTGGGCAAGAAGATCACTGACTATGGGGGAGACAAGGACTTACAGAATATGGGTAAGTAACAATACTATTTGGCATGCTATTCCAAACAACTACGATAAGTATATATGCTTCATGAAAGAATTCGTTTCTCAGTCATTCCTGTAAATGGTTAATGACTCTCATCTTTCATCACAGATGACAACATCGATGAAACATATGGTGTGAATGTTCAGTTTGAATCTGATGAGGAGGTATGTTTATTTTTCTTAAGAGTTTACAGAATGTTATTCATGCAGCTCCAGTTTTTGTGACAGGTTTTGGTTTTTTTTCGTTAGGAGGGTGACGAAGACCAGTTCGGGGAGGTACGAGATGAGCACTCAGATGAAGACAGTGAAGGAGAGGAGGCAGAATTGGGCTGCACTTTGTCTGCCAATGTAAGTGCAACATCCACATCAATATTTGAATGTAATGTACTCCACACTGTACAAAGACCTAATAAATGACTCCTCCTTTAGCTCGGTGCCACAGGAGATGTGATGACTGTGAAGAAAAAGGACCTGCATCCTCGAGACATTGATGCCTTTTGGCTCCAGCGACAGCTCAGCCGTTTCTATGATGACGCCATTGTCTCCCAAAAGAAAGCCGACGAAGTCCTAGAAATCCTAAAGGTCTGTCGATCTGTATAATAGATACATAAGCAGATACACAAGTGTTTTTGCAGACAAGCTGAGTCTATGTATCTGTATTTCACAGACTGCCAGTGACGACAGGGAGTGCGAGAACCAGCTGGTGTTGCTGCTTGGCTTCAACACCTTTGACTTTATCAAAATTCTCCGCCAGCATCGCCGCATGAGTAAGTCGGTGTTGTTTTTATTGCTTTTTCTTCTCAATTAATAAACATGAGTGAGGATGAGGACGGTGAGCAGTCATGGCAGACTGTTGTGAATCTGTTTTTTACTGTTGTTTTTTAATATCTTGTGCACTTTGCAATCGATCAACACCTACAGTCCAGTATTGTACAATGCTGGCAAGCGCTCAGAGTGAGGCAGAGAAGGAGCGGATCATCGGAAAGATGGAGTCTGACCAGGAACTGTCCAAGATTCTTTACCAGCTACAAGAGACAGAGAAGGAGGATATTATTCGGGTAAGACATGCTCTGAAAAAATGCACACTCTTTGTCTTGAGAAATCATTTAGTCAAGACCGTAATGCCTCTTATTCTTGGGCTTTTGTTTCTTTAGGAGGAGCGATCCCGCAGGGAGAGGGTGAGGAAGTCTCGTGTTGATGACTTGGAGGCAATGGACATTGACCATGGAGATGTAAGTAATGCAATAGCTCTCCTAGTAATCTGAACACGTTGACTACAATACAAAATTTGAAAGTACATTGCTACATTTGTGGACAAGATGATGATGCTGTGTTGGCTACTCCAAAGTTTATTTGTCTGCATTAACCGTTGTCCTACAGTCAGTGGCCCCCCGACAGTTACTGGACCTCGAAGATCTGGCCTTCACACAGGGCAGCCACTTCATGGCCAACAAGCGATGCCAGCTGCCAGATGGCTCTTTCCGCAAACAGCGCAAAGGTTACGAAGAGGTCCACGTGCCGGCTCTTGCACCCAAGCCCTTTGGTGATGATGAGGTTTGTTGGCCCCCCACTATGAAACACAGCCAAACTCTGCAGTACCTTGTGCCAAAGCGACCACTTGCATTTGTGTTCTAAATGCAGCATTATTATTGTGTCATCAGGTGCTTGTTGCTATTGAGAAGCTGCCCAAGTATGCACAGGCTGGATTTGAGGGATTCAAAACCTTGAACCGCATACAGAGCAAGCTGTTTAAGGCCGCCATGGATACAGACGAGAACCTGCTTGTGTGCGCGCCAACGGTAATCAAACGTTGCTTTAAACCATCACCAATCATTGCAGTTTCTCAGTTTTCCTTGTTAATACTGTTATTCTGATCAATGTGTGCAGGGAGCTGGTAAGACCAACGTTGCTCTGATGGCAATGCTGAGGGAAATTGGGAAGCACATAAACATGGACGGAACCATCAACGTGGACGACTTCAAAATCATTTACATTGCACCCATGCGCTCACTGGTACAGGAGATGGTGGGAAGC
>CAESWR010002607.1:755554-767801 GCA_903171835.1 Mullus surmuletus | reverse complement strand
TGTGCTATTGGAGCAGACTTATGTCGGCATCACAGAGAAAAAGGCCATCAAGCGCTTTCAGATCATGAATGAAATCGTCTATGAGAAGATCATGGAGCATGCTGGGAAGAACCAGGTCAGTCACGTTACTAAGCAGTAATTGAATCACTGACAATTGGATTTCTGCACTGAGGAGTGTTTGATCCTAACCTTTATGTCTCCTATCAGGTGCTGGTATTTGTCCACTCCAGAAAAGAGACAGGAAAAACTGCCAGGGCCATAAGAGACATGTGTTTGGAGAAGGACACACTAGGCCTTTTCCTCCGTGAGGGTTCAGCTTCCACTGAAGTGTTGAGAACTGAGGCAGAGCAATGCAAGGTAAGTAAATTAGAGTTTAAGATGAGCAGTAGTCATCGTTTGGCACTGGGGAGGATTAAAACCTACATTTCCCCTGTCAGAACCTCGAGCTGAAGGATTTGCTGCCTTATGGTTTTGCAATCCACCACGCCGGTATGACCAGAGTGGACCGAACGCTGGTGGAAGATCTGTTTGCTGATCGGCACATCCAGGTTCTAGTGTCCACGGCAACACTGGCCTGGGGTGTCAACTTGCCGGCACACACTGTCATCATCAAAGGCACCCAGGTGTACAGCCCTGAGAAAGGCAGGTGGACTGAACTCGGAGCTCTGGACATTTTGCAGGTAAGTCCTCATGCATATGCCTTGATGACTGCTTTATACTCGATATGAAAACGTCTTGATTGTGTCTGATTGCAGATGCTTGGTCGAGCCGGACGTCCTCAGTACGACACCAAGGGAGAGGGAATCCTGATCACATCCCATGGAGAGCTGCAGTACTATCTGTCCCTGCTCAACCAGCAGCTGCCGATTGAGAGCCAGATGGTGGGCAAGCTGGCCGACATGCTCAATGCCGAGATAGTGCTTGGAAATGTGCAGAATGTAAAGGTAAGTCAAACCCCAGTGCAAAAATGAATGCCGGAACAGGCATCTTAATGCATCATTGTCTTTTAACTTCATCCTTGATATGTCAGGATGCAGTGAACTGGCTGGGCTACACCTACCTGTACGTGCGCATGCTCCGAAACCCCACCCTGTATGGCGTCTCCCATGATGACCGCAGCGCAGACCCCCTGCTGGAGAGGCGTAGGATGGACCTGGTGCACACAGCTGCCAATGTGCTCGACAAGAACAGCCTTGTCAAATATGACAAGAGGTCGGGCAGCTTCCAGGTACGTCTGTCGACTGTGTGTTTGTTGTTGTATATATCGTTTGTCTCAATGAGATAACTTTTTTAATGGATTACTTCGGGTGTTGCTAACAGTTTTTTTATCTTTTTTTCCCCTTCAGGTTACAGATCTGGGGCGCATCGCCAGTCACTTCTACATCACTCATGACTCCATTCAGACATACAACCAGCTGCTGAAACCGACTCTGAGCGAGATTGAGCTTTTCCGCGTTTTCTCGCTGTCCTCAGAGTTCAGAAACATCACAGTCCGAGAGGTGCGATTGACACCAGTTAATTTCTCATTCTCAGCAGAGCAGAATGACTGAACTAGAATACTGATGATGGCTTTGTCTCATAGGAGGAGAAACTGGAGCTTCAGAAGCTTCTGGAGAGGGTTCCTATTCCAGTGAAAGAGAGCATCGAGGAGCCAAGTGCAAAGGTATGCGTCATCATAGATGCTTGGAAATATATAGATCATGGTTTTGTGTCTGTTTTTTTTCTGATAAACAAAAGCATTTTAATTTATAAGCAGCACATACTAAACCTATTTTTTGCTCTTTCAGATCAATGTGCTACTGCAGGCGTACATCTCACAACTGAAGCTGGAAGGCTTTGCTCTCATGGCGGACATGGTTTATGTTACACAGGTACAGCCCAGCCTGCACATATACGGCAGAATAATGGGATGCAAAGAAATATCCTTGCATTAAATGTGTTTAGCAGCATGACTTGCTGCTTTCAGGAATATTTGACTCAAAATTCCACTCTAAATTCTAGTCATGAGCCTCACCCTGAGCTTCTCCCTCCCCCTTTCAGAGTGCTGGACGGCTGATGCGTGCCATATTTGAGATTGTTCTCAACAGAGGCTGGGCTCAGCTCACAGACAAGACCATTAATCTCTGCAAGATGATTGACAAGAGAATGTGAGTGCCGCTGAAAGCACAAAAGGCTGTTCTGTGATTTGTTTGCCAAACACGCTGATGATATCCTGTCCCCTCGCTGTGCTCAGGTGGCAGTCAATGTCTCCACTGCGACAGTTCAAGAAGCTGCCAGAGGAAGTAATCAAGAAAATCGAGAAGAAAAACTTCCCCTTTGAGCGTCTTTATGATCTCAACCACAATGAGATTGGTGAGTTTATTTTCTCTGACGCAACTCGCTTAAATCCTTCCTTGTACCAGAGGAGTGATAACGGTCCCAATTTGCTGTATTTTAGGTGAGCTCATTCGAATGCCGAAAATGGGCAAGACCATCCACAAATATGTGCACCAGTTCCCCAAACTGGACCTGGCCGTGCACCTGCAGCCCATCACCCGCTCCACGCTGAAGGTGGAGCTCACCATCACTCCTGACTTCCAGTGGGACGACAAGGTCAGTAGGCGGAGCTTGTCAAGGTGCTCAGCTTTTTGACATCGGTTCCAATTCCTGATGGGCCCGTGTGTGTGTGTGTGTGTGTGTCGTGCAGATTCATGGATCGTCTGAAGCCTTCTGGATCCTGGTGGAGGACGTGGACAGCGAGGTCATCCTCCACCACGAGTACTTCCTGCTCAAAGCCAAGTACGCCCAGGACGAACACCTGGTGACATTCTTCGTGCCCGTGTTCGAGCCTCTGCCGCCGCAGTACTTCATCCGCGTGGTTTCCGACCGCTGGCTCTGTGAGTGCAATGACCTAAGCGTATGGTACATATTTCAACTCAAGTCATGTGACAAGGGATTTGACATCTGCCTGTGTTTGTTCCTTTTCAGCCTGCGAGACTCAGCTCCCAGTGTCTTTCCGCCACCTGATCCTTCCAGAGAAGTACCCCCCACCCACCGAGCTGCTGGACCTGCAGCCCCTTCCTGTCAGTGCTCTCAGGAACTCTGCCTTTGAGGCACTGTACCAGAACAAGTTTCCCTTCTTCAACCCCATTCAGACTCAAGGTACTGCTCCTGAAAGCTGCCAATCAAGGGCACTCTGGTAATGGCTGATTCTCATTCTCATTCATGTTCTCTACTTCCCCCTAGTGTTCAACGCGGTGTACAACAGCGATGATAATGTGTTTGTGGGAGCCCCGACTGGTAGCGGAAAGACTATTTGTGCGGAGTTTGCCATTCTGAGGATGCTGCTCCACAACGCAGAGGGCCGCTGTGTCTACATCACCCCCATGGAAGCGCTGGCTGAGCAGGTTCTTGCACCGAAAAAGCCAGAAAAGTGTCCAGGCCAGCATTTGTCAGCCCTTTTTTTAGTCTAAACCTCTTTGTGTCATCAGGTTTTCATCGACTGGCACCAGAAATTCCAGGATATCCTGAACAAGAAGGTGGTGCTGCTGACGGGCGAGACCAGCACCGATCTGAAGCTCTTAGGCAAGGGTGACATCATTGTCAGCACGCCGGACAAGTGGGACATCCTGTCCCGTCGCTGGAAGCAGAGGAAGAACGTCCAGAATGTCAGTCTTTTCATCGTGGACGAGACGCACCTCATCGGAGGAGAAAACGGGGTAAGAATGCACTGGTTGCGCTTCACTGTGTGACGGCCATGCCTGGATTGTGCATCCCGCTCACGTGGTTCTGTTTCTTCTCATCAGCCCGTTTTGGAAGTCATCTGCTCCAGGATGAGGTACATCTCCTCTCAGATCGAGCGCCCCATCCGCATTGTGGCGCTCAGCTCGTCTCTGTCGAACGCCAAAGACGTGGCTCACTGGCTGGGCTGCAGCACCACGGCAACGTTCAACTTCCACCCCAACGTTCGGCCCGTGCCCCTCGAGCTGCACATCCAGGTCAGCGCTGAACCTGCCAACATCTCACTTAATTATTCACATGCATGTTTCCTAAATGACTGATGGATTGTGTGTCCGGCGCTTTTTCCCCCCCAGGGCTTCAATGTGAGTCACACTCAGACCCGCCTGCTGTCCATGGCCAAACCGGTCTATCACGCCATCATGAAGCACTCGCCCTCCAAGCCAGCCGTCGTGTTTGTCCCATCGCGCAGACAGACTCGCCTCACGGCCATCGACATCCTCACATTCTGCGCCGCCGACGTGGTCCCTCAGAGGTTCGTCGCCAATCCAACATCAGACATCTTCAATGCGACACATTTGAGTTAACACGTTTTTTTCCCCCGAAGGTTCTTGCATTGCACTGAGAAAGACCTGGTTCCGTTCCTGGAGAAAATAAACGATGCCACCTTGAAGGAGACGCTGGCCAACGGTGTGGGCTACCTGCACGAGGGCCTGTCTGCCACAGAGCGTAAAATCGTGGAGCAGCTGTTCAACTCCGGTATGAGACCCGACCTCTGCTCTTGAACATCTGTGGAATTTAAGTTTTCAACATTTGATTTCTATCTGCTTTTTTCTTCTCTTCAGGTGCTGTGCAGGTGGTGGTGTCCTCTCGTTCACTCTGCTGGGGCATCAACATCTCTGCCCACCTCGTCATTGTCATGGACACTCAGTACTACAATGGCAAAATCCACGCGTAAGAACACGCCTCCAAATATATCAATGTAACCTTCCTCACACGCATGCCGCATTGGTGACAACGTCCTTTCCTTCCCTCCAGTTACGTGGACTACCCCATTTACGACGTCCTCCAGATGGTGGGCAAAGCCAACAGACCCATGCTGGATGACGAGGGACGCTGTGTCATCATGTGTCAGGGCTCCAAAAAGGTGCATAAACCACATTTCTTTATCCGTCTCATCAAGGGATGTCGCGGTATACTGGTTTTGATGATAATCGTGGTATTAAAAACAGAAATTTAAATATCCTAAAATGTGCATGATATCATGTAAATGATCCAGTGCCACTTGAAAACAGTGTGTTTTACATCTTCCCCTGTTTTCTTCTGCTCTGCCAGCTACTAGCTATTGAGTGTAACTGCACTTTTTTCATCCTTTTGTACAGTTACTGTTTTTATGTCTTTAAACCACCGTAGACAGGTATTTTGATATTAATTAATCTTCCAAAAGAGAAGAAAATCATAGATAAAGTTAAAGCTCAGTTTCATTGATTGTACCATTATTTACATTTTTGTTAATATTGGGATAATCTCGTTTGCGTGGCGTTTTTTAACCCACAATAGTTGTGAAGTGAAAATCTGATAGCAGCGACCTGGACAGCAGTAACAATAGACTCTTGTTTCTTTTGATAGGACTTCTTCAAGAAGTTCCTGTACGAGCCGCTGCCGGTGGAGTCTCACTTGGACCACTGCCTGCACGACCACTTCAACGCCGAGATCGTCACTAAGACGGTGGAGAACAAGCAGGACGCCGTGGACTACCTGACCTGGACGTTCCTCTACCGCCGCATGACTCAGAACCCCAACTACTACAACCTTCAAGGTCAGCACGTCCCATTAGTTTGAGTTGAGCATAGAGCGCGTTGTAAAGAGGTTGTAATGGAGGCCGTAACACAGAGGTGCGTTTCCCCTCCCCAGGCATGTCCCACCGTCACCTGTCAGACCACCTGTCCGAGCTGGTGGAGAACACGCTGCACGACCTGGAGCAGTCCAAGTGCATCAGCATAGAGGATGAGATGGATGTGGCGCCGCTCAATCTGGGCATGATCGCCGCCTACTACTACATCAACTACACCACCATCGGTTTGTGCCTCTCCGACTGGCCTGTCGCACGTCGCACACATGTCCAGAAGGAAACCGAGTTTGGAATTCACAACTAACTCTCGGCTTGCCATCGTGTTCCACAGAGTTGTTCAGCATGTCGCTAAATGCCAAGACGAAGATTCGCGGCTTGATCGAGATCATCTCCAACGCTGCTGAGTACAAGAACATTCCCATCAGGCATCACGAGGATGCTCTTCTGCGACAGGTGATTAACGAAGAAATCTACCCTTTTACTATCCTTGAGTAAACATTTACACCAAATCGGTGCAGCAAAACAGATTTGTTTGTAATTCTGTATATTTGAATTTCAGCTGGCACAGAAGGTTCCACACAAACTGAACAACCCCAAGTTCAACGACCCTCACGTGAAGACGAACCTGCTGCTGCAGGCTCACCTCTCCAGGATGCAGCTGAGTGCCGAGCTGCAGTCAGACACCGAGGAAATCTTGAGCAAGGTTTGAATGACTCGACAACAAATGTTACCTTCAGTTTGTAGATTGTGTCGCAGTGATTAATCAGGCAGCCTTTTTTTTTTTTTTGGGTTGTGCTCGGTAGGCGATCCGCCTGATCCAAGCCTGCGTGGACGTCCTGTCCAGTAACGGCTGGCTGAGTCCCGCACTGGCAGCCATGGAGCTCGCGCAGATGGTCACACAGGCCATGTGGTCCAAGGATTCATACCTCAAACAGCTGCCCTTCTTTACCTCGGAGCACATCAAACGCTGCACAGACAAGGTACTGGTGGTCCTCATCGCTGCAGAATGAGCTTTATATTTTGCTCCTCTCTGTATAAATATGCAGTGTCACGTCATTGATCCTCACCACTCTTTTCATCAGGGTGTGGAGAGCATCTTCGACATCATGGAGATGGAGGATGAAGACAGGAGCGCTCTGCTGCAGCTGTCAGATGTCCAGATGGCCGACGTGGCCCGCTTCTGTAATCGCTATCCCAACATTGAGCTGTCGTACGAGGTGGCAGAAAAGGACAACATCAAGAGGTGCGCTGACGTCTGCCAGCGATGCTGCCTGGTGTATCGCCACATTATTCTATTTTTAATCCGTTTTTTTCTTTGATAGTTTTGATGTCTAGTTTTTACTTGGTGTGAAGATCGCTAAATCATCAGAATTTCTTGTTTACAGTGGCAGTCCAGTTCTCGTTCAGGTTCAGCTGGAGCGTGAGGAGGAGGTGACCGGACCAGTCATTGCACCAATGTTCCCCCAGGCAAGCACTTACTTCTACCTCTCTTATTCCTGCACATTTGTGTCACCATACATGTATATCTAACTGTAAACCTGTTTTTTTCGTGGCTCCAGAACCGCGAGGAGGGCTGGTGGGTGGTGATCGGAGATCCCAAGTCCAACAGTCTCATCTCTATCAAGAGGCTGACACTCCAGCAGAAGGCAAAGGTCAGCAAGTCGCCTGCCATGTCTTTTTTTTCTAACTCTGTGTCACCCAACAAGGTTTCATGTTTATCCATCTGTCGTTCTGTCTCTGCAGGTCAAGCTGGACTTTGTCGCCCCAGCAATGGGAGTTCACAACTACACCCTGTACTTCATGAGCGACGCGTACATGGGCTGCGACCAAGAGTACAAGTTCAGCGCGGACGTGAAGGAGGCTGACAGCGATGGAGACAGCGACTCAGACTAAAGTCGCTAAAGCATTTTTGATATGCAGAGGGTTCATTGTTATGTCTGTTTTTACTGTAGATACGTCTGATTCACATCCCTTTGACTTTGTGAGCATTTAATCTGTTCTTGTGGAGAAAACTTTTTTTTTTAAGGTATTTCATCTTTGATCATGTGTATGATCGACACCAGCTCAGCGCACAGCGTCTTTTTCCTGTTAAACTAGACATCTGATACATGAAAATCGACAGTAAAAATGTACGGTTTTTATTTTGACCGTCAATTTTCTGGTTGGTTTTTCCATCCAGATTATCTCTTTGAACATTAAATGAAACTGTCTAATTGTCCTTTTGATTGGTTTAAATGTTTTTAGTACGATGTGCTGTCTGAAATATTTTTTTGCAATAAAAGGAGGCCACACAATAGTTTGTCTTTTTTAATTATATAAACATTTTTAAATTGCTATTCAATATGTAATTTCAGATGCAAGGTGTGCTGATGTCAGTAACAGACATGAGGGACAAAAATTCTGTACACCAAGCACAGTCATGGAAGGAAAATAAAAAATATTAATTGGATCAATAGTCATGTAACGTGTGTGTGAGAGAGAAACTTGCAACAAGGAACTGTTTTGGTCGGATGAGAGACTAAGCGGAGCACATTCACTGCTCTTCCTGGAACCTCCAGATGGCGATATCTCCACTGTCACTGCATGAAGCCAACAGTCCCGCCTCCTTGGGGTTCCAGCTGACACAGTTGGCATCCTGGCTGTGAGCTTTGGCCACCTGGGCGGCGATGTTGAAAATCGGCTGGTCGGGACTCGCTGTGTCATCCTCTTTGAAAACCCTCACAGCATCGTCACCACAGGCGGTGGCGAGTAAACCAGTCAGCGGACACCTGAACATAGAAACGGTTTGAGCTGATAAATTCAGAGAGTGCATCAATAAAATTACGTTCAGAATCAGTTTGTTTTAATGGACTCATGCTGTCATAGTTTGTCTTTGGAACAATATGAATTAAAGCAGGATTTAGTGTCAACCCCTTGTAGCAAATACAAGGTTGTTAACGAACAGAACTGATGACACCTTTGAATTGCTCCATCATAACTATAGCAACAGCCTTACTGTTCAATCTTCATTAAGTGTGAGGTGTGTAGTGTATTATATAGTTATAAAAATCTAAAAAGGTGCATCTTACCAGGCAATATCATATATCGTGCGTCCATGATACCCAGACAGGGTGCAGATACACTTCCAAGACAGGTCACCTGTTCAGAAAAAGATCATGGGTTGGCAACACAAAATAAAGTGTTCATTAATTATTCTTTCAATTCAATAAAAATATGCAAAGAACATTTTTGTCATGAATAAAGACTTTGTCATAAAAATATACCACACAAAATACACAAATGTCATCAACGACATGAACTGAAGCCTGAATATTTTTTGGAAAAAATGTCCCATCAGCTCACCCTGATCACTTTCACTGGTGAATTCCTTCCAGATCTTCACTGTGCGGTCGTCGCTGCAGGAAGCCAGTCTGTCTCCGGTTGCGCTGAAGGACAGACTCCACACGGTGGACGTGTGTCCCTGCAAAGTGGCCCTGCACTCCCAGTCATCATCCTCCTCCTTGTAAATGCAGATGTTGTTGTCGTAGCTCGCTGAGGCCAGAAGCTGCAGAGACGTTCAGGAAACATGGTTGAAGACCGGCAAAGCAGAAGCACAGGAGTCACTGGGGCGCTCCGATCGGACCCCGACTCACCTCTTGCTGCGGGTGCCACACAATGTCCTTAACGTCCTGCGTGTGAGAGTTGATGACGGTGACGCATTCGTAATCGTCCTCCTCGTCCACTGCGACGGGCACAAACGTGACGTGAAGGTCAACAGCTTTGCTCAATTCCTACTGTGAATGGAATCTGCAAGGGTGAACACACACCTTCCCAAACCCAGACGCTCTTGTCTCGGCTGCACGTCGCCAGCAGGTTCCCTGAAGGAGCCCACACCACACATTTGACTTCGTTCTCATGTCCCTCCAGCACCGTCAAGCTCTGAGGACACAAAGATGAGAATGGATTTCATAAAATAAC
The DNA here is from genome assembly GCA_903171835.1 of Mullus surmuletus. Taxonomy (NCBI): domain Eukaryota; kingdom Metazoa; phylum Chordata; class Actinopteri; order Syngnathiformes; family Mullidae; genus Mullus; species Mullus surmuletus. The sequence goes on along the minus strand of CAESWR010002607.1, from coordinate 758,275 downwards.
ACATACAACGTTTATCAGAGGGCTCGAAGATGAAACAAACCTCAAAATCATCGTTCTTCTTTTTCCAGATGCAGGTGGTGGCGTCAAAGCTGGCAGAGGCCAGATAGTTCCCGCAGGGGGACCAGGCCACCTTCCTCACCGTGCGCTGGTGTCCGTCCTCCAGCACGCTCTTACAAACCCAAGAGTCGCCTGAACAGCAAGCGAGAGTTACTTGACACTTTGAACATGGGATTACAAAAAATAGTTACGCTCATTTTTGGAGAACATTTTGGTTTTAAAAAGATATTTGGTAGAATTGCCACAAGATGGGGGTGAAATGGTATAAACCAGGGGTCGGGAACCTATGGCTCACGAGCCAAATGTGGCTCTTTTGGTGGCTGCATCCGGCTCGCAGATAAGTCTTAGCTGACATTTCTTAACATGATAAGTAATGAATAATTACACTGAAATTTAAAGTAAAACATTACAAAATATAAATTATTGTCACACATTTGAATCCATCCATCCATTTTCTACCGCTGCTGTTCAGGGTTGCAGGTGGCTGGAGCCAATCCCAGCTGACTTTTGGGGTCCAGGAGGGTCCGACACCTTTTTATTGGATAATGCAGTCGCCTACAGGAGTCGTGAGGTCAAGAACTAAACTTCCCTCCATTTCATCCAAAAAGTCAGCGAGCTATTTTATGCAGAGCAAAGCCTTTTGATGAAGAAGATGGAGAAAAAGAACAAAAGATGAAGAATATTGCACATTTCAGCATGGTCTCTAAATGTATTCTTTATAATATAAAGAATACATTTAGAGACTTATTATACTCTAAAATTGTTGGTCTTACTTGAAAAAAATACATGCATTTAGTTGTATTCAGCGTTAAAATATATGCTATGGCTCTCACAGAAATGTATTTTAAAATATGTGGCTTTCATGGCTCTCTCAGCCAAAAAGGTTCCAGACCCCTGGTATAAGAGATCATTTACACTGAAATAGATTGGGGACTTGGCTGAAACAAATACACACTTTTTATAATATAATTATTATTTATCACAGAGTAAAAAAAAAAATATGAAGAAAGAAAAATAGCACAAAAGAATAATGCAAAGCCTTCCATATGACAGAGTTGGGGGGAAAAAAACCAGCAGGGGAGCAGGGGTCGGGAACCTTTTTGGCTGAGAGAGCCATGAAAGCCACATATTTTAAAATAAATTTCTATGAGAGCCATGTCATATTTTTTACAACTAAATGCATGTATTTTTTTGAAGCAAGACCAACAATTTTAGAGTATAATAAGTCTCTACATGTATTCTTTATATTATAAAGAATACATTTAGAGACCATGCTGAAATGTCCAATATTCTTCATCTTTTTTTCTTTTTCTCCATCCTCCTGTAGGCGACTGCATTATCCAATAAAAGAGTTTTGGTGTCTGACCCTCCTGGACCCCAAAGGTCAGCTGGGATTGGCTCCAGAACCTGCAACCCTGAACAGCAGCGGGAGAAAATGGATGGATGGATTCAAATGCGTGACAATAATTCATATTTTGAAGGTTATTTTTAACACTGTGATTTCTGTAATGTTTTACTTTAAATTTCAGCGTAATTATTCATCACTTATCATGTTAAGAAATGTCAGCCAAGATGCAGCCACCAAAAGAGCCACATCTGGATCCCGAGCCAGAGGTTCCTGACCCCTGATCTGGAGGAAAGTCTGACAGAACTGAGCCCAGAGTGAACCAGAACAGCACCAGCACATGAATCTAAACACCAGGTCCGTGTTTTTGAGCTACCAGGACCAGCAGAAGCGGCTCCTCACCCTCTCGCCCCCAGATCCGGATGGCCTTGTCTCCCCCGCAGGACGCCAGCAGAGTCCCGGTCGGGTTCCAGCCGACGAACCAGCACCGAGAGTCCGGATGAGCGCTGAGCCTCTGAACCAGCGTCAACGCTTCCTTCATGTCTGCGCTGCTGGAGGACAAACGGAACGTGTGTGTGTGTGTGTGTGTGTGTGTGTGTGTGTGTGTGTGTGTGTGTGTGGAGGTGCGAGGAACCGAGGAAATGTGACAGTTCGCGGCGCGGATGAAGCGAAGCGGTGACCGGCGGAGGGACACCGTGGATCGATCCGCTCCGAAATAAAACACTTGTATTCTTTTTAAATTGGTTGTTTGCTGGTTCTGTTGCGATAAAAAAAATGCAGGGAAAATCATGCGTTTTACACCGCGGAACAAAGTGCAAAAGTTGGCAAACACAGCCGTGCCGGAAACGCCGCCATCTTTGTTATCAGATTGTGCTGTTTGCGAGATTCTTCTTCTGTGGTGTTTTTTCCCCCACCGGATGTTTGTTTGCACCCACGCTCGCCATCTAGTGGTTTAAATTCGCTATATCTTGACTATATTTCATTCCATCTTATAAATCGGCTTATTTAGCGAGTCAAAAAGCGAAAATCACGCACGTTTATGTACATTTCGTTTAAAATTCAAAGAAATTTTTTTTTTAGTTGTACAGTTGGTCGTGTGAATTTAAAAAGACGTGAAATACTAAAATATCTCTGAAAATGTACAATGTAATGTCGATTTAGATTTTATGTAGATTCTCTGCTAGGTTATTTTCTCATTCCTGTTGTTATTTATTGTCTATATTGATGTCCAACATTTTTTGTGTACAAACTGCACATTTCTTAAGCCTCGCAACTACAAACACCGTGTATATAATTGTATTCTTTCTGCCTTACACTCC
>CAESWR010002607.1:727235-738004 GCA_903171835.1 Mullus surmuletus | reverse complement strand
AAAGGCATGGCTGTTCAATGCTGGTTGTCCTAATTGCAGTAGCAGCAGATGGCCTGTAGCTGGCAGTATAGACTATGTAACCATGTTACTGCTGAATACAATAGGATTTTGTAAATCTTTGAGATTAAAAATTATTTGCCAGAAACTACAACTTAAACATTAATGCATGTCTTTACGTGCACATTTCCTTTAAACAAAGAGAGATATTCATCCTCTCTTTCACTCCAAAGCTCAACACTAACCTTTGACCTGCAGCTGTGTGGAGTGACTCAGGTTCCCCTCAGAGTTGGACACGTGACATTTGTAAACTCCTGAAATATTTCTTGTGATGGAGGCCAAAGACAAGGTGCCATTGAGTACCTAAAATGGCCCGTAGGAAGACAGCAAGAGGATCAAAGGGGGAGAAAAATGGTGGGTGAAGATCAGAAGGACGTTTGCAGCAACTTCTACAGAGAATGCCAATTTCAAAGTAGTTCATTAAAATTCTACGAATGCCATCTGTTAATCCAGCTCACTTTTATTTTTTCATGTTTCTCGATCGGGCTGTCATCTTTGTGCCAGACAACAGTTGGCCGAGGGTTGCCATGGGCTCCACAGCTGAGAGTCAGTGAGTCTCCCAGAAGGACCTCCACAAAGGGTGGTGGGGTCTTGATAAACACAGGTGGAGCTAAAAAAAACAAAGACAGCACATATTAAATTGTTGTTGTGAACTGCAAAGGCAAAAGGGACACAGAGTGCACTGACTTGACTTTGAACGGTGGTTACAGAAGTAAAAATGGGTGCGATGTTTACAAGCATAACTCACCCACTTAACAAACAAACTTTAGTAGTAGATAGCTTGTCTTCCTGGATGCTTGGGGTGGAAGTTAAACTTGGTGACAAGTGGTTTTAGACCGTTTATAAACTATTGTATCATTTGCTCCATACAAAGGAGCCCAGATCCTCTTATTAAGAAAGATACATCCGTCTGGTGAGAAATGGGCCATTGTTCAGAGCCAAACCACATTATCATATCTTTTTTTAATTATTCCCATTGTGGTGTTTATCATCAAACACTAGAATAATTCTCTGAACTATCATAGACAGACAGATCAAATTTTCTGTTTGCCCATCAGAGAAAGCAGACTAGACTTCCTAGTCTAGATGGGGTTTGTGTTTGTGTTTCCACTCAGATATCTGTGCTAAAAATATATACACTCACTGAATTGGTAACAGCTTAGTATGGAGCAAATATATCATTGTTTTTAATGTTCAAGTCTGGTTGTGTGTGTATTTTAATGACATGTTCTGAAATATAATACAATATGAACACTGATGTAATAACCACTATGCACAAGAATGGTATTCAGAGCTACTCTGCAACCTGATGCAGCACATGTAGGCCTTTCTTTCACTGTAGTACAATCGTGTCAAATCCCTGCTTCACACTCGTGATAACCTCTACTAGAGAGAATGCAGGGTGGCTGGGTTAAAAGAATTAAGATTGAAGCATTTAGCCTCAATCTTAAGACTACACTAGCGGAAAATGCACTGCCCTGTTCATGTTATTCTTCAAAGACACTAAGCTGACATCACCGCACAGCAGGTGAGCTACAGAAATGGACTAGAAGTGAGCGCTGTGTGCACAGAATGTCACACAGCAGCTCTTCATACGCAGCAATACCACTCAGGAAATCTGGTTGGCCAAGGCCTCTCCAGCCCCATGCTGTGCATGTTCTAAACACAGACAGCGCCGGTGACGAACAACGAAGGGAGCAGCTCCTGAGTCACCGCAAGCCCGCAGTGTTGCACCTGTGATGGAGAGGAAGGTCCATGTGCCGTTCTGAAAGTCGTCTGTTTTGCTGTCCAGCAGGAGGATGCGGCACTCGAACCAGCCCTCGTCCTCTAGGGTCAGCCGATCCAGCAAAAGAGAGGCACCCCGGGTCAGAGACACGCGTCCTGTGGGGAGGAGGGGAGAGGGCAGCAGGGCAAAGGGAGAGAGCGAGAGAGGGGTCAGCATCCAGCCAGACAGGCACAGTCAGCACATGCAGGAAGAGGGCTTACCATGCAGAGGACACAGGCATCCAGGGGCACAAAGGCCACAGTCAAAGTCAAACACTTTATGCGAGCAAACAGAACTATCCACGCCGAGATCATCGGTAGGTAGCAAATAAACAAAATCACAGGAGGTGGCAGACTAAATATCAAAATATGCAACTCAGGAGATGAGAAGCCAGGGGAGTAAGAACACATGAATCACTCATGATGATTGTAATGATGCGCAAAATTACAGATGGAGACAGCGTCCTGTCATTTTGGGTTTGGGTGGCGAAGTGGAGAGGCTATGACGAGCGCGCCAAGAATATCTGGAAGCAACTTCATTAGATCGCCACAAAGGAAAGTGTTTGCTTCTTTTCATGTGTGTTGTTTTCAGCTCTCTACAACAGAGGGAAGTGATGAAATTTGTCACCTGTTTTTGTTTACCAACGAGACACTGGTCAGAGATCAAGTGTGGCAGATGCACTCCATGAATGTTCAATTGAATCTACACGCTCTCTCGCACTCACACTCACACACACACACACACACGCACACACACACACGCACACACACACACACACGCACACACACACACACACACACACCCCCCCTGGCCGGCTCCCTCTCCTTCTCTCTGTAGTTCTTACAACTCCTTGTCAGGCTTTGAAACTTGATCTGCCGGTTGCCTGGTGACTGCAGCCCAGTTTTCAGACTACTGAAGTTACCCTCCCCAGTCCACCTCCCACCCCCCCCCCTCTCCCCTCCCCTCCTTCCCTTTATTCTGTCTCTCAATGAACTCTTTTTTCCTCCCTTCAATCTCAGGGCTTTTAACGACAGGAGGATGTGTGCAGGAGGGGGAAACACACACGTTGCTCATACCAGGCCGCGGCTGAAGCAGTTTGAAAGTAAACACCGAGAATGTGGGGATGTTTCCAGCATCCCGTCATTCCCGTTTGCTGCTAACAATTCTCTCTGACAAATAGACTCACTGAGAGATCTGCTCATTCTGCACTGCAAAGTATTCAGCTAATACAGCGGTGCAGAGAGAAAAAAAACGTCTCGCCGAGCATCATCTCTCTAGGCTAAGAGGTGACATATAATAGTCAGGATTTGTTGAATGTCATGCAACCTTGAGGCAAGAATATAAGCAGGGAACACAATCTTCCCTAGTCACTTTTCTTTGCTTCTAGCCGACAGTGTCTGGAGGAGCGTCTGAGAGCTATGAAATTCATTTCGTTCAATGCACGGCCTTAAGGCAGGGTGAACACACACTGAGGGTAAAGACAGGCAACAATAGCTAACAATTAACCCTGCATTCCTGACTGGGGCTGTTGCTGTGCTTAATAGTTAGGTTTAATGATTGACTGGACTCAGACTAAAAAGCCAGACCGGTGTTTGGACGGGCAGGCTCCATAAAATGAATAGCTCTGATTCCAGGTCCAGCATCTGTCTAACAACTGGGCAGGGCTCGGAGGGAGGAAATGTGCACTCAGATGATAACAGGTATGGGGATAACTTGGGGCATTTTCCTCTTATCTCTCTATGGGGGGTCCACCTGGAACAGCCCATTTCCTATGCAACCTTTTCCTATCGCACACGGAATTAACAGCATGCTAAATGCTGAGAGGGAAAAATACTTGCACGTGCAAAATCACACAAACACTCTTTGACATACACCTAATCCTCAAGTGGATAAATATTACAGAGCTAATAGACCCTCTCGTGGTATTTTGTAATATGTATAATATAGAGAAAAATCCCACCACCTGACCACTGGTGGGTTCAGCAGCACGTGTGTGGCGGTGTGTTGATTTTTAAAATCTGGTGGTGCCCTGCCCCTGATCTCCACAGGGGAATTCTGGTTTCGCTGTCTAACACTTAACCCTTTCCCGTCGCCTCCCTCTTGTCCATCACTACAAAGGAGACGACAGCCCCCCACTCCTCATTCTCTGAGGTTACCATAGTGATGTGACCAAGGAAAGCCCGGGCTGTAGGTTTAGATTTGAATTCAGTTGCTGTAGAGACGCGGCTGGGCCGAGCACGGGCATGGGAGGGTCAATGACAAAGAGGGGGTGGGTTTCTACTGTCACAAATTTGAAAAATTACAAGAGAGAGAAAACATGTTTAGATTTGAAAAAAGTCTTGTGTCAGAGGCAAGCACTGTGTGAGGCACAGTGCGAAGGTAAATGAAAGGCGGAAAAAGAGAGGACTTTGTTTTCCTTCCAGCCTTCAAACAAACAAAAGGCTGACATTGAATGACAAATGTTGCTTTATTGAAATTTGAGGGTTGCCTCTCTGGACTTGAACTAAATCTCAAAAGGCACTCAGCAGGTGTTCCGCAAAGAATCTTGACACAAAGGCTGTTTTTCTCTCAGATGGGATGAAGCACAAATATAATGCTAATAGCTGAACACACAAAGGTGAAAAATGATCGACTGATCGATAAAAGAAAACACACCCCTTTTTTAAAATGATTCCAAAAGGAAGTGACGGAGAGGTTATGGAGAGGTTACCCCAATTGGGTACATCAATAATCCACTGACAACCAATGAGAGCTTGACCTTTCTGACCTCTTACTCCCCTGCAGACACATTCATCACTCCCCCTGGTTCCACTCAAGCACAATGTCCACAAGTCCTCTTCGAGAGACAAACATCATTAGAGTGTACGCTGGAGAACAACAGGAGAAATGGCGGAAACAATAGCTGCTGCTCCTCTCGTGAACACCCCTCCTCTTCCCTTCTCCTCCTTCTCCTACTCCCCCAGACTGTTTTTCCTTTAGCAGCTATCACATGACAGCTCCAGTCTACCTTAAAATGAGCCCTTGTTCCAACAGGTCGAGCGGCGGTGCAGCCAAGGGTAGAAATTGGAAAACGCTAATCCACTGGTGCTGTGTGAACCTCCGCAACGCACCCTGTACACATTAGCAAGAGTCAGGTTCTCACCCAGTGGGTGGTAGGTTAAGAATAACTCAAATTTCAGAATTTAGAGCACAGCCGCACTATCCAAGAGCTGGCTTTGTCTCACAGGTTTTGATGGGGGTTTTTTTGTGCAAGTGAAACCGCTGCATCGCAACTGAGCTGAGGACAGAGCACACCACATATATTTTGCCCACATGTTTTTCACTTTATTATGGGTTACATTTAAGATTTACAACTTTCTTTGTATGTTGCGCTGCTGTAGCCTTTTGTTTTTTATTATTCTGTGGCACCAGGACAGGGATTTTATTGTTCCACAGGAATATAATCAACATGTGATTTTTGCCTTGCTGGTTCCCACTGGAGCACAGTGATATTATAATACTTTGTGTGTACTTTGTGTAGTAAGTAAGGTGATACAATAGCAATAGTCGGCCGTGGAGGAAGACAGATAATTTTGTTTTGAGAAGCATCAGCACTGCTTTTCTTTGTCCATCCGTATGTGCACTGGAGAGCCGGGCAGTGGTGCATTGTGGGATGTGTTTTGATTTGAATACAATCATAAGTCTGGGACCGGCCCCCTGCCTCTGACAGCTAACCCCTCCCGCTCCCCCAAATTTCTCTCTTCAATCCTCCTGTCTCCCTAATCAGTTTAACCCTCTTATGAATAGCTCTTTGTCGTGAGATAGATTACAGTTAACTCTGTCCCTCTCACTCTACGCCGCTGCGTTAACCCCTGCACCGGCAAGCGCACACAGCTCACGTGCCAAATTTACACTGCACAAACTCAAATCACTACAGGCATTAGCACTCTTATGTGATCACACAGCAAAGTATTAATTTTAATATCCTTAAGTTATAATGTGTGGTTTAGTGTGACTCTGTAATATTTAAGCCATTTTCCAGTATAGCAGTTGACCTTTGTTGAGGTCTGGATGTGGTTAAAAATGTTATTCAAATGGATTTATCGGCTCATCAGCAGCAGAATGTATAACGAATAAAAATAAATGGACACATTCAGCATTAACTCTCGTAGACTGGTTTATATTTGTGACACATTTGTGGTAAGATGTCATATTGGTGCATGATGGGGGCGTGACAAATCAGAGAAAGAATTAATTGGGACCTAATTGGGTGTTCTGTCATGACTAAGAATATCCAATTAGGAAAAGAAGGTGGGTGTCTTCTTACTGAAATGGGGTTAACACACCATCTCCAAAAGCCTTTTAGGTGTTCTAAAACACAAGATTAGTGTAAAAATAGCAAAGATGCTTTCTAAAACTGACTACCCTGATCTCTGTATATGAAATCTGATCCGTAACACAACTAAAGCCCAAGTTAACTTTGCCTTTGTAATGCCCTGCTGCTCAAGTCAGAATTCCAAAGTTAAAGCCACCTTTTCTTCTTCCATTGCGCCATTGTTTGCGGCACACTATCTCAGGCTAGCTGTGCCAGAAATACAGGTTGCTGAAGGATAAAGGTGATCAGTTTCACATTTCTAGCGGGCTAGTCCCTGCTTTTGGACAAATTCAGTGCTCTTTGCAAATTTCTGAAAAGATTTATAAGGGCAAAAGTGAAAGAGATCATTATTATGAGTATGTGCATTGGTAGATTCCAGGGCGTACGTGACTTGTGTGTGAGTGTGGCAAATGCCTTAACATTGCCTGCGTTGGGGGACACACTGAGAGCCTAATGAAAACCTGCTGTGATCTGAGGGTCTGGCCATTGTCACCCTGGCCTCAGGTCAGACTCTCCTGCTTGCAGTCTCTAATGGTTTTCTTCAGCATACAGGAGCCATTTGATCTGGCCCTGCGACAGTAAAGTTTCCTGACACCATGAGACGTGAACACATTTTTTCAACCAATACAACTCAAAATAGACTACAATGGTCTGTCAATCCGAGTTTATCCGACTGCTTCCTCTTTGTTGTGAGTTGACTAATGTTCAGCCCTGCAGGGCATCCTGGGTGTGAAACGGAGAGGGAGAAGGGTGAGGGGTACTAATACCTTTCTATTTCACTTAAAACAGAGAAGAGAAACATAGACAGGGTGATTTATGACAAGGTCGCCGGAGAGACAATGTTCTGCAGTCAGAACACTTCACAAATGGAGAGAGCAATCTCTAATACACCTGATAACATATCAAATATTGCTCATTTAATGGACTGAAAGTCGTGTTAGATATTGCTTGCTCTGATTCTTTCATCTTAGATTCTAAAAATGGAAAATAGCATCAGCGAGCTTGAGACAGCAGACAGGGGACAGAGCAGCAGACAGAGGACAGATAGTGAATGTGAATGCTTTTATGTTTATTTTAGCAGACTTAATTATCTGCAAAGAAATAAATCTAAAAGCCAGGACAGTAAAACACTTGGTTATAGTATATTCTATATGTGCTACCTTACGTAGTACTATTGGTTGTCATTGGGCATAAATCCTCCAGGCTCTTTACAGCAGGGCAGGTCTCTGCAATGCTGGTAATTCATCTTCTTGATTTTAAAACAGTTTTTTTTTTATTCAACTTTGCAGTGCAGTAGCCACATCCCAGCTCTCTTGCTCTTGATCACAGACAAGCCAAGACAAAGATCAGGAAATTGCTGCCAACAAGACCGTCTTGTTGTTAAGTCTGAAATCCCCCAACATTTTAATTTAAGGGTAAGATACATTAGACCAGCAGTGCTGACACGCTTCACATGCTGCCATCTGCTTTCAGTGGGAGGAGAGATATGAGGATCTAAGGCAGACGGGGGTAAAGCCCACACCAGACGACTACACGGGGGATGGATGTGACAAAATATTGGGACATCCCACACAGCACTCCCGTACTCGCAGCCACAACTATGCTATGTTTTCTACTTCATTACAGCCACTTCTGCATCAGATGAGTGCTCCGAAACAATGACATGGTTAATGGCCTTACAAGAGGGTTTACATGCAAAACACATGTAGCCCAGTTGCCCGATGGAAGCAGCCTGTTTGTGACTCGGTCCCGGCAGACATTCTGTGTCATTCATCACTGATTAATCCATCCCACATAGCCATTTGTTACAATTCTGGAGAATCCTTCAGTCTCAGATGGACCTTTTTTTGAGGTTTGATGAAGAAAAATGCTGTGGCCTTTTAATCTAGTGTCTTTGTACATTTCACTGACCTATATTGGGACAGTATGGGATTTCGGGTGTCCTACTAGTCCTGTTGGTTTTTTGCGAAACGAGGGGAGGTTGTGATACCCCCGCTTTGTCTTTTGTCCTCTGCGAGACAATACCAGGATTATAGGGCTCCAGCAAGAAAACTCCCATTATTCCCAATGCTTCATCCTTCCTCCTTCCAGCACAACAATCTCCCCTTACTGGGTCACCCCTCAGCATACTAATAAAACACTGTCATCAGACCAACAAGCCCCCACCTACAGCCTTAATCCCCTCATGCACAGCGTTACTGGTACCCCCCCCTGCCCCCCTTCATTCTTGCTGCGCTACCCCACCCCACCCCCTTTAACTGCCTCCATTAAAACGCATCCATTCTCGCCCTACCCCTTCTCCATGTACTGCCACTGCAGACTAGAAACCCAGACACTGAACACCTGGTTTGATTACAGGGATTGTGGTTTGGTTGGATTACATATCTGGGGTGCTATTTCATCCAAACTTCCCCTCCTCAAGCCTTCATAAATACTTATCTACTTGTCCCTGTTTCTGCCCACACAGGACGGATTCTCAAAGTGAGAGAGAGCAGCTACTATTTCCTTTCTCCTCCCTCTGTGTTGAAAAATTAAGAAATCAAACTAAGATATTTTTTCAAGTTTGTGTATAGTCAAAAAAATCAGCAGAAGAAAGGCCTGGCCTCATGAAGAAACTAAAGAGCTGCAATTTTGTGTTTACTGAATGGGGAGTAACTCTTACCCTTGTAGTTTGGATGAACGCGAGGAGCATACACTCCAAATTTGATGAGGACGGGAACGTTGTAACCGAGGCGCACCCACTCCACCACATGCAAAGGAAAGAGGTTTGGAGTGGTGGCTTCTTTTGACTTGGGAGTGAGATTACAGGCCAGCTCTGCGGAGCCCCCCTCCCTGGCACGGACAAGCGACGATGCAGCTTGAGACACACCTGTAAAGACAACATATGTCCAGGATGAAGCATGTGGACTCATACATTTACTGGTAGCACAAAGGGCATTAAAGTGTAAAAATGTGAATGAATATATAAATCAAGATCAATATCACGCTGAGAAATATGAGCCTTTTAAAGAGAGTTATGGCTGCCTGAGAGGCCAGATTAACCTCTGGAATTTCTCTGGTTATCCATTCCACTGAAAATTGTTTGCTATACTACAAACATGTTCATAGAGCAGCAATATCTTTGTAGGAACTCAAACAGAAGGGAGCCTGAGCATACAGACCACAAGAGGAGAGTGAGAAAGGCTAAAAATGCTGTTTAATAAAGAAGAAGCAACTGATACACAGGAAAACATTCAACATTTAGACTATGTATAACTTCCCCTGGGTATTCCCTGTTAAAAGGCAGGCTATTGGAGAGCATGTAAAACAACGACGCGCCATTTGGTGACAAGATCGTATAGCTGCAAAGCCTCCAAACACACTGCAATCCCATTAGTGACACCTGGAGCAGTGTCTCATCTCTACCTCCTCTCTCTCTATTACCACCATGTGCTGACGTGGGTGTGTGTGCAACTGGGTGCCAGTGTTTGCTCTACTACTCATCTGGCGTGGTGATTACTTTAATCTCAGAGGGTGGGGTGGGGGTAGTGGTGGTGATACTTTGATAGAGGGCAGCAGGCCCCACTGTGCACTCTCCAGCCGACCTCCCACCACCCCCTGGGGTCCACACATGGTCTGCGGACCAGCAAAATCAATCCCCCCCCCCCCTTTGAAAACACATACACGCACACAGAGAAGCGTGCCTGGGGTTGGGGGTTGCATAAATCCCAGATTGATCTAATTCTACACCCAGAGATATTATTTAAGTTGGATTTTGGCCTCCGTCCAGTCATCCTGTCATGTCTGTGATGAAGCCCCTCCTTTTACTTTCTCCAACGCAAATCAATGGGAGCTGTGCCAGATTCATCATAATCATGCAGCCCAAAATGTATGTAGGCAGCTAAAAGGGAACATATGCCAACTTCTTTATTGAGCTTTGCAATAACAAAGGGCATACTGCAGCTCTCACTGGTGAAGAAGGTAAACAGTGAACTTTTGGACTTGGAAGCCACGCATAAAAAGGCAGACAAATAGAGTAAAAGTGTCTGACCCTTTAATGAACTGCAAAAGGCAAGTGAGGACAGTTGCTCATCTCTCAGTGGAATCAATTATTACTTTAAATAGGCACTCTCTCGGGCAATTCCATCTTCACTTAACCACATGTATTACATAGTAGTAGGCTATGCATTACAAAGCACTATTAAGACAATATAAGGTAAAAACAGTTGACACTTGCTGTCTGCAATACTGATTAAATAATTGTGATCCAACATAACAGATTTTCTTCTAAGATCATCTGTAGGTTAACATACTGAACATGCAATCTATTGTATCTTAGTGTGAGGGAACTTATCACATTAAATTGGTGTTTTTATTGAGTGTTATTTCAGGAGGTTACAATGTCCTCCAGAGATGCTTTATTAAACTTGTTTTATCCCTTTCATCACTCGCCTCTCACTATGCAGCACCTAGCTTTATCTCAATGGATAATTGTTACATTTTATTTTTGGAAATGTCCTCAAGGTTGCAAATGTAGAGGCATTTTAAGAATGGCAATAACAGTTTCTACTTTGACAAATGCAAATGTGGAAAGAGAAATACATCCAACTACCC
>CAESWR010002607.1:708554-727219 GCA_903171835.1 Mullus surmuletus | reverse complement strand
CCCCCCCCCAAAAAAAACAACAACACAAAAACAACACAAAAAACCCCACAAAAAAAACCTTCAAGCTCAACAAGGACAAATGAAATATGGAAACATATGCACCATGCTCATATCTGCATTAGCATACTTACTTAGCAGACAGATGGCTACAGCAGCGGTGACAGCCTGAAGCCACCGTCTCTCCAGTCCCATGGCCGTCGGTCACACTCCTTCGCACATCTCCCAACCTGAAAGAAGAAACCAAGCATTCCGTTTACTCTTCAACAGAAAGCTACAGTCCCACTCGCCACACACACCCACCGCTGCACAAGGACATCCCCACTCAGACAAATGTAATCCCCCCCAAGTTTACATCAACTCATAATCCAAGAACTACAACACATTCCAGATGCATCTTGGTTAAATAACTGTATTCTTTGAAAACACTTAATGTTCTGGAAAATTGCATGTCTGAGCTGTGGTTGGATTAAGGCAAATAAGCTATTCCAGCAAGGGCTACAAATAGACAGGCACAAGATTGCTTTAACTATCTATCATGTGGAGGTATGTTTGCATCTGCCAATATGTTCGTGGGTGTGATCACAGAACCTGTACAGCTCTCTAATGTACAGATTAACCTGGTGCTTGTGATTGGTCCAGCTCATCCAGAGGGTATCATCTCACACTAAATAGGCCAACAGCTATTGACAGCCAGCATGAGCAGTATTGAAAAAATGTCTTCCTGACTCCAGATGTTACCTTGTTACATGTACTTAAAAAGGAACTCCATTGCCATAAGTAGACTAGAATAAAATACAGAGATTTAATCAAGCCCATTATGTCACCAAGCCACGTCTCCAAACGCTACACACCTGAATGTTAAATTCACAAACAACACACACGAGCAAGCCTACCAGCACGACCCACTGATTCTCATCCACTAATGAGCATCCCAAACACTTTGCACAAATTGTGGAGCTACTTCACAGACGAGAACAGCTGCCGCATCTCGTGAGACCCTCCATCTCAAATTGGATTGGAGGCACAAGTTTAAGTTGTTGCCCTTCAGACATAATAACCCTCCCCTTAAGTCACTCCATTCAGTACCCCTAATACCAGCTTATTACATTAAGTTCTTTTCGGTAATATAAGAACACGGCTATTCTTAGAAAGCTGGTAGGTGCTGGATATCAACTGCAGCAAGTGTCAATATTTACACATGAGTAAACAAAAGAGTGAAATAGAACTCCATTAACATTGTATTTATCCCCTGGCACTTGAGGGATGCAATAGCAAGACCGCTGCTGCTGGAACTGAACAAGAAGCACTGTGATAGCTTTGCAACGCACTGCTGCACCCCTCTGTACTAAATTAAATGCAAAAACAAAGACAAACATGCATTTACCATCTCTTAGGGAGGAGTGGGACAAAATTACAAGCAGATAAAGAGATAAGGGCAGTAAAGCTCCGGCAATATGGTAGCTTTTGCCAGACAAAATCTTTCTTAATTCTGCTATTCTGATCACTGTAAAAAGGAAAGGATCAGTCCTACTGAGTGAACAGGAGTTACCAAGTGGGGGGTCAGAATAAAACGGCTCTGTGATAATGGATTAAAAAAGTTAGAGGAATTAATACTTACAACCTAACAATTCATGTCACATCCATCAGTCAAAATTAAGACAGAAGAGATCACTGCACACTAGTAACACAAAATGGAAGATGTAATGTAGCCAATAGTTGTGATGCTGAGAATTTACATTTTGACAAGCTCAAGACATTTTTGTGAGTCCAGATCTTTAAAACCTCAACTCCTGTACTTGCTCCTGCCTGCTCAGTTATAACATCAGAAATAGCATGTTGAAACAGAGGGACAAGACTGCAGCCTTTTCTAGGGGAAGCCTGGAAGCAGGCATTTCTGCAGGTGTGGGAATGGTTAGAAGATAGTCATGCTACTTCCTCAGAACCGTTCAAATGGCACATAAACAGATGTGACCACAGAAAGATGTTTGGCCCCCAGATGTTTCAGTATAAAAGCTGTTGGCCATAAATAAAATGTGACAAAACAAGTATTTGTAGACCTGTTAACAACTTCCATCTTTTCTCTGGGAGGACAAAAACGACATCAATTTCTCCCGTTTAAGCAACAGATGCAATGCTCAAAACAATGCAGCCATGCACCACTAATATGGACAGCATCTAAGCCCTAGCCAAGTGAAATGGCATCGAAGAGCAAATCCAAAAAATCGTTTGCTCAATTGAGCAAGTGGAAAAAATAATTACAAACAGTATTTTCTCCAAAGCTGAGGACAGAAGTAGCCACAGAGTGAACCCTGTTATTCCCTCTTCATCTTTATTGAGAGCTACACTGGGATGGGCTCCTCTGGAACATTGAGAAACAAGTCAAACTGACTTTAAGCCAGAGGATTTCTCAACCTGACACAGAAAGTAATAAAACTATCGATGCTACTTGCCAACGAAAAAAAAGGGAGCAAGCACATTACATTCGCCATTTTGTTAGCACACGTTCTAGACTTGTTTTACCTCACCTAGCCCTGTGAGTCGCGTGCAGCCACTCAAATGGTCACAGGTTTCACTGGATTTCGCTGACACAAATTGCTTTGGATCTAGTCATGACTTAGCCTTCTGGATGGTACGTTTGTAACACCCAGACTAATCTCGCTCCTGCTGCTTCGAGTGTTAATAGTGTAATTGAATTAGAGATCAAAATGGTGGGCCAAATCAAGGACACTCTGTCATCTGTCGGTCCGGTCATCAATGACTGGTAAATCAACTCACTGGACAACTGGAAGCTGGGGATTACCGTGTTTACTGGGATGCTGCGAAAGCCGAGGGAAATCACGTGGATGGTGTATTTGTCGTAAAACAAGCAGGCCAGGTTTGTCACATATAATAGAAATCTAATAATGGGTTGAATTAAATGACCACTCAGTCTCTTCATATTTTCATTCTTGGCCAAGGAATCAACGTGCTTGTAACGAACTGTATACAGTCCTGTTTAATGTTTGTACCTAACCAGGGTGCTACTTAGCCACCAAAGAAAAACATGATCGAAGTCGTGTAAACAGGAGCATGTGGCAAAATTCTGGATACAGGACTATCCTGTGCTACATCAGCATTACGGACAAGTTAGTTAAAGTGCTCTGGCATACTTGGGATATAGGGAAGCTTTAAGATAACTAACAGTCCCTAATAAGGAAGGTCATGATCCAGTCACGGAATAATCTCCACCTTGGAGATTGAGCAACACTAAATACACTGTTAAATACATTTCACAAAAAAGGTATATGTCTTTGTCTCTGCAACAATTTTAACTTTGATACCAGCCTCATAAAAAACTGTTCCTCGCACCATCATTCACTTAGCCTCCAGGGATTCAAAATTTCATTAAATATAAATAGATGATGGATGAACATCATTAAACACTCAGCTTTCTTTTTTACACAACTTCACTGAAAATCAAGGAGGATCCCAAGCTGTCAGTGACAACAGCTGGTGAGCCTGACGTCTCCATGTGCATCTCCTCTACAACCACACTTGAATAAACTAATTGGTAGTCACAACCTGAATAATGCAAAAGGTGGACAGAGCGGTGGGTCACTGAGGAGAAGCAACTGAGGTTTTTTATAAAAAGTGATTTGATATGAAGATTTTTTTTTTTTTTTTTTTAGAATCAATCAGCTTGACAAAACATGGAAGGTGAACTTTTGACCTAATGTATGTGAGGGTGTGTGCATGTGTTATCCTCGAGTAACTAAGCGGAGCCATCAGTGATGCTGGTGACAGATACAGGCCTGATAAGCAGCAGCATTACTCTTTTAGTAATCCATGTTAATCCTGACAGAGACTATGGTCTTAATGCAAGGCAGCCTGTAGCAGGAGCTGCAAGTGTTGTTTGAGCGGAAAGTTCTACAGGTGCACAGCCTAATGACATACAAAGATACTCAACCCAGACAAAAACAACAACGCAACCTATGATCCACAATCACAGAGACGAGAATGATTTTTTGAGCAGTGACTCCAATAGCAACTGGTTGGACCAGGTTCCACAACAACAGTGATCGATTCATCAATTTTTGCTCCCTGGCACTGCAACCCAATTTAGTATCGGTATTGACTTTTGCTTTAGCAAAAGGAAATGAGCTTGGCACAGAGTTGGCATTATTGTAAAGTCTCGTGAGGGGGAAAGCCTATATGGATTAACAGTGATCACACACAGGGCACCACAGGGTCTAACAAAATTGACTTATACAGAACTGACTGAATGTGTTTTATATTGTTTGTCCACTCAAGGTGACTTCCCCATTATCTGTGTATTACAAGACAGTCCCACACCTGCTGAAAAGGTGTCTGTTTTTTCCTCCAAGGATCGCATCACAGAGTTCATAGTTCAGAGTGTTTCAGCTACCATCCCTCTTCTAACTTCTTATCCTATGTCCCTGCCTGCTCCGACCCTCAGACGCAGGTTAGTCCCATACTTAGCGTCTTTCAAACTGCAGATCTGGTAAATCCAAGATTGAAGCGAAAGTTGATTTTCTTTAAAGCTCGAACATCTAGGAGACATTGTAAAAGTGCTCGAGTAGACATATCCAACATGTTAAAAAAAAAAAGAGGAAAAGAAAACGCTCTGAGGTCTTTTTTCTCTTTCCTACTGATCTGCATTCACAATGCAGGACACTGCTGACACTGGAGGTCATTTTCAGCTCATGAATAATTTGCTTTGTCAATGCAATCTAATTCCTCCAGCGTGGCAATAGCATGCTGTAGGAGTGTAATATCCTCACCACAACAAAGAGTTTTGAGAATTCAAGGTGTCAAATCTGAAACAGCTTCACAAAACTGACTCTAATTTAGTGTTGAGTACGAGTAGAGGACCATAAGACTTTATAATTCATGAGGCACACAGCGAATAACAAATGAGGCATGGTTGGAATTTGAACATGGAGGATTACACACATCCGGAGCGACGCACCTGCTGATCAATACTCCAAAGCTAAGCAATAAACAAAGGACATGAAAAACTAGAGCAGGGAGTGTCCTGTATGTAATGTTAAAAAAAAAAGGCATAGCGCACCATGTGGAGCAGCAAGCATCCACCTATAAACAGATATCAACCCTCAAGGCCCCTCTTTTTTGACATCCCTACAGGGAATTATGTTGCTCACTCAGTGCTCCGCCACCCTGCAGACCAAAACAGGTGCATCTTTTGTTTGACTCATATCATTCTCATGTAAACAGAAAAGATGGGAGTATTAGGAAGGTGGTGGGGGGGGGGGAAAACACTATTTTGGACTTTAATCTGAGGTAATGGGGGCTCCCTTTTGGGTCATTAGGACGTGTTAAACCAATCCAGTCTGATATTAGGAGGAAATCACGCACAGGGAGAGATTACAAGTAGTGCATGTGATCCAGAAAACGTAAACAAAGGCGCAATAACGCAATGCACTGGTACTGCAGCCGGGAAATCCAATTAAACAGCGACATTAGGAACAAGTAACACACAACACTGTCATTTTGGAGCAGAAAATAACAAAGGATTGAATAGGTGTAAACATATGGGATGTGTTTATGAGGAGCTCAAAGGATGCTGGAGGTCTTACCTTTGCTTGAGGCACTTTTCCACTCAGAAGCTGAAATTACAATCTTTCAGTCCATTGATCTTCTGTCTCTCAGGTTTACATCCGATCAAAGTGGTGTAAAAAAAATAAAAAAAATACGACTTTAAAGAAAAACGCAGGTGGTCACATTTTCCCTCCTCGGATTGCGCAAAGGGAAATTAAATCAACCCAAGACGTCCAGGAATAACAGTCCTCTTAGAATAAAGACGCTTCAAGAAATCCCGCGAACCACGTTGTTAATTCTGATACCAGACGCCCATTTAAAGTCCATTTAAACTTCCAACGCCGTGGCTTTTCGCGTTTTTCTTCTTTTCTTTTTTCCAAACTTGGTGAAAGTCGCTTTAATTATAAAGTACGCGCTTCTAGATGAACGTGCACGCGTGGGAACGTGTCTCTGAGGGCGCAGCGCACATTTCTCGCCAAACAAGCGCTAGTTTCTGCAGCACGTTGAGGTAAAACCCTGATGTTGATACTATGCGTCTCTCCTCCCATTATTACCCTTTCCTCCACCCACAGTGGGAGCCGCGCCAACACGCGGCAAGTTCCCGGCAACACAACCAACGCGCTTCCTGTTACGCCCTTCAAAATAAAGGCAAGTGACTGAGAAATGTTTTCTTTTTTTTCATTTTTCAATTATTTCCAATGATTTCATCAGAGATTTGTCAACATGAGAGTATTATTCCAATTTAACTGGACTTTGAGACACTACAGTAGTTCAACACGGTAAAAAGAAACACAATATCACACAATATCAAATGATTCCAATGATTTGCAACTGTTGTTGACTGTAATTGCACTTTCTTTTAGATCAAACACATTCAACCACCGGGGGATGTAAAGACACATAAAAGTAAAGGTAATAAGTTTCTACTCTATGTTTATGTGATAGAATACTGAGTGATTGTGGTATAAAACTATCAACTTTCTACTTTAATATTTTAATATTAATATTTTATTTCTATTTACATTATCATCTTTATCTTTATGCACAGAGCATTGGAACAAAAACAATTTCCCCCTGGGGATCAATAAAGTATTCTGAATCTGAATCTGAATCTGAAATAATATCCTCATTTTAACAAATATCACTAGATCGAGTACAGCCAAAACTGGGTGACCAATCTGGTAAAATTCTGGGTAAGTATAAGTACGTACATGGTACATGGTAAGTTCAGTGGCACTTGATATCTTCTCAATTGAGTGGCTGAACAATACTAGGTACAAAGTAGCGTTACTGTTGTGTCCTGGCGAAATGCTTTTATATTGAAGGCAGCTACATGGACTTCCGGAAAGCTGCCACCAGCCTCCGTTGACTTGATGCTGCTGGTGTTTGAGCGCCGCAGACAAAAGCGCCTTTTTCGTGGGAAAAGAGTTTGGGGGGGATCGTAACAAAAGGCGAATGGGCTCACCGTGAAGTAACACTGAGGAATCCCGCACAAACATCCCATATGTTGTGCGAAAAACAAGGAACAGACCGAGCGAGACCAACTCTGTGTGGAAAAACAAACATTTAGCAGTTTATTGTGTTTGTCAAAGCGGGTTTATCGCACCTTGCTGTTTATCACACGGCTGTGACGTCACTGCACTGATGGGCTTGTCCATCTGTGGCAGTAATTTGAGAGCCAATTTGTCCTGCTAATAAAAAATAAAAAATTGACTTAATGTAAAAAATGTCATCAAGATGGGGCCCACCCAATCACTAATCACTATTTAATTAATAAAATATTAATATTAATTAATATACTGCCAAGCTGAATCAAGCTAGCAGTCAAATAAACTGCGTCATAAACATAACCTCTCCTCGTGGTTGGCGGGAAAAACTCTTTTAAGGGTCCATTACAACAAGAACACAAAAGTGGAGCATCTAATACTTCAAAAATATTTAAAATGACAAATTTAACAACTAAATAAAGTGTGACACCATTTACTATGCAGACTAATCGATAAGTTAATGTAAAATGTGCATTAAATATTAGTTGAGTCACAGGTTGTTGTGTTGCTAGCTAGTTTAGCTCAACAACACCACAACTATAGTTTATTACAAACTTCTCCTCCAGACCTTTGCTTTCACTGTTATTGTAATTCTTTTAAGGTTAGTTTTTCTAGTCTAACCAGAGAAACACTACTTATTTATCCATTTCCATTACTATAAACTAGAACTACAAATTTCCATTACTAGAAACTAGAACTACAAATTTCCATTACTAGAAACTAGAACTACAAATTTCCATTACTAGAAATTAGAACTACACATTTCCATTATGTTGACATTATATGGCTTTACACGTGTTTCCTAAAGGGCTGCCTGTAAATATATGATCCTTTATGTTGCTCTCAGGTGTTTCCTACCTCAGAAGCACCTCTTTGCAGTTCCTCTATGAGAGACTTGGACGTGTATTCACAGGGAGAATGAGGTTGGCTGCTAACTGCAGCGCCTCACCACGAGGGGGCGCTAACCACGTGGCCTACAATGGTTCGTCACTCTGCATAGACCAAAGGAAGGTAAATATATGCAGATATACCAGATTTATTCTTTGATACATTTTCAGTTGTTCACCCCCTGTGAAACATTATCCAATATTATCCAAATGTTTTTTTATCTGAATTAATTAATGTCACATTGTTACATAAGAATCTATTTTTATTACCATAGTGAACTAGTAAACTATAACATGTAAATCACCATTTACAGTAATTGAACCTCCAATAATGAGGAGTTAGTTTATAAAACATACTACTGAGGTGTTGCGGCATTGTGGGTTCATTGCTATCAGCCTGTTTGACTATTTTTATGCATACATGTGATTTCTTAATGAGATTTCTGACCTCATGTGAAGTGTTTTTTTGTTGTTTTTTTGCGCAAATACCTGCTAGTTTGTTACTTTTGGGTGACATAGGCGACCAGCAGTCAGACAAAAAAAAAAGCTGTCAAACATCCAGGCGGATAAATGTACAAGTGCAACCTTTACAGCCAATGTATTTTTGATGTTACATTATGAGGTTATGATGGAAAGGAAACAGAGGTGGTTGCCCTGTTCCTCACACTCACACTTGGGATGCTGATCATACAAACGAGAGATGGACGCTGACAGAAAGGGAGATCTGAAATTGTGTGCACTCCCCTGATTGGGGGCGCTCATGCTAATTTTACCACACATAAAAACATACAAGGGGGCACTCATCAGATGAAATAAGGAGCACTTATTTTTCTCGTCATTACAAGTACAAATCTATCGTCCTTCACAGGGTTCAGACGCATTGCATATTCTTTTATTTATGTTCCGTTCATACATTTACAGAGCTAGCAAAGGAAATATAAAAATTAAACAATAGCTAATACTCTTTGGCATTCTAACAGCAGGCCAGTATAGTAATATGTAGCTATCTCTGTAGGCATAAAACCTGAGAATAACATCACAATCCTTCAACTGGAATGCATGATCATCAAAGAATGTGTGAAATCGAATTTTCCTTGAGGATTGCTTAAAAACAAGCACATAAGCGCAGGTTATACAGTTTATGTACTATTTGCTAATCATCAAAGTCAGGAATATCCTCATAGGAGTAGCCAGGGTAGCCTTTTGACGCGTAATAAGCTATCCGTAGGTGGTAAATTCCAGGAAGGAAGACAAGGATCCCAATGATCAGGACAGGGACGGTACGATCCGAGTGCTGAGAGAATAAGAAAACACCTCAGTGAAATATAACAAGAGACATGCACCGCCCTTACTGTGAGAACCTTATCTTTACTCACAGCGACTCCAAAGTATCCAGCCAGGAGGAGGGCGCCGATGATGATCAGCAGCGATCCAATTAAGAAGAGGACTGTGGCTAGTGCGATGGCCTTGTATGGGACTTTGGGTGGGCTCTTTTTGAACTGTACAGGAGGAGACATGTTTAATTGAAAACACTTTTCTGGACAGACAGAAGTTGTGTAGATAGGAAAAAAGTCAAGGTCTCTGACTACTGCAAATGTTGTCTCTCTGAGGGAGTCGGCGTGATGAGCCATAAAACCATGAATATGCATTAGTTGTGCACTGTTTTCTGTGGAAAAAACACTCCTGTGAACATTCACCTAGTAGACAAGGCTAGATCAGTCATGATTATGATAAGTCATAATATAAAATGGGGTCTTGAAATGCTACTATCATATACTTTAGTTTACACATTAAGTTCCAGAGAAAAAATAAATTAACTCTCCCCTGCAAATATAACATCATGGTTCAAAAAATAGAATAGAACTGAATAACTTAGATGGCACTCATCACAGTAAAACATTTCCTCAGTGGTGTGTACCACAAGTAGAATATAATGCTAATAATTAGTTTTTATTAATGTTTTTTTATAGATACTAAAAGCCCATGTATAATTCACATTTCATATTCAGAACAAGACACCTTATGTGACAGAGTGGGCTGTCACAGATTGAAAAACGAAGGCATTCAGCATGAAATTGACTGTGGAGTTACACCACCAGATGCATCATGGGAAATATGAGATATCATCTTTTACATTTTTATATGCATTGGTCTGATATATTGGCATCTGCTGCTTCCATGCTTCTAAGCGTTGTAAACCAGGGGTCAGGAACCTATGGCTCGCGAGCCTTTTGGTGACTGCATCCGGCTCGCAGATAAGTCTTAGCTGACATTTCTTAACATGATAAGTAATGAATAATTACACTGAAATTTAAAGTAAAACATTACAGAAATCAGTGTTAAAAATAACGTTCAAAATATAAACTATTGTCACGCATTTGAATCCATCCATCCATTTTCTACCGCTGCTGTTCAGGGTTGCAGGTCAGCTGGAGCCAATCCCAGCTGACCTTTGGGGTCCAGGAGGGTCAGACACCAAAACTCTATGTTTATTGGATAATGCAGTCGCCTACAGGGGTCGTGAGGTCCAGAACTAAACTTCCCTCCATTTAATCCAAAAAGTCAGCCAGCTATTTTATGCAGAGCAAAGACTTTTGATGAAGAAGATGGAGAAAAAGAACAAAAGATGAAGAATATTGCACATTTCAGTCCTTATTATACTCTAAAATTGTTGGTCTTACATCAAAAAAATACATGCATTTAGTTGTAAAAAACATGCTATGGCTCTCACAGATATTTATTTAAAAATATGTGTATTTCATGGCTCTCTCAGCCAAAAAGGCTCCAGACCCCAGTTGTAAAACCATGCATTTCAGTGGCTACAGTTGCAACAATAAATGGCTTCCGGCTCAATGATTTCCCTGTGAAAAGCAGCTGGAGGTGTGATTTGATCCTCTGCACGGTTTCCTCACCTGCAGATCGATGTATCCGTCGTCATCGGTCGCTAACCTGGAATACCTGACTTTGCTGCTGGAGATCCCGTTGGAAACAACGTTACGAGCAGGCATGTTTATTTTTATTTTTATTTTTTCAGCAGCAGCAGCAGCAGCTCAACAACAAGAGCGTGAAATTAAATCATTATCCGAATCACTCACAAGATCTCAGCCTAAAGGTAAACCACTCGGGTCCGATAAAAGGCTGCTTTTGATGTACACAGAGAAGTTAAAAGGAGATTACAGCCGTGTTGTGCCGCTACACTTCCGGACATGTCGCTTCCTGATGCAGCGCGCATGCGCAAAGCGGAGCATATTAAACGCATTGGTCACGTGAGCGACGCTGGTGTTTATTTTCTTTGTTTCGGAGGTTTTTTTGTCGTTAAGTAAGATACACCGCGTCCATTAGTTTTATTTTGCATGTTTTCGATTTATAACAGGTCAATTTCCTCCAGAAGCTCCACAAAAATCTATTTCCGTGCCTGTTAGTTGCACTTGTTGGTGTCGCCACTAGAGGGCGCCGCCGAGCCTCCTTCAAATGACCGAGACGCCGTGAGCCTGGGAGCATCGAACCGGTGCCAGTATTGATCTCTTTTGTGTGGATGCTCATTTCCGGAGGTGCGTGCTCAGGTTAGCTCTGTAATCACACTGTGTTCTCAGAAGATAAAGTTTCTGTCCAGGCTGCAGCTTTGGGAGAGAATATCGTGTAACAAATAGATGAAACTCTTGGCACAGATGCAGTCTGAAGGCTGCTCAGAGACAGTGATGTAGTCTGGTGTCAGAATCCATTCAAATTAAAGGAATAAATGTTTTACTTTTCTCAAATGTCACCCTGATTAGTCTTGATTTCCCATATCCATCATATTAACCCATGTACCGCAGCAGTAATTGAATAATATTAATCCAATGTGTAGCCCTGGTGTGTATTAAGAGTGGAAAATGTTCATTTCTGGGATGTCAGCTGTGATTGGTTGTGTATTGTCTCTGCCAAAAATCACCATCTCTCCAGTCGTGCACAGAAATAACCTGAACTATAAACGGCTGACCGTGAAATGGACAAACGCACACAAAAAAACTGACAATTCCCCTGAAATGAATAATTAAAGCTGTTGAGGTCGGTATATTGTTCATCCCCACTCCTCTCCCACCCTGCCCCCCCTTTCTTTTTTCTCCAAATGGGTTTTTCACATTGCCCCGCGAGTCTGTGGAAAATTGGACTGTCACATGGACAAATATAGACCCCACTGTAGGCAGAATACAGATCAGGATAAATATCCACAAGTTGTAAATAACCTAGAAGTACACGGGCCTTTCATGAGCACTGATAATAAAGTAAATGCATACTTATTAGATGTGCTTGCAGCATCGGGGATACTTGTTGGCTGAGAATGAGTCTCCGGTGATCATTAGAGCGCTCAGCGACCTTGGCTGCCAGTCGCATTGTTGTATTTTAAAGCCATACTGCTGCTCTCGAGAGGAATGTAAGCCCTCAAATCATCCCTTTGTGTTTGATATTGCTGCTGCGTTGTGGTGATTTAGTGTGAATCACCGTGCATTACGCCGCACTGTATGTTCTCTCCTCTGTCTCCATTCTCGGCAGGGCAAACGCACAGTACATTTGAATCATGCATAAGTCACCCTTTTCTTTCTTTTCCGGAGGAAAGGCATCACACAAGCCCCCTTGTTAATTGATTGTGGAGACGTGGGCTCGCTGCTATCCTCGTTGCACCTATCACAGACAATGCGGGAGGTCAACTTTGACCCTGGCTTTGATCAACAGTAACGACTCACTTGCTTCGACGGGCTGTGTGACTGCGTGTGATCTGCGTGTGATCTGCGTGTGGTCAGCGTTTCCCTTTGTAAGCCAGACACTCCCTTATCTACGGTCGTCCCGTTTGGGTGTCCGATACCGACAGCCAAGGTCACTGGACAAGCTGCTTCCCCTTCCTATATCTGATTATAAAAACATTGCTTTTGATTTAGCTCCTCTGCATGGAAACACCCAGGAAAATTCTGTAAATATTCAGAATAACCAGCAACACTGCTGGTTCCATCGAGCTTTGTCTAACCTTGCCGCCCTCATTTGTTAGTGATCCTCTCAGATATTAGCTGAGTGTATTTTTAGAGCATTTTTTTGCCAAGAAATATGTGGCCCTCATTGCAAAATACAATACCGCTGTAGTGACTTCTGGAGATCAGTTAATGAGATGACGGACAAGGCTGTCTCAGGCCAGAAGGAGGCTGAGTATGTTGTCATGTTAGATAATCTCTGCCACTACACCATAATGCCAGCACGGAGCAGCGGCGGGGCGGTTGAGCCCTCGGGATGTGTGTGTGTGTGTGTGTGTGTGGTAAGATGGGAGCAGTAGTCGCCTCCGTGTAACCTCTGGGTATGACAGTGAGCAGTGAGAAAGCAGCATTTAGGCGATAATTAGAGTCCTGTTCAGAGCGGAGTTCTGTTATCTGCTCAGATAATTAGGTCTGTCTTCATTACAGCGATTGGAGAAAGCGCCGTGACCCAAAACCAAATCAAAGACCAGGACCACTTCACGCACGGCTTTTTACGCCCAGCTTTTCACTTTCAGGAGTGATAAATGTGGCAAGTGGGTGGTGCACAGGTGCTACTGAGCAACACGTTCCTCAGACTTCAAAACAAGCACACACAAGATAATACAATTTCTTTATTTTTAATCTCGCCGAACAACACATGGGAGGAATAAATCATTCTGCTCATGTCAGAGGTTGTGCGCAGCCTCTTTAGAGTTGAACAGTAATATGCTGGCAGACTAAATGTAGGTGTGGTTTAAAAAAAAATCACAGTGGGGCTCTTTTTAAAGTTTAAATGGTCGCTCATGAGGAAACGTTTAATGCTAAAGCAATCACTCCGTAATGACAGACTTCCCTTTTCAAACACTGGCTGTAACATTGCACTTGTGATGAGCGTCGGCCTCTTTTTTTGTGTAGATCGGTGTGATGTGATTCGCTGCAGAGGGGCACAGAGGGACCTGCCACTTTTGATTAACAGCGTGTCCTCATACCTGCTGCAGAGCGAAGTGATGTGATACCTGTGATACCTTTGCTCCCGTTTTCTCATAATGCCGTCCATCGCAACTGGTGAGTCAAGCGATTTTTCTTTCCTCTAATCCGCTGTGAGGTCTGCGAGTGGGCGGACAACTGACTGACTGACTGACTGGACACTTTATGAGACGGGCTTCATCAACCGCATGACGAAGGCGATCACCTTTAGTTCGCAATGTCAACTCGTTTTTTATTCAGTTTAACGCAAGCGGACAAAAAAAACACGTCTGCTGTGCGTCAGTGCTTTTGAGAATATGATTAAACCATAACACAGAGCGTTTTGGAAGTTTCCTGTGAGGCAGGAGACGTTTTAACACATTTATACCCTGCGTTTTTTTATGTTAAATGTCTGCATTTGATTGAATCGCTGCCTGTTTCCCTCCTTTTTTGGGGGGGGAAGGTTTTGTCAGAGTCTGAAGCACCGGAGAGGAACTCCCTTGATATGCAATTAAGGTGAATGTCACTGTAAATGCCAACATTAGTGTGAATGCACGGCTCAGGTTGTTGCCTCCATGATGGGAAATGTTTCTTCCAGTGCAGAGATATTGATTCCAGTATCTTTCAAACTCAGCAGCCCGCCCCACCACATGGGCGGCTCAGGCAGGTAATTGCTTTTCCAACAGGTCTAAGATAGCACAGCCGACCCAAACAAGATGCAGAAGAGAAAGCAGGCAACAGCCGCAGATGAAATGTATGTGTAATTTCACCGCTGTCACATTGTTTTCTTTTCAGACTTCTGTATTGTGCTGTTCAGTAATGTTGAATTTAATTATGTAGTACAATTACACGATGACTGATCTGTTTTTGCATATTTAGAAAGTGGTCTGTCTGTGTCTGCAGGGTAATCATGCATGCACAATAATGAGGCATAATCTCAACAAATGTCAGGGTAAGTGTCTGTGAGCACAGAAAACTGTCTCATCTCTGACATTTGCCTTCGGTAAGATGGTCACTTTATTGCACTTACAGAAAATATATGTGCCGTGTTTATGTCGCATACTGCCTTTCAACCAGTTTCCCTCGCTGCAACCAGATGAGATTAAAGTCAAAGCAAATGTTTAGTCAACTGGGGGAGTTTCAACGCATTTGAATGCAAACAAATAAGGAATACAGAGATGCAAGAATCAACCACCTCGTAGAAATCAATAGACATTTCTAATTATTCATATGTTTGTGTGCTTGCATCTGGTTCATGGCTTTATGGCGGAAGAGGAGGGGTGCATTGCTTCTGCAATTGCAAAGATTTACAACTGACTGTTGCTCCAGAGGCAATAACACATCTGTATTGACTGACGTGTGCAACAGATGGGAGAGTCTTAAAGTATACAATCAAATCTATCATATAGGCAGTGGGAACGGGGATTGATTCCAATTTGCATGAGAACTCAATATACAAAAGGGAAACTACAAAATCAAAAATCGTAGCTCGGGGTGAAATAACCGCAGACAGAGCTATTAGAACAGTGTAACTGTATAATAAGGAGTGTGCAAAGGGAAAAAGAAAGTCATTATTTTTCAACAGCCATCTGTCAGCACTGCAGACCCCCTCAAATAACTTTAGAGGAGTGACTTAAAAGAGGGGATACTGTTGAGTGGAGCTGACTGTGAGCTACCTGCTCAGCTGAGAGGCACTTTGAATGCAGCAGACACTATAATGATGGCAGGCGTCCAGCAGTGGTGGTACAAGAACAAGGAAACACACTTGCTTCACCTTCAGCCCCCCCCCCACACACTCACACACACACACACACACAGACACACTCCCGGATCGTTACCTCAGCAGCGTGACAGTTGTCAAGGTGATCGACGCTCCCTAATGAAACATTTCTGAATGAAAAGGTGTTTTTTGGGCAGACGGGGACCGACTGGCTGCGATGACGCACGGGGAGTGATGCTGGAGGGGCGGCGGGGTGGAGCGGGGTGGGGTGGGGGGCTGATGTGGGGATGAGCATGGCTGATTGGGTGTTGGTGGGTGGGGGGGGGAAGGAGGAGAAAGCTGTGACTCACTGGGCGTTCATCATCATCATCTGGGGGGGGGACTTGGAGCACCTGAAGGTCGGCCGCTTATCCGGGCAGATGGGAGCGCTCCTCCGCGATGAGCGCACTTGGCTGCAGCGCCTCGGTTACGCGCGGAGACCCAGCGGGCGCCGCCGCCTCCAAGCGCGCCTCAGACCAGCCGACGGGATGCGATGAGCAAAAACCCCTTAAAGTTCGGTGAGTTAAATGAAGAATTCTTCCTTTTAAAATGGTAGAGTTTCAAGTGGGTACTTTTTTTTCCTGCACGACTTCGGCTCTCGGACTTCACCAAGTGAGCGCATTGTGGATGAGAACCATGTAAGCATTTTTTTAAGCAGTGTTGTCGAGGAGGAAATATCAATTAGATTTCGGCTCTGTATTTTTACAATATTGTGTCAAATGTAACTGTCTCCCCTCTGTGTGAGCCCCTACAAAGAGAGTTGATCCATGGGATTTCTGTTGTTTTGTAATCTCTTAAATCATGTAAGGTGCCATTCTCTGTGTTGGGCTGTGGAGTTGAAGCAATATCTGGTGATAAAAGTGTGGAGCAGAGCACATTGAGGTCTAATGACTGTTGACCATCATAAGTACGTGGCTGCAAATCCACATCTCGGTCATTTGTAGTTGCTGACTGTGTTACAGCGTATAGAGCAGGGATTTACTCCACAAAGCCAATGAAGAGGTTGAGATTACATCTGAGCCATGGACGTTTACCCCTGACCAATTACATTTAAAAAAAACACTGCCAATACTGAATGAAGTGGTCCTTTCCACTGCATTGTTGTGTATTCCAGTCAGCAGCCGTGTGTCTGGCTGGAAAACAGCCAAGATTACAAGAAAAAAATCATGTAGACAATTACATTACTGTGAGAAAACACTTGTAGGGAGGCAGACCTCTGGCATTTTAAAAAGACACGCAGAAGGAAAGAGGAATGCCGCACGCCCCGGAGCAACCTATTCAGCTCGGCAGGCGAGCTGCTTCGGCATGCCTGCACTTGGAGTGGAAGCCCCCACTGGTGCTCATTGTGAATATTAAACAGATCGATGTGAAAGATCATGTGGGCCTCACCGAGCTGCACCCGAATCTATTTCTGTCTCATCTTCATATCCACAAAGAAATGAGCGAAACCAACAGGTGTGCGTATCAGCGGCTCAACGCAATCATTAGATCTCTGTGAGAATCTTCGGGGCTGAGTCCTGTGCGAGTGTAAAGAGGAAAATGTTTACCAGTGTGCGCCATCAAGAATGAAAGGCCCTTCACCTCAGATAGATGCGACAAAAAGCCAAACGTGGTGATGATGATCAAACTCAAATCAAACTCGACGCTCGATGCAGTCACTGAGCAGCGACAGATGTGATTTCATAGTTGAACGGCTGCTAAGTAAATAGTGCAACTATGAGGTTTTTCACCGAGTGGGTTTCAGGTTAGAGTTGACAGGGGGGTAAATTGAATCTGAAAGATAATGAACGCACGGCTGATACTGGTCAGCACAATTCATTTTCTCCGTTTCGATGGTTGGGACAAAAAGAATTAATGCAGCAGGGGCACTCAATAATTTAAGCAGCGGTAACTCAATCTTTCGGCAGTGTAAACAGACGGAGTAATGAGCTCACACAGTGCTCCTGTGAATAAACATGTATCTCTTACTTTTGTAATTACCTTGAAGGCATCAGCAACCCCCCCACTCCCCCACTCCCCCTACCCCCACTCGCTCCCTCTCTCTTGCACTGAGTGGGCGGGAGAAGCGCTCAGGTGCTGCTTCCACGACGGCTTGAAGATCCTCGCCGGCGCTCGGAGGAGACATACAAGTCCATCATACATGCTAAACAGATGTAGATGCAGTTTGGAGCCGAGAGGGGGGGGGCGAGACACGAGGGGACTGCATAATGATAGATAGATAGATAGGTAGATAGATAGATAGATAGATAGAAAAGAGGGCAACTCAACTTTTAATTTTGCCTCAATAAAGCAGCTTAGCAAAATCCCCCCCCCCAAAAAAAAATAGGCAGCATCAACTACTCTTATGAGTCCAGTCTAATCTACGTTTAGTTAAGGAACATCCACATTACAAACGTCTGTAATCTGCGCCGACAAGATTATGTTCACATCTGTCAGACTGGGCCCCGTCTGCACGGAGCGGCGACATTGTTTTTTGAAGTCAGAGGACGGGACATTCAGAATGAAATTAACTGGATGCATCAGTGGGGCGGAGGGGGTGATTCAGGCGACGGGGGGGGAGTTCAGCGACGCTGGAGGATCAGCGCCGAGTTCCGTCATTTGGAAATCCCTACTTTTGCTGGCTTTTTCCAAAAATAGAAGGCAGCGAGGAGGAGAGATTAATAACCTGTTTTCTTTGTTTTAAGCAAAGTCAGATTACAGTCGGTCACTGCAGCAGCCAGTTATTGGAACAAAGCATCATGGGAAACATCTTGGCTCGGGCCGGTGGCAAGACAATTCATCTGCCAGCACCTATGTCCTAGAACAAGAGTGTAAAAGCGGCACGAATTCTAAATCCGTAGGCTCCCTAGCAGGCAGATATCTTGGACGGAGAAAGTGAAAAAAACAATCATAGTGTCTTGGGGGAAAAAAATCGCACATCCATTTCTGAAATCTTGTGTGAGCTTCTTTCTGTTTTTTGTAGTCA